>JAQFVV010006304.1:2605394-2957894 GCA_028023455.1 Epiperipatus broadwayi | reverse complement strand
ATTTTAAAATTTATAGTTTATGTTTCACAACCATAAATCAAAACACACGCACAAATACATTAATTAATTTTTTTCTTAAAGAGAAAGAATGTTTTCTTCAATTTACTTAAATACATTCCATGGTATTTTAATTTTTTCAATATTATTATTTTGATTTAGTTGATATTAATAAATCGAAGTAACATTAACGATCCATTTCTTCAAATAGGCTAAAATTATTTAATTTTACCTTGGCCCTAATGTGGGCTTTGGACATTCCATCATCAAATTTTCAATGAAATGGATGGCTGAAGAGTTGTGGGTTGGAGTAGTTTAAAGCCTGTCCATTAAAGTATGAAGATTGGCTATCTTAATATAAAGCTGAGCACTGATTGTATATATGTGTGGAGATAGTAATCCGTATCAACTGATGATTGCTGGTGTAGCATGAAATACAAATATTGGTGATTATTTACCTTTTCAACATGTGTGTGATCAGGTGAATCAGCAATATGAGATGGCATGGAGAGTTGAGGGTTGTGTGAAAGTCTGAGTTCGAATCCCTTATATATTAAGTGTACCATTTTTTTAGCTTTTATTCAAGCTGAACAAATTTAATGACTGAATTTTTGAATGTAAAGTATTAAGATGTGTAAAAAAACCCACCCTTAACAGTAAATTTAAAATGATTTAGACAATCAACGTTTAGCTGCTGCATTGATATTATTCAATCTAGACTTTTAATTACAATAGTCATTGAAATTTTTGAAACAATTTTACAAAAATTAAATCAATCTGGATACACTTTTTTCTGTTTTCAATTTCTTTAATAAGTAATTATATGGTTAGTTTTTGAAAGGTCATGGGTATGCTTGAAACCCTGGTCGTAGATTAAGCACGACTGTTTTACTTCAATTAGACTGAATTTTTTTTTACATGACTCAAATAAAATTTGAACCTGGATCTTTTATTTTTTAATCTACCAATGTAATACTTCTCCAAAAAGCATAGAGGGAAAAAAGATCAATTTAATTTGTTTAAAAGATCATATGACATCAGTTTACAGCAAGTGACATATAGAGTTTCGATCTGAGAACTATTAGTTCAACTTACTGCTTTTTGTAAAATCATTAATTTCATCTGTGCACATATACAATTTATATAATTTATGCTGATGAACTTCCCAAAATAAACAAAGTATAATATTAAGATTTAGCAAAAAAGCCAAAATATAAAATATCAAACCTTTTTACTTCATGAAATGACACACACACACATATATAAATATATTATCAGCCCTATAAAATAGCTTTTTGGGTATTGATTTAATAACTTGGGTTTAAAAGTAAAAGAAGACCTCCTTTTATTTCAACAAATTTGTTTTGCCTCAGAAATGGTCAATTAATAGTAATTGATAATTCCCTGACAATATGAAAAGGTAAAAGAATTATCTCTGTTTATATGGATATGATCTTCTTATTTCTATTCTTTATTATAACAGTCCATGGAAATATTTAATTCAATACCCAAATTGTGCCAAGACTTACTTACTCAAGTATTAAAAGTAGAATCAAAAAAGGAATTCAGATTGTATGTATAAATTTGTAGGAAAAGAGAATAAAGTCCATATGTTTTTCTATCATTACAAGAAATTATACGTAACAAAAAGAGCAACAATTCATTCTATTTATTCTATTCCAGAGTCTACTTGTTAAATTACAATCTCCACAGAGATAAGTTAGTTTATCAACAACAATACCATTACTTAGATTGTGAAGCTGTCAATCAGCATAGTTTAAAAATTGTTTAGAAACACTAATACCAGATTATTATTATCTTGTTCTTGCTGTTAACAATTACTAGTTAAACATAACTCACTGATGCTATATGCATTTTATTTTGCTGCCATTAATTACTTGCTAAATATAAAATAATAATGCCACATTATTCATATCTTGTTATTGTCATTAACAATTACTTGTTAAATATAAAATATGAATGCTGAAATATTCATACTTGTTCTTTCCCTTAATAACAATTAACTAAATCTAAAGATCTAATGAATGATTACCCCTATCTTATTATTAATGAAGATCACTTTCTTAATTTTTTTTTCTTTCTAGCATTGTTCTCTTCATTCAGACCATTTACTATAATTGTATTTAGAGCTTTATTCTCATTACTAAATATTTTTTTCCTGTTGAGCTAATAAATTTAAAATCCACTAAACAATAGTTTGAAATCTTTTTTTATAAACAGCTTCTAAATTTATCACATTATATATGTTTGCAATGATT
Organism: Epiperipatus broadwayi; assembly: GCA_028023455.1. Classification (NCBI taxonomy): domain Eukaryota; kingdom Metazoa; phylum Onychophora; class Udeonychophora; order Euonychophora; family Peripatidae; genus Epiperipatus; species Epiperipatus broadwayi. Next base: position 2,955,618 of record JAQFVV010006304.1, on the reverse strand, counting down.
CGATTCTGTTTTGTAGATAACAATATTTAAATTAAATATAATTGAAATTTGTGATTGGCTACATTAAGGAACTTTACAAATATGTTTTATTCAATGTTTTTCTGAAGGTGTGTGATGATAGTGTTCTAGCTGTATTTTTATAATGGACTATTTCCATCATCTAATATGTGTGTTAAATGTCTTTAGAAAAGTTTAATTTTATTTAAATCTTAAACCATCAAACATCACATGATCACCACTCTTTATGCTTACATCATGCATCTATTGAATACTCTGGCTTGCACTGAGTGGTGCTACTGTATGGAGAGTTTTGCTTCTGTGTTATTTAAATCTTACTATTATCATTTTTAACATTAGAAAAATTGGCTACAATCCAGATAACTGTTTGGAACATGAAAAAATAAATAAATTCAAATTTCATCTGGATTATTAACCATTATAATATGAGATTATTCTTCATATGCATAGATTTTGATAGATTGGATAGCACTATATATATATAACAAGTGATAGCAGGTTACGTGATTAACTTGTTTTTTGTTTTTCATAAATGTACCTTTAAAGTTTTCTTGCAATGATATATATTGCAGAGACTTTGATTATATGGTGATTCTGAACTGAGATCAGACCCATATAAATATCTGACTTGCTAGGCTGAGTTTGAAGACTTTACCGGTCTGAAAAATTCACGCTTGCAATCTGATAGAAACGTTTTGCATAAACACTTGAGAGTCAGTGTTTAGATCTAGTTTCTATACTCTATCCCCCACTGAGGAGAGCAAACCAGCTTGAAATCAGCTGATCTGGGGGTGAGCAAATGAAAGAGGTAGTTAATTTCTGACTCTTTTTTCGTTTATGTAAACAAATCTTACACTTGTTCGGTGGTTTTGGTATAGCGCCATCTTTTGAACATATATATATATATATATTGGGCATTATCATATAATATCTGCTAGTTAGTAAAGCTTACAGTAGATGGCATAGACGTGTGAAGAAAAAAATATTATGTTGCAGAACAGCAATGGTAAAGAATATTTCTTCACAAATGTTCAGATTTTATAAATTTATAAAACATATACATTATAACTGATAAATGCTCACAACATACACTTTTTTTATTAAAGAACAAATAAATAAAAAATATCTTACAATGGTCACAGCTCATTATAATTGCTAATTGACAAAATTGTATTTATAAATGCCATGTTAAAACAGTCCAATTCAGGGCAGAAACCAATGGAGCAATAAAATAAAAAGGGATTTTACCAAGTCTGCAATTGTAAGATGGAAAGCATTTGATGGTTTGAGGATAGCTAAACTTCCTAAAAGAAAGTTTAATTCTGTTGAAATTTTTTTTAAAGTTGACTCAGTATGGATTTGAGCTAAATTAATAGTAAGGAAAGTAGCTTTGTTATTTTTGCACTATGAAATTCATTAACAAATATATATTTATGAATTATGACTCACTCTTACATTGACAATACTTGCCTGCAAACATTAAAAAATAAATGACATTAGTTCCTAAGATGCCATCATCTTTACTGAAAAGTCATGATTGATTAAAATTTATCTTAGGCATCTTTAGCATGTTTTTTCCCCACTGTCTATAGCCATGTATTTGAAATATATATCCAGGCCATTAATTACAATTAAAAATTAGACAATTTATGTAGAAAGAGTTGAAACATTAAAAGCAGCCATGTATTTGAAGTGTATAGCCAAGCCATTAATTACAAGTAAAAATTAGGGCATTTAAATAGAAAGAGTTGAAACATTAAAAAATAGACATTATTGTATACTTAAATAAAGAATATTGTAGAGGTCTTTCTAAGGTCAAATAAAATATAATAATTTCTAAACTAGTAAAAATGATTAATAATAATTTATGGGAGCATGGATCAATCTTTTTTAACTTATATCCCATAATAAATAAATTTTATTCCTATATTAAAAATGAGCTGATAGACAGCATTTCAATGCATTCTCCATAAAGTTATAAGATATAGATTTGAATGCATTAAATACACAATTAATTAAGCTATATAATATTTATATATATTCTATATAACAAACTATTAATATATAAGCAAAAAATCTTTAGACAGTAACATAGTTTTAGAAATAAATATAAAAAAATTTAAAAAAATAAATAAAGACGAAATAAAGCATATTAACAGTTATTATTAATTAAACAACTACATATTTCTATAATTCAACAATACGATCAAATCAGTATTACATTTAATGTATTTCCAACGATCAGAAAAACTTTATGTAAATGACTGTAATAGAATAAAACCTCACACTAAAAATTTAAATATCACTCTGAAATATTTTAGAAAATATTTTCATACCTTAATATTCCATACTCTTAAATATCACCAATCTATGTATACTATGCTCTAAAGATATGATGCAACATTTCTTCTCTCTCATCCCTATCATTATCTCACATAATGTTGCATTGCTTATTGACTAGCCTACATGGAGATGCCATATGGAACTACCACATAATAGAATATCTTTGCATTTAGATAGTGACCCCTACAACTACTTTTAATATCTAAAATTTCAGAAACAATATATATACACCTGGGTCTCTTTTTGTGTAAATTTTTTAAAAGCGATTTTGAAGTTATGTGAGTCATGTTTTTTCTTAATATCTTTTTATGCGGTTTTCTTTTATGTGATAAAGAAGTTCATATTTCACATAAAATCGGGATTTCCCCATTTTATATACACACATTATATGTTACATACTTTAAATGTCTGTTGGAAAAAGGTTTGGCAATAAATTTAGATACTATAGAAGATTTAGAAAAAGATAATGAAACAGAAGTGGAACCTGTTCGTTTCACAGCAAAAATGATTCAAGAAAGTCTCCAACTTTCTAATCAATTGGACAATCATTTTGTTGTTAATGACATGAATTATGAGTGAGCTCTTAAATTTCAATGAGAGCTAAATAGTTGTATGTCTGGATATCGCGAGCTTCATAAACAATTAGTAAAATCGTCTCAAAGTTTAATCACTGATTACATTGTTGGCAAAAAACCATTACTTTTAGACAAAAATTTTTTATTGGCTGAGTGAATTAAAGTTTTAAACATTTGATTGGTTCAATTACAGAATCAGCAGTAAAAATATATTCATCTTTTAATATTAGATTCATTTGTAAAAAGCAATTTAATAATTTGTCAGATTATGAAAGTGAACGAAAGTTTTTTCAAAAATAAATTTCTATTTATAATTATAAAAATATTCTATAGTGGAGAACCTAAAAAGAATATTCGCAACCTATTAGAAAATGCTGTGTATGTCATTGATTTTTTTTCTCAATTTATGTTCATGTAAAAGTAAAGAATTTTTACTAAAATCTTAACTATTTTTCTAAAATAATTATATTTTCAGCATATTTTATCAAAATAATTTATAATATGTAAAAAAATATGAAAGAAATACTCTAAAATATACATTTTCATTTTGAATATCAAAACAAAGAACTTGGAGCTGTCAAAATTCTTGTCAAGTGCTCCCTTTGGTTCAAAATGAGCAACAGCAAATCAGCACCTTACAGTACATTTTACACTTTAAAAAGATTGTAAATTCACTACAATAATGCAAAAATTGATGGCTTTAGAGTGACTTGAAGCCGTGAATGAAAATTTTCAATTGATGCATCTGTTTGGTTAATTAAACACAGTATGAGACTTGGTGCTAATTGTATTTTCTCTTGTGACAAATCTGATTTCCTATCAGTTCACAAACATACCTGCATATTGTCAAATAGTGGTAATGATTAAAATATGTATAAAAAATGTAAAATAAATTACACATAAACACATTGTTTTGAATAAAATTAATTAATAAAAAAAGTAAAGTTTGTTTTGTATCAATTTTTTTCAAATATTTAAAATTTTTTAATTGTCATACTTTATTTCCTTATTTTTTAATGTAAATTTTAAAGTAATTTCACCTTGCTGCTTTGCTTTTATGCAATTTTTGAAAATTATGGAACATATCCCACATTTTTCAATATAAATTAAGTCCATTTTTGTGCAATTTCTTTTATGCAGATTTTTTTGTGGAATATAAACTACCACATAAAAAGAGGCCCAGGTGTATAATATAAAATTTGTGTATGATCATTTAAGCTAAAATTATATTTATTTTAAAATGATAATCTTCTGATGACACACATACATATAATATTAAACACTTTTATATTATGAATAGAATAATCATTTATTTTTATATAGCGCTATGTTTACAATTGTATTACATTCAAATATCAGCCTTTCAAGCTAATTGTGCATGCGCTTTGCAAGTGTTAATAATAAATGAATACTTTCCTTTCCAATACAAGATATAGTATTTATGCAGGAATAAAATGAATCCACTTATTTCTACAACTCAAATGCTTATATATGAGCAAATCTGAAGTACTGGCAAGGAAAGTGTGAGGATAGACCACTCACTTTAAATTACTATTTACGATGTCTGAATGAATGATGTCGGTGAAATTGTCTGGATTTTACTAAACGTCACTCTAACTGAAACTTAATCATATGTAAATAAGCATTTATTTTTATATAGCGCTATGTTTACAATTGTATTACTTTCAAATATCAGCCTTTCAAGCTAATTGTGCATGCACTTTGCGAGTGTTAATAATAAATGAATACTTTCCTTTCCAATACAAGATATAGTATTTATGCAGGAATAAAATGAATCCACTTATTCCTACAACTCAAATGCTTATATATGAGCAAATCTGAAGTACTGATGTTTAGTAAATTCTAGTCAATTTCACCGACATCATTCATTCAGACATCGTAAATAGTAATTTAAAGTGAATGGTCTATCCTCATGCTTTCCTTGCCAGTACTTCAGATTTGCTCATATATAAGCATTTGAGTTGTAGGAATAAGTGGATTCATTTTATTCCTGCATAAATACTATATCTTGTATTGGAAAGTATTCATTTATTATTAACACTCGCAAAGCGCATGCACAATTAGCTTGAAAGGCTGATATTTGAATGTAATTATGAATAGAAATAAAAGCAGTGACTATATTTCAAATGTAAATTTTATTTATAAAAATCGTTATAAACAAAACATTGACTAATAGTTAAAAACATTATTTTATATAAAATTAATTTTCTTATGAACATTTATATGTGGTTGAACAAAAAAAAAAAGAAAGATTTGCAGAATACAAAAATTGGCTAATATTAGTTGAAAATAGCCCCTTATTGATAGTCATATACAAAAACAATTTAGTCAATTAATAATATAATTATTGTACTTAGCTTTGATGGTTAAATATTACCTATTCCTCTAAGAAATAAAAGGATTTCATAAAATATTGTTTAACAAAGTAGAATGCAAGTAATTAGATGAGAGACTACAATTCAATTTGTATCATAATATTCTGTAATTAGAGTCTTATAGTGGTTACTGCATCTGCTGCTAAAACCATGTCTAGAGGTTAACAAATTCATGCTGGGTAAATCTTGAACTTTTTGTCTATTTGTACCTTGGAAAAAAGTTTAAATTTTAGACAGATTTAGAGTTTTTCTTTAAAATAGCTCAACTTACTGATAAATTAACTAGACATGCAGCAATAAGCTAGTTATTTTTTGTTAGAATATAAAGTTCCTAATATGGATTACCAAATAAATATGACATGTTGTAAGATGATGTAAACATCTTTATTATTTGGGAATGTGTTGTACCTCTGTCTATTCTAAGTTAAAAGTCACTGTTACATTTTAATACACATAAAATTGAGTCACACAAGATTTACAAAAAAAAAATTTGATAGAAAAAGAGGATGATGTGGTGGTTTTCATCTTTTAATACATAAAAAATATCCTTATCTCTCATGTTATATAAAAAAACTCACAAATAAGCTCTTAACAAGCTTTGCAGACCATTTTCTGCTGCTGGCTTTCTTATTTGTGAGCTCTTTATATAACATTTGCAATGCAAGCTTGTTTAAATTAGATCATGTGACATCTGACTTGATTTTTTTTGTAAGCTTATTAATCAATATTTTTTTTAAATGATTCCGCTATTTAAGGCTGCATTTTGGAATAATACTCTATTGCAGTATCATGAATCCACGTCTGTATACTAAACAATGTTAAATACATATAATTTATGCAGTGTTTCTAAGTATTTTCTAAGATCTGAGTGAGAGAGTATCCAATCACCACCTCTCAAGTAGAACGACTATCAGCATAGAGAAATGTACTGAAAAAAGTAAGAGCTTTAATGTGTATTTAACTTTGCAATGGTTTTAAAAAACAAACTTCTAAAAGTATGTTTCTTTTCAAAAGTAATCTGTCAAATTATTGCTGTTAAACTATATATATATATATATATATAATCTAACTTAACTGCTTGCTTTATCATGCTTTTCGTTTTGAATAATTTGTATAGCAAATTACATTATTTTATTTTTAATTACATGATCTTTTTCTTTATTAGCAAAATAGTTTTTTTACTGCATCTTGTGTGGACGTTTATTTTATTTATTTTCATTATGTTATTACTAATCTTTGCATGATTTAACAGAAAAGTTTTTTGTCAACTTTAGCTAGCATTTTTATTATTATTTCTTTTTGTAAATATATGAATATCTATTCAATGGATTACTTAAAAAACGTTACCAATAATAGTCTTATAAGGATCATCATCATCCATGATGTTCTTGTCTAACTTTTTATGTTAGAGTTTAAGAATCTTTCAGCCGTATTTCTACATGTTCTTGATTTTTATTATATATGAAGTCAAAAGTTGTAATGACTGATGAACTTTTTCCCCAAATCTGGAAAAGTCCATTACACACAGTAAAACAGCTATCTAATAATATTATAAGATATTTTTTCCAATTACATTTCAATATTTCTCAATTTTTTTAATTATAAACTTGATATTATCAGTTTAAAAATAGTGTTTTAACAAATAAATGAATATGCTTTCCATATTTCATTTTTAAGCCAATAAATATTACATGATCACCATTTCTAGGTGCAGTGCTCTCAGATCCTAGACTCTTCACTGATGAAGGCCACAAGCCAGAAAGTAGTCTGAGGATACTGGATGAGTAGGCACTAGATGGGGATGTTATTTACAAGCATTCTGGCAGCCATTCTTGCTATGTGTGGCAATACATATAGTGAGTTTTTGCCTGTTTTATATTTCATTTTTGTATTATTATAGTTTTAAAATTTTAATCTATATATAGATGTATTAATTGTTAATTTTATGTCAAAGATAAATATTACATATATTTAAGTATCACTTTTGAAGCACCTACTTTCTGGTATTTTGTTTTTGCACCTGAAATACTCCATGTTTTTCCTAAATTTCTTAATCTTAAGCTAAAGGCAAAGTGTAATAATTTATCATTAGTGAAAAGTAGTCTCTAGTAAAAACATTAATGCATTTCCTTACTGTTTTCATTGCTTTCTTATTAATTTTTTATATTTTAATAATTATTTCAGATAAGAGCAGATTACAGCTTATCAGTTCAGTTATCAAGTATATCTTAAAATCCAAAAAAATAGGTCACATGACTTGCTGAAAATATTACTATTGTGATTACAATTCCTCTTAAACTAAATCATGTCTGAACTTTAGAAATAACCATGTTTAGTTTCTGTTATACTCTAAAAAAAAAAGAACCATAAAATAACATCCAACAACAAACAACAAATACTTATGAACAATATATTTTCTAAAATTGTTTAATCTTCACATATATTTTTACTCTCAAAATAAAAAAAATAAAACACATTCTTTAGTTATTTTGCATATTGTACCTTAGTGATATAAGAGTTTATTAAAGTTTATAATCATATGTATTTGGTGCAGTAGCAATGTGACAGATCTCAAAGTCCTTGAACTGCAATCATATGTATTCGGTGCAGTAGCAATGTGACAGATCTCAAAGTACTTGAACTGTAATCATATATAGTTTGGTGCAGTAGCAATGTGACAGATCTCAAAGACCTTGAACTGCAGCCAAGCTCTATTCACTTCTTATAAACTCACAAATAATTTGATTGTTGAATTTTATTTTATTTTTATTAAAGTTTAGGATTAAGTTCAAAAATTATACTAAAAAGTAGCAAGAAAGGGCAAATAAAAACAATGCTGAGGAATAAAGGGTTTTTTTTTTTCATTTATTTTAATATATCCTCACTTTAAAGAATTTAACATTAGTATGGGTGCTTGTACATAAATAAAAATTTTAATATAAGACTATAAACTGTAGACTGAACTAACATCATTTCTGAATAGTTTTGTCAAAATAAATTTGAACAACATCTAGTCTAATTCAAAGGTTTAATAACACAACTATAGCTGTGAAGATGCTTGATCATTGCTGATTAGTTTGCCACATTTTCTATCTTGCTTAATATAGCCATTATAACATTTATTGTTTAAAGTAAAATCATTAATTTTAATAAAGTTAGAAATTTATGCTACACAGCAAAATCTCTATCTAGATCATTAAATTGAAAATACAATTTTATAAATGATTACATGTCCAAATTTTAAGAATATGTTAGTATTCATATTATGACAATATTAATACACATTTTATATTGATATTCCTCGAACACAAGAAGCAAGCTGGTCATAGGTTCAAACCCTCCAACCCCAAAATTGTATAAATTGAAAGTAATGACTGCAAAAGGAAGATAAAAGAAGTGTATTTTATCATCAATGACAATAACACAATTAATAGATGCAACTCATGCTTCGCTATCTCCAGAAAATGCACAAGCTGATTAATTTACAAAACATTTGCATATATTACCATCTAATACTGTCACAATAACTATTACTATTTTGGCTATGATTATGAGGGATAACATCTCGAACACACTTAGCCTGGATTAACTCATTTTGATTGTTTGCTATTAATAGTATCTTCAACCCACATTTTAAAATGCTTTTATATACTTTGCATAATATATAAATATAATATGCTGCATATGTATTTAATGTGCACATTATATAATCATATATATATATGATAAGTAATTAAGAAATTTGCTGATAATCAAAAAAATTCTCATAGTTTTTATTAATTATAAGTTGATAGCTTGAGATTAAATCTTATAAAGATAATGATGGTGTGTGATTTTAACACAGCTATAAAATAGTATCTTTAAGAGGCTGAATTAATGCTTAACCTAATCACATCTGGTGCTTGAACATAACATATTCTAAGCAATTAATTAATTGATCATTTATAAAAATAATCTGCATTAATAAAGGATATATATATATATTAGTGTTTCTGAAACTTATACAGAAGTGAGACAAGTTTACTAATAGTCCAACTTATGTACTTGCATGAAATAATACATTTTGCGGGTGGCAAAATTGGCCAAAATGAAAAATAATATAAAAATAAATTACCTAAAAAATACATTTTTATTTCTTTCTTTTTTGTTAGAACCAGACTTTTTATACGACATAATTTGTATATTAAGTTATTCATAAATTATAACAGGCAAAACTCTCCATACAGTAATGCCACTCAGTGCAAGCCAGAGTTTTGCCTGTTTTAATAACAATTATGAGCAAGCATAAGAAATGGTGATCATGTGATGTCATAAATTATAACTAATAAATGAATAAATAATCACATGGATTTATTGCCAGGGAGTTCATAAGAAGTTAGAGCACTGGAAATTTCAGAACTTGAATGAATCCAGAGATCCTTGATACTCTATGATATTACATTAACTAATGATTTAAAATAAAGTTTAGAAACCCTGCAGCTATTTGAATTATCAGTTCCAACAACAGTAAAACATTTCACCATATCATTATTCTCTGAATTCATTATAAGCCATGAACAGGAAGTTAAGAGAAAAACAAATTCTTTTGTTATAGAAAAAGTTTTTGGTAGTTCTTTTTTTTCCATATGTCATAGCATTGGCCGGGAGGCGAACCCGTAACAACCACCTGCAACCAACTGCTTGCTTGCAAGGTGGCTGCGCTGACCTCTTGGCTAACAACGCTTGACAGGTTTTCAGTAGTTTCTGAGTGAGAAATACAAATAAGTTAATTTTGCAATCTTACAAAGATATATGTTTTTCTTTCTAGTTATAAAAACCCAGTGTTTCAATGATTATTAAATATATTTGATTGTTGTAATTATTAGCATTTAAAATAAAATTAAATGGGCAAATAAATATTAAATTAAATAAAAAAAAATTATCAGGTAAGAGGGATACAAAAGACACTGGAAAAAAATTTCAATATTCAAAAATAAAATGAGGGTTTTGAGAAATATGCAAAAATTCAAGCAGCTGATTTAAAAAACATAGCAAATGAGTGAAAATACAAAACAAATTATTCCGAATTTATGATAAGTATTTTTTTAGTGGAACCTCAATGATATTGACATTACCAACATTATAGCTTTTAAAATATTGTATTTTAATTTGAAGGTGGGATAAGGCCTACATTATTGCATGAGTGTCAAAATTCCTATCATTTATGCATGTGACATGGTAATACTCATTTCATATGATCTAAGGCTCCTTACTAACGAAGGCCACAAGCCAGAAACTAGTTTGGGGATATTTAATGAGTAGACACTAGATATGGATTTTATGCACAAGCCTTCTGGCATCCATTGATTACTCTGTCTTGCTTTGAGTGGCACTACTGTATGGAGAGAGTTTTGCCTATTTTAATACTCATTCACTTGTAAGTGTATAACATCTCTCTTTTTTATGAGTAAAATTTTCATTTTACTATCAATTTATGTGACCAACTTAGATTATTTGGAACAATTATTCACTAGATTCGAATGTCTATGTGTTGATTATTTATAAAAAATCTAAGTTTGTGGTCATCTAGAATTAAACTCCAGCTATAAACATGGCAGACAATGCAGTAACTATTACACCATGAGACTCCTCCACATTACATAATGTTTTTTTAAAAAATAATAATGATGATGATAATAATATTCACTACCACAAAACAATTTTAGTAATTAAATATAATTAGCAAATGAAATTGCAAAAATCACAAAAACAGAAATTGTTTATTAATATAAGATATAATATATTTTAACAAATGAATCTTTTATATTGATATTTAAATTTTAAAGCAAGCACTGCTCAATATTGCTCACACACATGTGCTATAGAAAATGGTATTAGGAAAGACAAAGCTCTCTCTCATACAAGGACTAGATTTTGATTATGAAGTTTAAAACAAAGAACAGCGCATTTCCACTTTGTATGACAAGAAAAGGAAGCTTGTAATATATTTTTGTAAAGATCTATTATTTTTTTATTAGTTTATTATGTCTCATTTAAAAATATCTTTTATAATCAAAATATTTTAATTAATTATTTTATTTAAGGATTTATTATTAGCATTAATAAGTGTACGTAGTTCTTTGAAATACACATTATATATTATAAATATTATATTTAGATTTAAGTAACCATATTTTCTTTCTTTTTTTTTTTAAAAAAACTCCCTTTAAAACATTCTGTTGAAATGCTTAATAAGTGGGGTTGTAAGATAGCAATAATATATATAATGTCTTACTCATCAATTTTTATTTTTACTATGATAAAGGCTTTTTTTTAAGTTCTATATAAAATCCACGTGCATTTTCTCCCACACATGCAATATAATCGTTCTCTATCCCCTCCCCCTCTTTATATATATAGTACACACATATATAGAAAATATATAAATAACATAAAAAATAAATTAAAAAATCAAAAACATGGAAATAGCACTGCTTAGTTTTGTAAAATCTGAATGTTATTGGAGTCAAGGTTTAAAAATTAGGGAGAGCTTTTTAGATACAAAAAATCCATTAAGCATCGTCCCATTAATTATATTTATTTTTACTCAATTTATTTAAAAAATGATATTGTGTGTGTGTGTGTACATGTATTTTATTTAGAAAATATATATTTTTAACAATCTTTTTTTTTTTTTTTACAAATATATAAGTGAGCGTGAATATACTGCAACAATTATATAATTTTAAATAAAACGCCACCATGTTTTTCATTTACGTAACAGGTTGAAATGAATTACATTCCTATAGAGATTGTAGTGTTTTTTTTTTCTTTTCATAATATACATATATAAACACAGACACAATATCATCACTCTTTACAGCGTCAACGTTAAATAAAATCAATATTTTAAAAATATTATTTGAAAACATAATAAATGTATTGCGGATGAAAAAAAATAAAACCCATTTTCACAGCTCGTATAAAATGGTAAAAGGACCAAAAAAAAAAAAAAGATTAAAGGATAAGTGCTATTTTCTAATCATTTTCTTGTTCTCTATAAGAAAAATCAATATTAACTCATGAATAATTAAGATTATCTGGTATTTTATCTCCATGAGATCAATATTATTTTACAGAACACATATTTTCTAAATATTATAACATTCAAAATTTTAATTATTAGGGTTAAGAAAGCTATACTGTATAGATCTCGTTTGTATTATTTGACTATTAGATAGGAGATAAGTGTTTTACACAGAGCCCTCTACTTTCATTAAAAAAAAAGTTCCTAGCTTGGATGAATTGACGGCATATTGTTATCCTAGCTTTGTCAAATATGTGTAGCACGATAAATCTTTTTAAGCGAGGTTTCTACGAGTTTCTCACTCTCGTGATTCTCTTTTTCACTTCCGAATATCATTATATTGACTCTCATGGCTAAATGAGAAGAGTCGATTCATAATATAGCTATGAATGACACGACTTTCTCCACTATGAGCGCGGCTGTGAATGAATACATTTACAACAACTAAACAGCTGGTATGGAAACTAGCAAGGAAGACTCACCTTTTGAGGAATTCCATATATTCTGCTTGTCGTATTAAACCCGTCTTCATCATTATAGTTTGGAAACTCTGCCTGTCGATGGCCCATAATTTACAGTTTACCAAAGCTGCGATAGAAGATAAAAATTTCCGTAAGGCACACTTACATTTGTTTGGGGAGATGGTTTTGTCTCCCATCTTGACGTGCGGCTAGTTAAGAATGCTAATGGTAGCCGAAGAGGGAAGATAAAATACTAAGCCTATTGTATTTAACGGTAGAAAATCAATTATTATATTTTTTCCATAAAATAACATTTAAATAAAAATAAAATTGGAAAAAAAAACTAACAATATTTAAATATTTAGTCAAATTTTTAAATTTTACTACAAACGATGACCTTTTCATCGTACTGAAGCATATAACAGAGTTACGGGCAACCCACGAGTTACAGACGTAACTTGAAGTAGGAAGTCTAACAAGATGGGAATTTAACCATCTCTTAAAATTAATAGAAATATTTTAAATTTAAAGTTTCTTTAAATGTACATTATTCTAATAAAATGAACATTATAAACCTTTAACGGTAGCTGTCCTCGTGCAATTATACAAAATTGCCAATTCACCAAACACCTTTCCAGGGCCCATGGTGCTAAGCTTGTTACCTTCTTTCGATACTTCGACTTTACCATCTAAAATAAACAAATAAAAATAAATACTCTGTTTAGAAAATTTGGTTCTAAAGAATTTTTTTTTTTTAAAAAAAGCAATTAATTGCTTAGATTATTATTTACCTGACTGATAAAAAAGAAAAACAATAACAAAAAAAAAAAAAAGGAAAGAAATGACGTTAAGAAGTTTTTTTTTTTTTTTTAAAAAAAAAAAAAAACCTTCTTAAGAGTATTAATTAATAATTAAAAAAAACTATTACGATTAATTCAACATTTTGAAATAAAAAAAAAAACATTTATTAATAAATTAATAAACAATCTCGTAAATAAAATAAAAAAAACTTTACATATGTGTTAAGGCATTTTGTCTTTAGCATTCGGTATATAACTAGTTCAGTACACATTCGATTGGTTAGTAAAAGGTGCTACAATTTTGATGTCTTTATAAAAATAATTGAATGAAGCTTATATTGTACATCACTTACAAAAGCATTACTCAATACTTAATTGTTCACAAGAAAAAATAATATTTTAGAATATATTTCTGGTGATGGCTGAACTTTTTATGGTGAAATTTAAAACAGTTTTAAATATCTATCCCCCCCCCCCCAAAAAAAAGAAGCTCATTCTACATTTTCCCCAAAGAGGAATAAAAAAGAATTCGTTAGTTACCAGTCTTATTAATACCAATTTGAGGATTTTAGCAGTTTTTTAATTTTATTTCAATAAATAAGGTAATAAGACCAATAGTTAAAAATCTTTAGCTATCTAAAAGTAATTTCCAAATTTAATACATGCTCTAACTGGAATACCACAAATCCATCAAACTTTATGTTTATTTATAGAAAATGAAGTAAAAAATTAATTGCATTTTCTGAGTTTAACAGAAACAATTGGACAAATGGTGGACGAAACTAATTTATAAAATTGAACTTTTTAATTTTTTCAAATAAATGGATTGCCCATCATTATTTCTGTTCACTTACATTTGTATACATATATGTATTACCGGCAGAATTATTTTGGCACTTGTATCTATGTTAAGTTCTTAATCAGGAATCAAGTTAATTAGTACTGCAACTAAGTAAAAAAATAATTAATCATCATCAGTGCACTATTGCTTGCTACTTTTTATGTTTGCATTTCAATTTTAGACTTGTATTATAAATATTAATAATCCCTTGATAATTGAAAAGACAACTTTTTTAAGGAGAAGAAGAAGGCTTATTTAAACATCCAATACAATATTATTCTTTTTATAATACTGAATGTCATTTGTTGATAGCCTCAATCTATACATCAAAAATCTTATATTCCTTTAGCTGATGTATCAGAGAGAAAAACTGATATACCATAAGGATATGTATAAATAAAACAGCAGGAGCCCAGCCAATTGCATGCCCATAACTTAGATTTGAATGAGATACAACTCTGCTTTTTTTTTTACAGATTTCAAACAGGTTCAAGACTTTTCTTTTGGGTAGCTAGATGTAGCTATATTGGTGAGTAAATGAATATCTAGCTATTTTTAGCTAAAGTGTTAGACAAAAATGTAGAGAAGGATTTCAAATCATCTAGTAATAGCTTCTCCTTCACTGGGCCTGTATAAACAAAAGGAGGGGGGACAGATTTAGAATGGTCTTTAAAAGCTAATTACTTTAGCTATCTATAGACAAGTGGCAGATGTTAATATATTCTGGATAAAATTTTATAATGAGTATCAAAATTAAATATATAGGATATATATTTACTTGTTGTTGATTTTTCTCTGCTATTTATATGGACATATATAACAATTGTTACTGATCAAATTTTCACAAATACAGAGTTTCATATAAATAAAAATGTTTTTTCAATATAGTTTATTATTGTAATTTGTTTAATAAATATACATATGAGTTATATAAGAGATATGATTTTTTTAAAAACAAAAATGTATTTTTTGTTCTTGTATTGTTTTTTAGCCCAAAACTCTTAAATAACGTAATTTTTGAAGTGATTTTACAAAGTATTAATGCAGGTATCTGTCTAATTTATTGCATTTAATTTCAAAAATTTCATAGTAGAAGAACACTAATTAGGTCTTTGAATGTCATAAAGAAAAACAAAATGGATAGTCAGCTTCTTGGGTTTGAATTTAAACTGCTATCAGATTTAATCCCATAATTAAGGTTGAGGAAGCCACCCATCAAAATATTTAGAATTACTGAGGCACAATTACTCTTCAGAAGATTAAAGTGTGTAAACCAAATGCCATTATATAACTACTGTTAACAGTCATGCATCTGATTCTGTTTTTCAAAAAGTGTTAATTTCCATTATCAATCAAATTTCAAGCTAATTGTGCACACGCTTTGCGAGTGTTAATAATAAATGAATACTTTCCTTTCCAATACAAGATATAGTATTTATGCAGGAATAAAATGAATCACTTATTCCTACAACTCAAATCCTTATATATGAGCAAATCTGAAGTACTGGCAAGGAAAGCGTGAGGAAAGACCACTCACTTTAAATTACTATTTACGATGTCTGAATGAATGACGTCGGTGAAATTGTCTAGAATTTACTAAACGTCACTCTAACTGAAACTTAATCATATGTAAATAAGCATTTATTTTTATATAGCACTGTGTTTTATAATTGTATTACATTTAAATATCAGCCTTTCAAGCTAATTGTGCATGCGTTTTGCGAGTGTTAATAATAAATGAATACTTTTCTTTCCAATACAAGATAGAGTATTTATGCAGGAATAAAATGAATCACTTATTCCTACAACTCAAATGCTTATATATGAGCAAATCTGAAGTACTGGCAAGGAAATCATGAGGAAAGACCACTCACTTTAAATTACTATTTACGATGTTAGTAAATTCTAGATAATTTCACCGACACCATTCATTCAGACATCATAAATAGTAATTTAAAGTGAGTGGTCTTTCTTCATGCTTTCCTTGCCAGTACTTCAGATTTGCTCATATATAAGCATTTGAGTTGTAGGAATAAGTGATTCATTTTATTCCTGCACAAATACTATATCTTGTATTGAAAAGGAAAGTATTCATTTATTATTAACACTCGCAAAGCGCGTGCACAATTAGCTTGAAAGGCTGATATTTGAATGTAATACAATTGTAAAATACAGCACTATATAAAAATAAATGCTTATTTACATTATCAATCAAAATAAAATAAGAAATAGAATACTAAGATGGTTATTTACATATGAGGTCATGTGCCATGTTCAAGCATTAAAAATGTCATATTAAGCATTGAACTAGAATAAGGCTACTATTCCATTACTATTCTACATCATAACAAGAAACAAAAGAAAACACTGAAAATGACTGTAAAACATAATAAAAGAAAAATTATAGAAGTAAAAAAGATATAGGGCATATTTATAAAGATTTGTTTCTGTATATATATATTTGTCTGAAAACATGTTGAGTTTATAATCTGTTAATGTTAAAATTTGAGAATCATGGCATACGACTTGATAGCATTTGCTTTCACTACATATGAATTGAAATGACAGTTGAAGAAGGTTAAGTGGTTAACTGAAAGTACTTCTGTAGATTATAATATTTTTTGTAATACATTGTTAAATATATTCATTATTAATTTTATAAATCTTTATACAATTCATAAATGTATGTATATTTGGTAAAATAACTGGAAATAAACCTTGAAAATATTGAAAAGGTGGAATTATAAGATGCTATATATATATATATATATATATGGATATACACTTAGTTGATCACAGAATAAACAAGAATTGTAAAAAAATTATTAAATATTATAATTTATATTTATTTAAAAAACAATTAGATTTATAAAAAAGTTTACTATGACTTTTTTCTTTCTATTTAGAGAGAAGAAAAAGTTTGTTAAAAAAAAGTTTTATTAGAAAAAGCATTATATATACAAGAAAATAGAGAGAAATGTTAATGTATGGTTTTTGTTTTAAAATGTTATAAAATCCAACAGTAAATTAAAATTAATCTGGTTAAAAATTTTAAATGCATTAAAAGCACAAATGTAATTGATTAAAAAACTTGCATATTCATTTCAATTTCACCTTAACAAAAATAATTTTACATATACACACTTATACTATAAATTTATTTTAGATTAAATATAAGCTTTATTAGATTCCAATCCCAAGATTTTTGCTTCTTCATATAGTATATACATATACAGCATAGTAACTGATAAATTCTATAAACCATATAACAGACGAAGAGCTAACAATACATTATGCTGTAGAATTTTTTGTTGTCCTTAAGACACACACACACACACACACACATATATATATATATAGCTATAAGTGCACTTGTTATTTCAACACCATAAGTATTCAATTTTGGTCTTTAAGAATGCATTAGCATGGATTAAGTATAAATCCATATTTAAATTTATAACCATTATATTCTTTTTGCAATACACACATTCATAATGATATTACAATCTTAGATATAAATTCAAAACTAAATCATATTTAGACACAGTTAACTATTGCAATCATTTTTATGTAATTATTTTCAAGATTTACCAAATCTTACCCATGATTACAGTAAGTCTGTCAATTTACCAGTAACTTATATGCACGAGACACAACTAAGTTGGCTGTTAAATCAAATTTCTAGGTGGATCTTACAGTAACAAATGCAGATACCAAAATATTTATAATAGTTGACCCAGTTTTATTAATCTGATAGAATAATTATTATCTAATAATAATGGAATTATAACAAACCAATTACACTCCAGTATTAAGTTACTTTACTTATTATTTTTACCTTACATCTCATAATTTATTACAAATACCATCTGTATACAGTATATCATCTCTATTATATTTATTAAAATAACTTATAAAGTATTATTATGTCAGATAAAATTTTCAAATATAATTATAAGCATTTATTAAAAAAATAATTGTGATCTGTTTTAATATTGCTACTCTGTATATTTAAAAGTTTCTGATATTTCTTACTTAATATGAATCTTTGTCCAAATAGGCATACTACTGACAATATGATTATATTGTGCTTACTTATTGATTATATTATTAATAATGCTAATAACTATAACATTATCAATTTGAAAATTCTAAGTAATAATATATCATATATATCATTATTAATAAATATATAGCTATGTGTGGTTTACAAAATGTTGGACAATAAGCGCAGAGTCCATAAATCATGATTCACTTTTGTCTTTTCTAGAACTTATACTTCATCTCTTGGATAATAAATCACTCAATTATTGTTTATGGAAAATATATACAATGTAAATTTATATAATTTATTCAAAGTCATATTTTAATTTCATAAATTTTAATTATTGCAGACATACTACTGCTTTTAAATTATTTTATAAATACTTATAAAACTGTAGCAAAAACTTCAGTTAATTGATTATTACTATATACCCAAAACAAGAAAGATAAATAATCTTTCCTTGCCAATTTCACCAAAATATGTGACATCATGAAAGTCCTAATTTTTCAGAATAAAATCCCAATTTAACATAGAGTTAATTCAAATCTTTCTTTAAAAGTTGGATTATATTATTCAGATTTATCAGTATAAAGATTTTAAAAACCAACCCAGTATAATCATAGTGGCAAAACTCTCCACACAGTAGTGCCACCCAGTGCAAACCAGAGTAATCAATGAATGCTTTTGTACATAAAAAAACCTTATCTAGTGCCTACTCATCAATATCCCCAGACTATTTTCTAGCTTGTGGTTTTCATCAGTGAGGAGCCTTGGATCTGAGAGCACTGCACCTAGATCTTAGGATCTAATACAACCTTCCAGCAGCCACCTTTTATTTTTTTAGCTAACTATAAATCTTTGAGTCCAAAATGAAAACTCAATAATGTTTTCAAGCTAAGCTCATCAGCTTTTATAGTTGTACATATCTGAACTAAGTTGAGCATTCATACTTTTTGGTGTCTTTAGTTCTTTAATAACCATAGTCACCATAATCCTATTGGGCAAGATTGGTATTAAACCATCAAACATCACATGATCACCATTCTTTAGACTTACACAATCTGTTTTTTACAGAGGCAAAACTCTCCATACAGTAGTGCCACTCAGTGCACCCCAGATTAATCAATGGATGCAGGAAGATTTGTGCATAAAATCCCTATCTAGTGCCTACATTGATTACTCTGGTTTGCATTGAGTGGTGCAACTGTCTGGAGAGTTTTGACTCTGGGGAAAACAGATTGTGTAAGTCTAAAGAATGGTGATCATATGATGTTTGATGGTTCAGTACAATCATATGGTTATCATCATCATCAACAACCACTATCAATCCACTGCAGGATGAAGGTCTCTCCAAGTTCAATCCATCTTTTCCTATCTTTAGCTTCTCTTCTCCACATCACCCCTGCACACTTTCTTATTTCATCCATCCATCTCACATGTGGTCTCTTTCTGGGTCTTTTACAATCTCTTGGAATCCAGTTTAAAATTTCAATTGCCCATCTGTTATCATCTCTTCTAACAATATGTCCAGCCCAACTCCACTTCAGTCTTTTAATTTTTTCAATGAGGTCAGTAACACCTGTTTGTTCACTTACCCATACATTGCATTTTCAATCCCTTCTTGTTACTCCCAACATGCATCTCTCCATACTTCTTTGAGTGGTCTGAAGTCTCTGTATTGCTCTTCTACTAAGTGTCCAAGTCTCAGATCCATAAGTAAGAACTGGCAAAACACATTTATTAAAAACCTTCCTTTTCAAACACATATACATATTTCCTTTTAGTTTCAAATCATTTCTACCAAAAGCACTCCAAACAAGTTTAATTCTATGATTAATTAAAACTATAATTTACATTTAAGATGAAAATTTATTCCACAGCACTATTACAAATTATTTGGATGCAAATATATACATTCAATTACTTATATAAATAGCATCTTAGGATCTTCTCACTGAATCAAAGAACAAATTAGAGTCAATTTCCAAATAAAAAATATTATATATATATATATATATATATATATATATATATATATATATATATATATATATATATATATATATTTGATATTATATATAAATTATGTCAAAGGAATTTTCATGCATCAATGTTTGTATAATTTTTTGATTAAGTATCCATTAGTAAAACACATTTATTGAAAATCTTAGGATATTTAACTTTTAATATCACATAAATATTTCCATTGTTGTATGAGCTACTTCTTACTACTGTATTGTAGTTAGAGTCTATGTTTTTTTATGATTATATAGGTTTTTTTGCTTATACTGAATGTTTCTTATGTATGTAAGTAGAGAGATTTCAACTTAAGATTTTTCAGTCTATTTGAATCCTCCACTCCATCTCAAGCAACTGATATACATGTGAGAAAGATAAGTAATCCCCAGTATATATACATATATATATATATTGTGCAAAATCAGCATTCTTCAGTTGGGTCAAATCATAATATCCCATATATATATATATGAAAGAGACGGTGAATATTGACTCTGACGTTTATGTAAACAAATACACTTGTTTGGAGGTCTTGGTAAAGCTCCATCTATTGATCATTAATACAAGTGATAGCAGGTTTTTACGTATATAATACTTGTTTTGTTTTTCATAAATGTACCTTTAAAGTTTTCTTGCAATGATATAGATTGCAGAAGCTTTGATTATGTGGAGAAACTGAACTGTTATCAGACCCACATAGCTATCTAGTTTGATAGGCTGAGTTTGAAGACATTTAGGTGTCTAAAAAATTCATGCTTGCAAACTGATAGAAACGTTTTGCATAAACGCTTGGAGTTAATATTTAGGTTTCGTTTCTAACTCCTATCCCTTCACTGATGAGAGCAAATCAGCTTAAAATCAGCTGATCTGAGGGTGGACCAAAATGAAAGAGACAGTGAATATTGACTCTGATGTTTATGTAAACAAATACGCTTGTTTGGAGGTCTTGGTAAAGCTCCATCTATTGATTATTAATACAAGCGATAGCAGGTTTTTACGCATATAAAACTTGTTTTGTTTTTCATAAATATACCTTTAAAGTTTTCTTGCAATGATATAGATTGCAGAAGCTTTGATTATGTGGAGAAACTGAACTGTTATCAGACCCACATAGCTATCTAGTTTGATAGGCTGAGTTTGAAGACATTTAGGTGTCTAAAAAATTCATGCTTGCAAACTGATAGAAACGTTTTGCATAAACGCTTGGAGTTAATATTTAGGTTTAGTTTCTAACTCCTATCCCTTCACTGATGAGAGCAAATCAGCTGATCTGAGGGTGGAGCAAAATGAAAGAGACAGTGAATATTGACTCTGATGTTTATGTAAACAAATACGCTTGTTTGGAGGTCTTGGTAAAGCTCCATCTATTGATCATTAATACAAGCGATAGCAGGTTTTTACGTATATAAAACTTGTTTTGTTTTATATATATATATACACAATCAATGCTTAGTTTACATTAAGATAACAATTCCTTAAACTTTACTGGGCAGGCTTCAGTGTTTTCACCCTTCCAACTATCCAACCATCAATTTCATTGAAAAACTGATTATGGAATGCTCAAAGCTCTTACAGAATTTAATGTTGTAATTGTACCCATGTACACATCACATCAATTTAACTCCTCACATTACTGGACCATTATGAATTAAAACATATTAATAGGAGAAGGATACATAATGATCCAATAATATGAGAGGTTAGATTGGCATGCTGTATACATGGGTATGACTACAGTATCAAATTCAATAAGGGCTTTGAGTATTGCATCATCAGTTTTTCAATGAAATGAATAGTTGAATAGTTGGAAGGGTGAGAAGATTGAATCCTAACCATTAAAGTCTAAGGAATTGCTATCTTAACATAAACCAAGCAATGTATATATATATATGGGAGATTATGATCTGACCCAACTGACAAGTGTTAGTTCTGCATGAAATATGTATATTGTGGATCATTTATCTTTTTCACATGTATTTGATTATGTGTATCAGTTATATTAGATGCAGTGGAGGACAAATTAAACTGAAAAATCCTAAGTTCAAATCTCTCTACTTACATATATAGACTTTTGTAAAATTCTATATTTTATGATTTAATAGGTTTGACATATTTTTGCTTCTTGCTAAGCTAACTATCCTTTCACTATTAACAAGATGTTTTATATTTCTGAAATTTTTAATCATGCTTATAATATTTTGCTATTAGAAATCCATATATTTAGTTCTGAATATGTCATTTTTTATTATGTTAAAATACTATTTTTTCTACATCTAGTATCTTCTTTTAATAGAAAAGTTACTAATGAATAACATTTTTTTCCCTGTTATATCTATAGCCCTTTTAAATAAAATATATTTTATTATTAATAATCCTCTTCTGGTATGAATTTATTACTTTAGAATATGTAGGGTTTTTTTAATACTAATTGATATTAAAAAACTTATTCTTTGAAAAAAAAAAAAATCAGTAAACATAACAAGTCATTTATTGTGAAAAATAATTGAACTTGTCTATAAGAACAAATTGGTAGTGGTTTAATAGATAATACTAGAGTGAGTTCCTAAACCAATACTGGCACAATCAAGTAATAAACAAAATTTGACATTTCAACCAAAAGACCTATGAATCTGTTCCAGATATTTTGTTCACATAAAGAAATTCAAATTTAATTGAAAATGAAAAATAAAAAACAAAGAGATTTTATAGAACATATAAAACTATTCCACATATTTTGTAACAATATGTATACTAAGTTCTCTTCTTAAAAGCAAGTAGATTAACTAAACAACAGAGCCTTCTCAAAATCATAACACTTGGATCATATCATATACCCATTTATGATTAGTTTATTTAATGTAATATAATTTGAATGTAAAACTAACAGTAAGAATTATTTATATGTTAAGTTGTTATGTATTTTAATAATGGTCATATAATATGAGAGATTAGGCTCACACAATGTCTATATGGAAATGACTACAATATAAAATCCAATGACAGCTTTGGGCAGCCCATTGTTGGTTTTTCAATGAAATGGAGGTTAAATAGTTGGAAGGATAAAAAGATTGAAGACTGTCCTTTAAAGTTTGAGGAATTGCTACCTTAATATAAATTGAGCACTGATTGTATATGTGTGTGAGAGATTACGATCTGGCCCAACTGATGAGTGCTAGTTTTGCATGAAATGCATATATTGGGAATCATATCTTTTTTACATGTTTGTGGTCATGTTTAGATGAAGTGGAGGATGAATAGACGAAAAAATCCTGAGTTCAAATCCCTTTACTTATATGTAAAGCTTTTTTATATTTATGCTATTAATATTGAGATTCTAGAATAAATTGCATTTCGTGTTTAAACCGATTATTTACATTACGTTTTGTCTAATGACTTCATAAAAATATAGAAAGAATTAGAAAAGAACTAAAAAATAATAAAAAAGAAAAGCAAGAAACATTATTGCCCAGAAAAGTTTAGCTTCAAGGATGATGATTTAAAATATAGAAAGAATAAAAATTACAACACAGTAAAATTAGTGAGCCTTAATAATAATAATCATAATATATGTATATAAAACATCTATTTGCACGCAAGATAGGAGCGAGATTATCATAAAAGGCAACAATTAAGATCAAACAAAAGTAATTTTGATAGGAGTTTGCCAAGCTATAAACTTAAGTTATTCTAGTAGAAAGCAAAAACAAATTAAAATTAATAGTGATTATAATAGAACTATGTAAGTATGTCTTGTAAAACATTTTCTGAAGAAAAAAATGGCGACATTACAAAAGATCGTTAACAATTTATCGATTTAGTTCTCTAAACTAAATCGATAAATTGTTAACGAGTAGTTGAATAAAATTTTATTCAGATATTGATTTTCAAATATGAAAAATAGGGGAAAGTTTTCTTAATTTCATCATTTGCTGAAGTAATGACTTTTAATGGTGACAAAAGGGAATGTTTAATACGTGAGACTTGAAAACACGACAACGCTTGGTTTATCAAGAGGAAAATTGTTCATAGATCATTCAGTAGAAAAGGTAACTTGCAAAAGTTAAATTGTTCTACTAGACTTTAGCCTAAAGTAAACGTTAAAACTACGATTAAAAGCAAATGCTGTTACTTTGTTCTTTAAACGAATCATATTTTTTTTTTCCAGACAGAATTGACAAATAGGAAAAAAAAAACAACTTTTAAATAGCCCGAACTAAAACTTTCTTTTTTCCCTAGGTATGCATAAAAATTTGGTATAATTTCTTTATGTTAAAGAATTGTTGCTTAACCATCGCATTTTTCACTTACATGACTTTACTTAAAGTCCACGTTCATTCAAACATATATAGACAAACAAAGGGAAGAGTCAAATCGTCTAAAAGATAGTGTTAAAGAAGGTTATCATTACATATTAACTTGAATGTTAAGTTTACTTCCCGAAAGCAAACAGAGTAACTAGACAAATAAAATAGTATTATCTGCTTGTAGTCAGCAGTGAGTAATTGACCAGATCTTATTTACCATCTTAGCACAATTCATTATATCATTTTGATTTTAGAGTAACATCATCGCCATTAAGAGCATAATTACAAAAAAAAATAGTATTTTTAATGTAATTTGATTATGAAAAATACACACACATATAAGAGTTTTGTTAAATGTTTTATTTAAAGTAAAACAGGAAAAACTCTCTATAAGTATTGCCACTCAGTGCAAGCCAGAGTAATCAATGGATGCCAGAAGGCTTGTGCATAAAATCCCCATCTAGTGCCTACTCATCCAATATCCCCAGACTAATTTCTGGCATGTGGCCGTCATCAGTGAGGAGCCTTGAATCTGAGAGCACTGCACCTAAATCTTAGGATCTAATGCAACCCTCCAGCAGCCACCTTTTATCCTACCTAACTACAAAACTATGAGTCTTAAATTAAAAATACTATAATATTTTCAATCCAAGCTCATTAGCTTATATAATAATATAGGTTTGAACTCATAAATTTTGATGTTTTTGGTTCTTTAATAATCATAGCCACCACTATCCTATTAGGCAGGACTGATTTTAAGCCAATAAACATCACATAATCACCATTTCTTATGCTTGCCTATAACTGTTATTAAAACAGGCAAAACTCTATACATATTGCAACTCAGTGCAAGCCAGAGTACTCTGCACAAGCCTTCTGGCATCCATTGATTACTCTGGCTAGCACTGAGTAGCATTACTGTATGGAGAGTTTTGCCTGTTTTAATAACAGTTATGTGCAAGCATAAGCAATAGTGATCATCTTAATTACAAAGAACAAAAAAGGAATAATGAGAAGGAAAAAAATGAAATGAAAAGGTCTAATAAGTAAAAAAAAGTAGATTTTTATGATATGATATATTGAAAACATTAAATACAGTACAACCTTAATACAGTGTTGATGTGAGCACTCTTATCAAAAGTGACCCTATATTCCAAATAAAGTAAATTATTTTGAAAATAATAATTACATTTGACAAGGATGCTCATTACTTAATGTTTGCTTATTTTTTCTATAAGTGAAACAACATTATCTCTATTAACTTTAATTTATTACATTTCAGTGATAGAATTATATAAATATAATTTATCCAAACTACTTTTAACACTTTTTAGCAAAAGCCTTTTATTGTACATATATACACATACCTTATGTTTCAACTGTCCTGCAGTCTTCATCAGAGCCAGTTTACTTTAATCTTTTAAAAATAAAAACATTTTTTTAAAATATTAAAGTAAACTGCCTCTGTAGAAGACTGTAGGATAGTCAAAATGTAAGGTGTATGTATAAAAAATGTTTCTATAGCATGCAATCTACCCACCGGATGGAGTCACATAATATCAATAGAAAACAACTAATTTGGCAAAAAATAAACATACTTTATTATTATAGAATTTATGATATAAAATATATTAAATAAAAGTATGAAAAAAAATATTTAGCAAAGAAAATAATTTGAATAGTAAACAAATTGTGTGCATAAAAATCTAAAATACAAGGAATAAATCCTTTATGTTGCTTTTGCAAATTAAAAATAAATCCTAGATATGATATAGAATAAAATATATTTATCTAACAACAAAATAATATATGACAATAGCTATAATATAATTGTATAATTATAACATATAAAAGCTTTTTTTTGGCAATTTTTAAATTTTTGCCCCTTTCAATATGTTTTCACTACAAAAATAACCTATATTGCATACATAGTGGCATCTACCAACTCTATATAAAATTAACACAGGCCTATAATTTATGCTTTAATATCTTTAAAACACATATTATATAACTCTCCATTCATTATAAACAATACAATTTAGGTAATAATAGTGAACCAGAAAATATAAAATAGGTAAAACTTTCATATGTTCCTAAAATTTATCATACATTATTAAAAAATAAAAATAAAAATTATATAGATAAAAATATTAAAATAGGATGGTCAAACAGTAAATAAAAGATGATATAAAATATAAAAAGGTATAGTATATAAAATTACTTGTGGGGTTTGCAGTATGGTTTATTATGGACATACAGCAAAACAATTAGAAGAAAGGGCTAAAAAACATAATGATGGTATTAATAGGAGAGATGACAGATCTGCATTATATGTTCACTACTTAAAATATGGACATAGAATAGATTGTGTTAAGAATATAAGTCCATTAAATTATATTAAAAAATTAATAGAAGGAAGATATATGAAACTAATTATATTAATTATAACAGAAATAATTGTATGAACATTTATAAAACGTCAATTAATTTAACTAATAATTGGATGATAAAAAATGAATGGAGGGTTATATAATATGTGTTATAGAAATATTAAAGCATAAATTATAGGCTTGTGTTAATTTTATATAGAGCCAGTAGATGTCACTATGTATGCAATATAGGTCATTTTTGTAGTTAAGACATATTGAAAAGGGCAAAAATTTAGAAATTGTTGAAAAAAGCTTTTATATATCATAATTATAGGATTATATTACAGCTATTGTCATGTATTATTTTGTTGTTAGATAAAGATATTTTATTCTATATCATATCTAAGATTTATTTTTTATGTATAAAAATTTACATATTATTACATTTATAGTAAGTAGTGCATTAAAAAAACTGCACAAATAGTATATTGTACCAAAAAATTCAAGTGCTTTTACTGACATCTCAATCATGCATATATTTATAAAAATATCTTATACATAAAATGTTACTTTAAATTCACCATGTAACCACACCTTAAATTTGATTAAGTATAATTAGAATTGGTACTGATACTGATAATCAAACCGTGTCACTTATATCATTGCTTTATATAATGTATCTGGTTATATTAACAGCATCTATGTTCTTCATTACTTTTACAATGCTTTTTTTACAACCTAATATGATAGTTTCAATTGCCCCAGCAATCTTCTTCAGAACTCCTACTTATATCACACAAAAAAAAAAAGCATTGCAAAAGTAATAAATTATCTCTCAGAAAGCTGTACTTAACACTTATCCATAAGTATTTATTTTAATAATATGGGTTGGAGATACACTAACCTTAACTTAGGGATCATTTTTTCTAGCAATAAACACCTATAAATATATATTACTCTCTGTGGACATCATTGTAGTTTTCTCTGCTTACAACCCAATCTTTTCCTCAGCACAGAACTTGACTTTTGAGGATCGATTATGAATTATTATGTATGCTTTTAGTATGAGATCAAAGAGTTAAGAATGACACCGACAATTAAATAATGAAAATAACAATACCACATCAATTGATAAATGTTAAAAGTATATATTCATAAATCATTACAATTCTTTTAAAAGCATGTAGGATATGCAAAGATAAATATCAAGTTCCAATAGGCTTTAATATTCTATTTTTCCAATGTTTTATAAAAAAAAAACATTAATGAAGATTAAATATGAGTAATTATTTACTTAATAAAAGAAAATTAAAAGAATGCTTATGCATACAAAAATATATATAATAAAATATTTTAATAAATCTTTATAAAATAGCTTTCTTAAAAACTCAGTCAGCTTACCATGTTCTCAATATCATTTAGGGTTAAATACCTATTTGTTAGTTGACTTGGATTGACTTTTTCTTAGTGTTGTTAATCTACTGCAAGTGATAAGAAAATGTTTTTTGTGTGGGTAGGCAAGATAGCTCATCATTACTTTTGGACTCATTATAATCATTTTTCACCATAGAAATAGCTATATTGTTTAGACCTCAGCTAGAGCAAAATCATTTTACATTATATAGAAATTTACCATTCTAGCTGTGTTTAAATTATTATATATTTAACAGACATATTCTTCTAAGACAACTGAAATCATGAACTTAATGCATTTAGACTACTGTTACAATGGGTATATTTTCATATTTTAACAGTTTCTTTAATTTTACCAAGCAACATGATAATGTTGACTCTCTTCAGACAACTCCTTTTTCTTTTCTTTTTTATCCTATATATTTTCCCACTGCACACTTGAAAATATCTCTTCCCATCAATGTCAGCTTGTTTTTAGTCTTGATATTTTTTCCCCTTTGTTCTTGTTTTTCTTTATTTAGTAATTATCCATAATCATTTGTTTTTCTTTCTTTGTTCCAATTTTAATTAAATCATATCATTATCTTTAATTAGTTGGCTTTTTTTTGTTGATAGAATTAGAATTTACCTTTTATTAAATTATTAAATAGATTTACAATATTGATATTGTAATCATATATACATTGATTAACTTTTCTTAGACAAATTGTACTTTAAATTATAAGCGCTAGGAACCCTAAATAAGAAAAGTTTAAATGTATCTTATGTTAAGCCATTTTTAATATCTTGATATTGATATCATAGTCAGAGTAATGACTGATGGACAGAGAATGGTAGGTATAAATATGATGGAAATTTATGTAAATGTATGCAAATGAATTAAATAGCCCACTTTTTAGGGAGAAAAAAAGCATGATTCCTTTTTGTTTATAGAATTTGAATTATTAGCGATGTGCCATGCTTCTTTTATTTTGAACTTAGAATCATTTCTTTCAATGCATGTGACACTCATTGATGTAGGCTTGAATATATGATTTAGTTTGCATTGGTACTTCAGAAATAAGGATTTATGGACTGGATTGCTTTTAGCCCTTCTGTAGAAGTATTGATGTTGGAACAACATGGTTGTGAGGCTGGCTTGAAATTCTCCAAAGTAGACTGCATTACAACTGTTTTAAATGCAAGCAATCTTGTAAACAGTGTGGGGGGGGGGCATGTTCATATTAATATTGTTTAGGTATGGAGTGCTTTCATATGCTTACATTTATAAACCTATCTAGCTTTGAGTACTATTAGCCTTATTATTTAAGTAATACATAGTTTCAATGCAGTTTGAAAATTAAAATTGATCATTTATTAGACTGCTTTTAAACTGTTTTGTTATTTAATGAAGTTTATTTAAACAATCTTTGAATTAATAATCTGACTCTCTTTAGTCAATTTGCAATCTTTAGGGTCTATACATTATAATAGACTATAGATAAATATGGATATCTACCTTTATTGTATAAAGAAGGGTACCTTAGCAACAGATTGAGATTGTTGAATGTTATTGTTTAAGTGTGAATTGCTTTCATGTATTTACATATATATTTAAGTATAAAATTCATTTCTGAATTTTTAAAAATTCATGTCTAAATTATTTAATTTTTACTCTATAGTTCATTATTATTAAACCATTAAGCATCACATGATCACATCTCCTATACTAGCACATTAATTGTTGATAAACAAAGCAAAACTCTCCATTCAGTATTGCCACCTGTGCTAAACAGAGTAATCAATGGATACCAGAAGGCTTGTGCATAAAATCCCTATCCAATGTCTACTCATCCAATATCCCCAGACTAGTTTCTGGCTTGTGGCTGTGATGAAAGCCACAAGCCAGAAACTAGTCTGGGGATATTGGATGAGTAGGCATTGGATAGGGATTTTATGAACAAGCCTTCTGGCATCCATTGATTACTGTGTTTAGCACAGGTGGCAATACTGTATGGAGAGTTTTGCTCTGTTCATTATTATTATTTATACATATATATTTTCCTTTATCTGGTCTATAAGAAACCATAATATAGTTCATTACTAATACATACATATTTTCTTCCATCTGGTCTATAAAAAACTATCAATTATTTGTTTTTAACCTTTTACTCTAATAATATTCAATGAATGGAGAATATGAACTATGCATATTACTTTTAATATATGTGAAGTTCTATGAATGATTACTTTTTACAAAATAATTTTTAAGAATAAAAATATGATTAGTACTTCATTTTATTTTAGTTATATACTAGATATATATATCATCAATGAAGATAATTTTCTCTTTTCATTAATTTCATTTTATGATGTCTAAAAATGTTTGGTCTATCTCTCTAATTAACACACTTTGTAATATATTACCATGCCATATCTGACTTAATTCACATCATTATAATATTTAGCAATGAAAATCATTTAATTCATAAAGAAATAAAATGTATGTTTTTATTGTTTAATTTATAGCAAGAAGTGTATTAAATAAAAACATAAAAATAATGTATTTAGTAAATGAGACAATACAAAATGAGTGTTTTATTTCATGTTAAAAGATAATCCATGAAAAATGATTGATAATATATTAAAGAAACTAATGCATAATAAATGAAATGCAAGTGTGAGATAAAATCTAGTAAAACTAATAGCAAGAGCTATATTAACTGAAAACAATTAGCAGAAAATAAAATTCCAAAAAGCAATTCATTTACAAAAAAATGAAAAATATATAGCATGTCTGAGTACCTGTATATGTGTGCATTTTGTTTTTGTCATTGAATTAACTGTATATTGAAAAAAATATAATATGGCTTATTAGGTTAATTTTTTTAGAAATGCCAGTGTAAGCACAAATTTCATGTGCACACACATATGTTAAATCAGTCATTAATTATGTGTTATAAAAATGAATTTTATTTATAGTTTTATGATAATTCAAATAGTCATTGATTATTACACAGGCACATCTGGGTGCTGATATATATATAGTTGTTTTATGTAAACCTATTGGGACATAAATGTAAATTACAATCTAATAGTGGATTTCTTTTTGGCATTAATCAAAATCAGACAGCTTAATTTATATGTATAGCTATATTCTGAAGATCTCAATTTCATTTTTTATTATTATTGTTAAAATTATTTCAGCGAATTTAATTAATTGTAGAATAAATTTAAAACACAATACACTAGGATTATATTTCATGCTTGCAGTAACAGTCTTAGAGCTTTTGTTTCTGAGCTAGATTTGTGCATAATGATCTGGACAGCCAGTTTAAGATGATCCTGGATTGGCACAAAGAGGATATCCTTTAAAGTATACACTACATTTTATTTAATATTTATTTAGAAATTAAGTTTATAGTTGTTCAGTACATTAATAGTACTAAATGGACAGATCATTGATGATGATCAGCATGTTTTATTATCCCAGCATTATTTTTTTCATTGTTGTATTCTTATGAAATGGCACTCAAATTTCTGCATCCAAATTATTGTCTAAATAATCTAACCCAAGCTAGAAAGAGCTAAATAATTAACCTGGTCTACTCTATAATAGACCCATTTCAAATCCAGTCACAAGACTGAATGTTGATTTATTGTATTTTTGAACATTCTAGATGATGAATGATTATGGATTTTGTGTAATGCTAGTGAATTTATATTTATAGTTTGTCTGTATTGATCTCTCATACTCCTCATATTGATTATTCATCTTCATAGTTATTCATTATTTAATTTTATATTTAAATTTGGTAGTAATTGAAGTTGATGATGATGAGTGCCATCATCCCAGATTTATCTCCAAAGATCTATATTATTGCAATATATATAAATGTAATCTAACAGTTTAAACTTATTCTTTGTTTTTCTTTTTTATAGCTCTCCTATAGATAATATAAATACATTTGAAATGTATATATTGTACCGTTTATTTACACGGTACAAATATATTGGCATCCGGTAAGATATTTAAAAGCTAAAAAAAAGTAAATTTAGCGATCTTTTAAAAGAAAAACATTTTTAGATTTTTCTGATTAGTATAATTTATTTTTTTAAAAAAATGTACAATGAAAGTTAAAATTGTCATTGTATTTTTTTTATGTAATTAAAAATAAAAGTTAAATTGGAAAGAATAAATGACATACAGATTACTGATCCAGATAAAGTAAAAATTCCAAAAGTAAAAAGATTACAATTAGAAAACCTTTTAATAATTAAAGATGGGGAATTATGCTAAAAAAAAAAAACTTTGTAACTTAAATTTAAGAGAAAGTGTAGAAGATTATTATCTTATATGCTGATAAAAGAACGAACAAAAGATATGCGCAGAAGTTTCAAAACTAGATCAGGGTATAAAAGGAGGAGGAAAACCTCGATCTAGGTCTTCTCTATACCTTCTAGTTACGTGTCTAAAAGCTGGAGGTTTCCGCGAGCATAACCTGTGGCAGTAATAGACGTCTGCACAGGTATGCCACTTGCAGTACCTAGTCGTCAAGCAAGCAATGGAGACTGGCCTTGTGAAGACCGCTTTTTGCAATAAAAGAGTCACGACAACCATGCCTTTTCTTCGCGAGCATAACCTGTGGCAGGAATATACGTCTGCACAGATACGCCACTTGCAGTACCTAGTCATCAAGCAAGAAATGGAAACGAGCTCTGTGAAGACCGCTTTTTGCAATAAAAGGGTCACGACAGCCATGCCTTTTCTCCGGTTATAGAACGGAACAATAATGGGATACGTTGGCAGGAGAGACTGATGGAAATTTTTAGGAGCTAGGGATCCCAAAAACACACACCAACTTACCGGTAAGTTAAGAGTAACTTTTCCTAATTGTGACAAAGTTTGCAAACAATTATAAAAATTGATATCAAAATAATCACGATCAAGACTTCAAAATTTATTCTTCAAGAGACTCTTGTGTACCTAAGAACTATAATCATTGAACTGTTTTATTATTATTAATTAATTCATATCTAGATTAGTGTGTGTGTCATCTTTCCAATTAATTAAATCATAATGTTTTTGTTTTTTATTATTTATATTTTAATTTGTTAAAATAAAAATCTTGATTTCTAATACCCCTATTCATTGTACGTTATTAATGATTATTAATAAATTTATTAAAGTTAATTATGATTTGAAAATATAATTTACCTTGCCAACGCTGTATCGAAACTCAATCCTCCAGAGTTTCTAGATAATTTCGTCGTAGCTAAATAAATAAAAAAGGGATGTTTGCCAGTGAATTCTAATATAGAATTCTGGCGCCTTTCAAATAAATTAAAAGCTGGCTTACTTTATCTCATTATTTTAGTAGCTACATTAGTTAAAAGAGTGTTGTGTGACCAGGAAAAATAATTACGTCCATTAAATCTTACTGAATTGTATGACGAAACAAATTTAATAGATAGGACGTAATTTGGTCACCGAGTACGAGTAGTTAACTCGTTTAAAACACTAAATAAGTAGTGGACGTTACAATATGTTAAAATCTTTGTTACAACACAAATAAGACATCTGGAGAATGTGACATGACAAAGTATGCTGATCTCTTTACACAATTTATCTTAGTAGATCAACTTTACAGATACATCTTAAATTTTAATAAGTCCTTACATCAATAAGATTTAGAAACTCATTTATTTACTAATTATTTTATTAACTGGTAAATATCTTCAGACTTTCTTAGCACACCACTTTGTAAATATTTGAGCAACATTTATTTTAAAACAAGTTTATTAAATGTTTATATACAAATATTACAAGCATTTACATAAATCAAATTATTCAGATTTCATTACACTTATAGTATATACTTAGATGATTATAGCATATATATGACTTTAATTACATAACTTCACTTTTGCTTTAACTTTTAACTCTTTCCCACTTATTTACTCTATAGACTTGAAAATTTAAATATTTTAAATCTTAATTAAAATCTAAAGCTTCTACTATTTTTTTTTACAAATATTAGTCTGCAATGGTTGAATCCTTATTAGATACATTGTACAGATCAGATAATAAGATACTGAAAATAAGATATTAAAATTATTATTATAAACTTTTAGCTGTTAGTTATTTTTATAGGTTCTTTCTACTAATCTTATCAAATATTTTATATTTACTTATAGCTATGTAAGCAAGTTTGTTTAGTTTCAAAAACCTTGTTATTTTAAAAAATTTCAGTCTAGTTGCTTAAATACTATTGGAAATTAAAGATGAAGTCTAGAAGCATGAATACATTAGTTCTAGATATAAATAGTAAATTCTTTCACTGACAAAGACAAAATCCTGAATCCAGTCTGAGAATTTGGATATTATAGTATTATATCATTCAGTAATCATTGATTGTTTACTTTTAATGCAGATGATTTTAGGGTAGAGAAATAAACTGCTTAACACAACCATCTTTTTATGTTTATGTAAGCTAGAAAATTTCTCTATACAATAGTGCTGCCTAGTGCAAACTAGAAAAATCAATAGATGCTAGGAGATTGCATATTTTATTCCCTATCCAGTGCTTTCTCATTCAATATTCTAAGACTTTTCAAGCTTATGGACTTCATCAGTGAGAAGTCTTGGATCTGAAAGCAGTGCATCTAGATGATCTAATGAATCCCTTCAGCACCCATTTTTTTACTGTTTTAATTAACTATAAAGATATAATCCCAAATTAAAAACATAATAATGTTTTCAATTCAAGATAATTTGCTTGTATAATTATACAATTGTGAACCCAATTCAGTATTTATATATTTTGATGTCTTTGGTTTTTTATATAAACATAATCATGAACATCTTTTGGATTTATAGTTAACTAAATAGGTAAAGGGTAGCTGGTGGAGGGATGCATTAAACCAAAGATCTAGGCACATTGTTTTAAGATTCAAGGCTCCTCACTGATAAAAGCAAAAAGCTAGAAACTAGTCTGCAGATATTGGATGAAAAAAAACTAGAAAGGGATAAGATATGCAACCTTCTACAATTTATTTATTACTGTAGCTTGCACTAGGTAGCACTACTGTGTAGAAAAATTTGCTACTGTTTTGATGCATTATTATTGTTTTCTAAATATGACATTATTGTTCTCATTTTGTTTAGTATTGTTGTTGTTGTAATTATTATTATTATTATTATTATTATCATCATCATCATCATCATCTATAGTGAACTATATATTTTTACTTTCTTTTTTTGTGGTAGTCAGTTAAAAAAACATCATTATTATTTCTTACCACAATTTTTAAATTTACTAACATTAAAATCTATCTATTTTTTATTATTAAAATAAACTTTGATAGGTTTACAAGGACTTTTACTGATTTGGGCAGTATTTAGATCAAGTTGTTCAAATCTAAAAGATGTATTTTCCTTAAACAGATAATCAACTGCTGTACAAATAAATTTGCAATACTAAGATAGTAATGCATAAAAGAAAACAATGTTAGTACACTATTAAATAAATATTTTGATTGTCTTATTTTGATTCTAAAATCCAAACTATTAAAAAAAATATTTTACTGTTTTCAATAGAGGATCATTTAAAATAAAATAGAAAAAAAAACCCATTTTTTTGAGAAATGTAGCAAACAAATGTAATTCAAAATCTCAAAAAGTATGAATTATGCATTTTGATTAATACCAGGCTTAAGTCTATTAAAAATAACATAATTTTTAGTCAAAAAGGTTTTAAATATTAGATTTAAAATTGATTACATCGTTGACAGACAGCATTAGGAATTTCTTTAACAATAACAGAAAAACAAAACTGTCTTTATCCATTATTTTTTCTAAACATCCATATAATCTGCATATACATATAAAAACATATTTTTCTGCATTGATGATTAGCGAAAATATTGACATTTTTGGACTCCTTAACAAATTGAAAATCCTCTATCCGTATTTGTTCTGCATTACAAATAAACACTATGATAGGAATCTAATATTAAACTCAAATATTATACTTATGAAATTATCATGAACTTGAATTATGTAGTTCTTTTGATTTTTAATGAATTCCTGTATTCAATCAGAATGATTTACAATCTGTTATTTGAGAGGTTTCTTTTCACATCTTGGATAAACAAATTGTTTATTTGGATATCTAACTTTTGCCATCATTTCTTTATGAATAATTAATTTTAATAACAAAAATTATAGTTTTTATGTTATAAGTAAGACGTATTTTGGCAATTATTATTAATAGGAAAAGTTCAATTTTTTTTGACTGAATTATTATGTGAAAGATCTTCAAAATGGAATCATAAGAGAATGTTTCTTTAATATTTGAATATTTGGCTGGATCTTGATGAATAGTTTTTATTTATTTCCTTAAATTTCAAGTTTATGCATATATATAGCTACAATCTGAGTAAATAATTTAATGGCATTTCTTTGATTTTTTTCCCTAGACATAAAAGCTATTTATAAATATTTGCCTATAATAAATATAAAAGATAAGTCAATTAAATTTTGTTTTATATAAAATAAACAAATTCTTTTTATTCTGATTTGTCATGTGATAGAAGATTTTCAGAATGGTTTATTAAACTTAGTCAAAAATACTAACTCAACTTTATCTTGCTTTCCTCAACAGAAGCACATTATCCACAATTCTTTCTGCTTATTAAAAAATCATTGTTAAAGGTATACTATACATATGATGGAAGATGCTACATTATGAAGCAGACATGATCAATAGGTGGTGAGGTGTTTTAGATCTAAAAGATCGAAATGTGCTGTTCCAAAATCCTAAGTTTTCCACTGATGAAAGCCCTAAGCTAGAAATTAATCTGGGAATATTGGATAGGACAGCATAGAATAGAAATTTATTAAGCACTATCATATGGTATCTATAATTACGTATTAAAGCATACAATAATTGGCATAGAGATGGTGAAAAGGTATGCTGCTAAACAGCAATATGTAAGCTGAAGTCGTGCGCTAGGATTATGTGATAACTGACAGAAATATAAAATATTTAAAATGTTTTATCTTTTATTAATCTCAGATAAAAACAATTATAATATTAGTACTGCACTTTTCAAATATAAACGATTTTGTTATTGTTTTTTTATTTAATATTTCCTCAAGTTTCCAGCCTAATTTAATTCTGGTGTTGAACAAATTATATTTACCTAATTAAAAATAAAAAATAGACACGCAACGCATATTTTGGATTGTTAATTTCATTATTTGATTATATACATATTTTTTCTTTTTAAAAAAAATTAAAAATCGATTAGTTTGATTGCTGGTAGCTTTGTATTTAATTTGAAATAAAATTATTGGAAATCAATTAAGAAATATGATTTTGGAAGTTTCTTTAATTCTACTATTATGATTGAAAATTGAGTTTCGGGTATAAATATTAACGATTTTCAATATTGGCCTTTGCAATGAAAATTAACTAGTATATTTTTAAAATTTTATTTTGCTTATAATAAAATACCCACCTCCTCCCTTTGTTTTTCAAAATTAATGATAAGAAAAATAGTTATCATTTATATATATGTAATTTAAAAGATATTCCATACTTTTATTTCTTTTGCTAAATTGTTACATTTTCATTTATCATTGACAAACTTCCTCCACTCACAACTTTGACGCCATCCATTTCAGATAAATACAATAATGATTATTACTAATCATTTTCGAAACTAAAGATTATCTCTAGCACAAATATAAACTTTAAACCTCAGTTAAAAGATTAATATATTTGATTTTATTTTATTTTATATACACACGGAGTTATTCACCTTTCTCTTTCCCATATGTAATATCTTTATAGATATAAAAAACATCTCCATACTTCCCCATTCTTTTTAAATTCACATAAAGATATAATAAAAGACAAATGACCACCAAGATGCATTTCGTGCTGAACCAGCACTCATCAGTTGGCCCAGGTCACTATCTCTCATATATATCTTTATTATATGAAGAGTACAGTATTTATGCTAATTATTAATACATTACTCACTTTTTCTATTATAGCAACATATATTTAAACAATGTAAGTGGTAATTTACAATTTAGAAATGAATCATAGAAAAAACTATTAGCTGAAGGGAAAAAATGCTAACAGAAAGTGTAAAATTGGTGTGCCTTCACAGGTGTCTGATGATGATAATTTGAGTTTCACATTTAAGAAACTTTAGCTTTAATATCTATTACTCTACCAACACTCTAATAAATAAGTGATTTGCAAAAAAATGAGATGAAAAAGAGAGAGATTTCAAATGCTAATTAGATGAAGATAGACAAAGCTTAGAAAAGTGATTGAAAAATTATTAGAATAAAAATTTGGGGAAAATTAGCAACATGTGTAATGTAACACACACCTTACGCAAATAGCCTATAGATTTTCTTTCAACAGTTATTATTTCGTTTGAGAAAAAAACATACTGTAATGAAAATTGTAAAAAAATCAGTTTAATCTTCCATGTATGCATTATGTATTTTAAATTCAGTTATTGGTAGTGATGTTATATTGTCATATTTGGTCTCCTTCCATCTTTAAGTCTGTTATTTAATGATCCCCCAAAATGTTTTTATGTTATTTTTATTTTTGCCTAAAAATTGCGTCTATGCATCTAATGTTGTTAATATTACTTTCATCAATTCTGTATCACCTATATCCTTTATCATTTTCCTTACTAATATTTGGTAATCAAGAATTAGGGTGACAACATGGAGCCTATCCCACTATTTTGATAATGCAAAAGCAATTTGTTTTTACAATAGATGTCCTATATTCACAATTAATAAAGTTTGACTTCTGGTATTTTTTTGATTATTTCACTAATTAAAATATATCAGCAAAATCATCTTGTTCCTGGCTTTTTTTATAAAATGGTTTGCAATTCTGGTGTTCTCTTTCAAGACAACTTCAATCTGTGCTAAGTGATTTTCAGAATCCCTTTTTGTTTTTTTGCAAAAAGTGTGAGATATTTGATATAAACAAGTATTATTAATAAACAGATACTATAATTTTAATTTATATAATATAATAAACTTTCAGAACAGACTGCAACAAGCTTAAAAATTTAACTGAGTAGTTTTCTTAAAATCCAAAATCATAGTAATCTAAATATGACATTATTATTTGTTCAATTAATACATTATCTTGTAATATTATGAATGAGAGTATTTACACATTCTCTATCAGCATATTATTTAAATAAGATGTAAGATTTTATATTAATTTAGCTCCAATATTTAATAATTGTGTTCATTTCAGTTTTTACATTTTAAACTAAAGTAAGTGAAATTCTCTTTAATATAATTAATGGACTCTATTCTGATTTGTGGTTGCTGACTTTGAGGCTTGTTGGCTTGACTACTGAATAGGGTTCCCCAGATATTATGACAATTCACAAGTCAGAATTCCAATCTGTGGTTACTGACTTTAAGGCTTGTTGGCTTGACTACTGAATAGGATTCCCCTGATATTATGACAATTCACAAGTCAGAACTTGGCTACTATATAAAAGCTTGTATTTTAATTAAATAAAAGTTAATAGAGAAAGCTTAATAGCTTTCATTCATAATATAAATATAACACTATATTTTACTAATCTGCATTATTATTTTAAAGATATAAAAGTAAAGTTATTTTTAACCAAAGTATTGGATATTAAAGTATATAATTTTCTCATTTTAAAAATTAATATATAATTAGTCAGATACCTAATTGAACACTAGCCAATAAAACTAATTTTTTAACAGCACAGTTCATATCTTAATAAGTTCTCCACTATTTATATGTAATTCTTTTTGTATATGATATATATATATATATGTATATATATGGATATGCAGCAATATTAACTCCCTCAATACAAACTAAAGTATAATTTATATGTGTAATAGGCATATACACCAAATATAGATGACATAATCATATTTCAACAATAAAAATTATGTTAAAAGTAAAGTTATTTTTAATTATAGCTCTTAAAAGTGAACCTTCATTATTGATGGTTAATGATATAGCTCCAAATTTAGGATGATAAAATAAGAGATGAAAACATCAACCATTGCAATAATCTGGCATTGCTGCTTAACAATTCTTCACTGCAATACTTAATGCATTTAATTGTGAAGTCATATATTAAATAAAATAGTATTACTCATTTTTATTTTAATACAGTCTTCAACAATTTTGTGACATCTTATCAACTTATGCTTTTTCTTATTGTACTATTTTGTAACTCATTTCATCATTAGCAATTTCACTATTCTTTTAAATTTTGCTTTCGATATTTATTTAACATATAAATATTTTACACGTTTTTCTTACATTTTACTTTATGTTTTAATAACTCCAGTTTTTATAAACTTATTTATTATGTTAGTGTTTACATAAATAGCAGTTTTTTTATTGTTGTGTCAAACTTACTGCTCTCACAAGTTTATCATAAACCATATAATAAAAACTATATTAATATTTTTATTAGTCATTCATTAGACTACAGATTATCTACATAATATATACTATTTCTGTAGTGTAATTTTCACTACAACACTCTCATGCAAGCAAAGACTAATGTCTATCTGCTTTTAACATAAGGATGAGTATAATCATAAATATATGACCAAAGAAATGTGAAAAAGGTGTATGATCACAAAGATATGCATTTTGTGTTGAACCAGCACTCATCAGTTGGCCCAGGTCACATTTTTTTACACATATATTTATATGTTCACTATATATAAATAGTCAATTACTACAGTTTAATTGATAAGTATCAAACTTATTGCCCTCACAACTTTGACTCACACTATTTAATGGAAGTGTATTAATAATTTTTATTAGTCATTTATTAGACTAGAGATTATCCAATTAATGAATAATATTTCTGTAATGTAATTTTTACTATACCACTCTCATGCAAGTAAAAATTGGTTTTTATTGACCCTTAACACCTTGTAGAAGAGTGTAATCATAAACATATGATCAAAGACATATGAAAAAGATGTATCATTCTCAAGGTGCATATTTCATGTTGATACGGAAATCATCAGTCAACTCATATCACAATCTCTTACACATTTTTATCATTAAAATACTTCAATTGGGTGGTTTGTGTCAAAGCTGTGAGGGCAGTAAGTTTGACACATCAATTAACCTGTACGAATTGACCATCTATATATACTAAACAATGATAAATCTATGTGTAGGAGATTGTGATCTGGGCCAACTGATGAGTTCTGGTTCAGCATGAAATGTGCATCTTGGGGATCATAAATCTTTTTCATGTTTTTGGTCATATGTTTATAATTATACTCTCTTATCAATATATAGGGGTTTCAACTCAGACTTTCTGATGACCCTCAACTATTCATGCTATATCATACTGCTGACACACTTGATCACACACATGCTGAAAAGATAAACAATCACCAATATATGTATTTCATGCTAAAACAGCCCTCATCCCCATATATATACAATCAATGCTCATCTTATATTAAGATAGCCAATCTTCATACTTTAATGGACAGGCTTCAATCCACTCCACCCCACAACTTATCAGCCATCTATTTCATTGAAAATCTAATGATGGAATGTTCAAAACCCTCATTGGTACCAACCTTCTCATCCTACTCATGTTGACCATAAGTCACTCTGACCCTCATGCACAGGACAAAATCACCTCTTTATAAAGTGTTAAAAGCATGTAGAAAACAGTCCCTACATTGCATGAGAGTGGTGTAGAGAAAATTACACTACAGAAATATTACTTATCTTTCAAAATGTTTGATCTTGTGTTATTTGTACAATCAACATTGCTATTCATTTTCTAAACTTATTATTTATAGTTTAACTACAGTATTAAATTTTTTCACTTTTTATTTTTTTAATCATCTAGTTAATGATGTCATCATTTTCAATCATTGTTGATCCTGATGCAGGATAAAGGTCTTTCCAAATTTAATCCAGTCTTTTCTGAATTATAACCTTTCTTTTTCATATCATTATTTCATCCATTCACTAGAAATATAGCTACTTTTAAGATTTTAAAATCACTTGAAATGCAGTTTATGACTTTAAATGTTCACTATTTATCATCTCTTCTAGCAAAACGTCCAGTCCAGTACTATTTTAGTCTCTTAATTGTTTCAATAGTATTAATAATACTTGTTTGTTACGACTCTTTTTTAATGCAATTTATAATTCCTATATTTCTACTGCATTTTTTATTTCTACATCATTAAAATTAATTATTTAATCTAAAATTTGTTTTGTATTTCTTCTTATATTTAAGTTTTTATTTATTTATTGATTGATCATTAAATAAATGTTGAAGTTGTAAAATGTCATGCAAGATAGACCAAGTGCATTCAATTAATTGGATTAAGAATTTATTCTCACCAAGATACAGTTCAAAAGTGTTTTATTTATAACCAGTGATTTCGAACATTAACCAGCTCTTTGCAATTAAACAATATTGCCTGATAAAGGAGAATCTAGTTTTTCTGAGTTTAGAAAATGCAGCACTCACGACAACTTGAGTTAGTTAGATAACTATTGACAATATTAAATTGTTTTTCCTTATCAATTTATGAACAAATCTTTCTTATCTCAAACACGAAGAGCATTTTAATTTTTAAATCATATATTATTAATTGTTATATTATTTTTGAAAAACTTATCAATCTTAGATAATTTCCAGCAAATTGTCTTTCCTTATCCCAGTCACTATTATATAACCAACTTCTGTTTCAAAATGTAAGTTTTTTAAAATTAACTTCATATGATTTAGCTTTTATTACTTATTTACTAAAATACTTAAATACTTTGAAGATACTTATTATAGTGATATAATTCCTGTTATATCAAATTAATTTGTATTAGTTAGTGATTATATTTTATCTCTAA
Organism: Epiperipatus broadwayi; assembly: GCA_028023455.1. Classification (NCBI taxonomy): domain Eukaryota; kingdom Metazoa; phylum Onychophora; class Udeonychophora; order Euonychophora; family Peripatidae; genus Epiperipatus; species Epiperipatus broadwayi. The sequence goes on along the minus strand of JAQFVV010006304.1, from coordinate 2,912,032 downwards.
AACTAATCATAAGAGCAATAAATTAAGCACTGGCTGCCCTATGTATAGAAATCTATTTAAATACTCATCTAGTGACCATTTGCTAACTTAGGAATCCATGGTCAGAGGTAAAGAAATTATAAAGTCATTTAATGTTTTGTTTAATGGCAGTTAGCATATCATTACTTATAATATTTATAATTCGTAATAATTTGCAAGTGTGGTGGCAAATTACTTTTATCATACTATTTCTATTTTTTGAAAATAAAGATCCTAGAATCGTTTTCACTTCAAAATCTAGTTATTTTCAATAGCTTATTTCAATCATCCAATTACATTTTATTAGTTCTTAAATTTCTATAACTTATTACGTATTTAAAATTGAATCTAAATAATATGTATTTTTGAAAATTAATCTTCACGGCTTTCTCCAATATCAGGGCATCTATGTACAAGTATTAATAATAAAATTAATAATATATTTTTAACATATTCCAACATTAAACAAATAATGAAAAATAATTGCCTGAGCCGTCATATGATGTTAGACATCCAAAATTCCAGCTTAAGTTTTGGTCTAGGAATCTTCAACTCTCAAATCTATCACTGTGTCATTGTTTTAAAGAGTAAAAAATAATCAATGATTAATGAAATGGTCATGACATTTTATTATTAGAAATGACAGATTGGGTTCTGATTCAGAAAATTTTAGATCTCTGGTCTATTATTCTATCACTGTTTTAACCACTTACATAACATTTTTCACTTATTATTATTATTATAATTATTATTATTATGTTTCAACAATATATTTTATTGACCAAAATATATGTTACATAGATTTTACAAATGTTTTACAAGAGTTTTTCCAGGGCTACAAAGGTATTTAAAGTATAATGATTGTTATTATATAAATTTGATTAACATTACTAATTAAAGTACAATTATATGAACATTGGTAATTGTACATGATTGTTTTTAATGATATTTTTTTTTGTATAACATAGTATTGGATGTATATAAAAAAGAAATGTTCATAACTTTTGAATTAAAGCTCATGTGTCTTGAGCTTGACTGGTCTAGTTAGATAGCCTCCTTTGGTATTGAACTATTGGTAGTGAGTGTTTTCTTGAAGATTTGTGATCATGTTGTAGTTATATTTTTATATTGTACTATTTCCATCATCTAATGTGTGTATTGAATGTCTTTTGAAAAATTTAATTTTATTTAAATATTCCAAATACATTCAACTGTTAGTAATAGCACATCAAACATGTTAGTATATGCACAATGTTTTAAGAGGTATTATTCTCCCCTCTCAAAACATTGTGCATATACTAACTTGTTTGATGTGCTATTACTAACAGTTGAATGTATTTTGAATATTTAAATAAAGTTAAATTTTTCTAAAGACATTCAATATACATATTAGATTATGGAAATATTCCAATATAAAAATACAACTATTATAATGAGTGACTGGAATATTGTTTTTCATATAGTTGGTTGTATTACGAGGCAGTTATGATGCCCACAAATGTTGTTAGTACTATCTATGTTGGTTTTGGTTGCTTATAGGTTGTACTATTCTCTTATGAGTAACCAGGTCACTACAAAAATGTCAGTGAAGGCTATGTTGTTATCTTGAGATTTTAGCTGTCATAATTTATTAATAAATGTGGATGGATGTCTCCTGGTGTTATTGTCTAACAAAAAGTGCAACAGATACAACAGAAGGCAAACAGGGCAAATGTGGCTGCATGTGCTGCAGGACTGTGTAATCTTTGGAAGGCCTAAATGATGTGGTAAATGGAAATAGCAACTTGCCTGTATGCATTAACATAATTTGCCATATGGAGTTCAGTGCTCAGCAGTCATTGAGAAAATGTTGTTGAGTCTGATTGGCTTCACAACATAGCCCACAGAATGGGTCAATATTTTTGTACAGATGACAATACCAAGAAAAAAAAAAGATGTTGGAAGTGCATGCAGATTGAGTCTAATTAGGATTATTATTATATGATATATTTTGCTTGTAGTTGATAATATTTTATGTAAAAATAATTATTATTCTTATATATTAAAATCTATGCTATGTACACTGTGTATAAATAATATATAAATTAATGTCTACATTATATATTCTCTGTACAAATATATATTAAAAACTGTTTTTTTTTTACTCAATAATTTTTACACAAATAAATATTGCTCTACTTGGGTCTGTGATTAAAGTTCTTATATATAAATTTAGACAATTATAACTACTGAAATGAAAGTATATTTGACAAATCTATGAACAATGCTCATGTAAATTTGGTTTTATTTTTCCAAGGCAGTGTCTTGAGACAGACCAAATCCTCAACATTAATGTGTGAATATTATGTAGTATCATAAAATATTATGCAATTCATAAAGATCTATGATTTTTCTCACTCACCATATAATAAATAATGTGTTAGGACTTGCAGTATTCATGCCCAAATTGCTTAGAAAACAAAAGCAAATATGTTTGAATCTATGACTAAAGATCTTATATAAAAACACACTGAGCCAATAATCATAAGAACATAAAAAAAAATTGACTAAATCAAGTTTTTTTGTAGACAGTAAATCATATATGGATGTCTTACTTGTAATTTACTTATTTTTTTCAATTATCAAGCATACATAAAAAAATAGTTAACAACTCTTACTTGAGATAAAATTGGTTTCTATCCACTTTTAACACCTTGTGGAGAGTGTAATCATAAACATATGACCAATGATGTGACAAAGATGTATGTCTTGGTCATATGTTAATGATTACATCCATCTGCAAGGTGTTAAAAGCAGATAGAAACCAGTACTGACCTTGCTGTGAGAGTGGTGTAGTGAAAATTACACTACAGAATTACTATTTGAATAATATCTAGTCTAATGAATGACTAATAAAACCTATTAATACAAGAATATAATGACTTTTTTTACCTTCCTGCAAACCAGCTTATACATTTAACAGTTTCATAATTTTATTTTCATGTGGGCATATCAAATATTGTTGATATCTTGAATACTCTAACATGATGGCTTTTTTTTTTAAAGAAAATGAATATGAATTAATTTCTTCTGATCAGCAGACTATTGACTTCACAGATTAGGAGTATTTAAATCAGTTTAATTAGGTTAAGGATGATGTCTTTCCAACATTTAGAATGTTTACAAAAGTCTCATTCGTTTTATATTGAGACACCAGAACATATTGTATTAAATAAAGTGCAAGTTGTCAAGCATTGGTTGTTGAGATGTCAGCACAGCTGCCTTATAAGCAGTTGTCCTGGGTTAGTGGGTTCACGTCCCAGCCGATGCAAGTTTATCAAATTATTTCTGATTATCAGGAATAGTCACTTGACTTTTGATTACAACAAACTGCTTTTGATCAGAATATATATACTGTCATGCATCAAATGTTTACTTATCAACTTTTGATTTTCACCTGATTGGGTTAATTCAACTTGTGTTTTTTCTTATTCAATTGTCCTTTCCAACATAACTACTTTGCACTGAAAATGTACTGTTGTTTAAATAATTCATTTTAATCTTATAATTTTGACTTTCAGTGATCTTAAAAGTTAAATATGATGAAAAACTTGTAAGTTTCATTTTACACTGTAAATATAGAAGTTTTGTACAACACTGGAGTCTTGAAAGCACCACAATGAACATTAATCGAGTAATATTTGTTTCAAAAGACACCAATTTGCATAATAATCAAAACGTCAGTTTTGTAGTAAAAAAATGTCAACACAAGCACAGTGAAATAGCTATCATATAGTTTGTTAATAAGAGTACCAAATTCCACGTGATGCTTTGATGGCCATATAATCATGTGATGTTTTGATAATCATATAATTTGTTGCAATAAACTTTTTCGGGAAGAATTTTTAAAAATCTTCGTTTATTTTAATAATAATAAATCTACTAAAGTACATTTTAATATTCTGTATCTAATTATCAAAGCTTTAGTAAATTATGATTTCCGTTTTAGAAGATATGCGAATCATTTGATAAAGACAATATTTACATACACAGAGTAATAATGTTAAACGTTTGTTTATAACAATAAAAAATATTTATTGTTATTTAATCGCTAGTCACTTTAGTTGGATTTAGCAATAGCAATCAGCTAAAAGTTCTGCTTAGAGATTTACTCGACAGCATACACGTGACTTTTGCAAAACGATTATTAGATTGTAATGACTCTTTGTATCTTTTATGTCTTCAAAGAATAATAAAAATATAAATTTATTTTTAACTGTCAGAAATAAATAAGGTTTCAGCATTAATAACAGTGGTAATAAAATTGTCAAATGGATAAAGTCTAATTTAAATACCTTCTCTTTTTTTAATACTTCAATTACTGTCAGTTTATATATGTATTTTTGCAAGCCAAATAACTGAAAGAAAAAAAAAGTGAAAGTTATGAATAATTCAATTTTTATTTTATTATTTTTTAAAAACTAACACATTTAAGATCATAATATGTCAAGAGAAAATTGTTTCATATTCCTGGGGTCATTTTGAAATGTTTAATAAACAATTATTAATAAAATATTACTTTCTGCACAACTAAATCTCAAAAAAGTAATAATTATTTAATTACAAATGTGTTTTCAATATTGAATTATCACAAGAAGCGTTATTGATTTATGCAATAACTAATAATTCATACATTATAGTTATTATTGGCTAAAATCATGATGCTAATTTTTCGGCATGACGTCACAGACATATTTAGGTGACTTTAATTTAAGCGACGAGATTGTCATATTTAGCATATTTTGATTATCATTAATTGTACTTTGTTATTTTTCACAATAATTTATTAATAGTTTTAACAAGGCTGTAAACCTTAGCAATGAGCGTCTGAAAAAATCGTCACTTGGGACCTCTGTAGGTCTTTAAAGCACACGCTTACGCTATGAAGAAAAGAGAGAATCCCAATAATTTATTGTAAAATTGTAGAACTACACATCTAAATCTATATAATGTCTCCAAAGAAATGAATATATATTTATTTATTGTAATGTTATAATGTCGTTAATGATTTTTTAAAAAATATTTTAAAATTTTTAAGTTATAATGTCATTCAGTTTATGTGCGTTAAATAAATTTATAATTACAACTTTAAATTATCGTAATAGATTTCTAACTATAAGATCGTTCCCATTGACTCTTTGTTAAATAGAAAGATTTCACGAGTACTAATGTGTAATAGGAATTGTGGACTTAATCATTGAAGTATTGAATAGCTTCACGCTCTCAGATCTAACCGCTTCAGCTTCACCTATTTATATAGAAAGTAGGTTGAAGTAAATAAGGGCTCGCCTCTTTTCTTCCAAAGCATAAGCTTGCAGTTAAGACCTGTAGGAGTCCCTACCTTCGCATTTTCGAGCGCACACTCTTGAGGTTTATTGCCTTAGTAAATATTACTTACTTAGTAAAGATAGTTTTAAAACTATATCAGAATTTGATGGGATTTTAATTATCCCTTCAAAAATACAATTTCCAAGACTGACCAAAATAATTCAATTACCAGTAAATCCACTGCATACATTGGAAATAATATTGTCAACTATTATCACTTGTTCATAGCAAGTCTTTATTCATTTAACATGCTTTCAGACAAAGAAATTAACATAAATATAATAATATTAGTTATTATGAAACTTATCAGTAAAGTATAAGCAATTAGCCATTAGAAATGAAAAGTAAAAAATTGAATTGTTGATGACATGTAGAAGTTGTGAAAGATAGAATAGATATATGCAAAAGTGTATTTTTTGAAGATAGTAAATAGATATATAGGATAGATTATTATTTTAGGTCCAAGGACAAAAATGCTTAAAAACTATATAATGCAAAAACTATGAATAGTTTTATCATATTAAAATTTTGTATCAAAACTCCAGAATATTTCTTCAAAAAACTTAACCTTTGTTAAAAAAAAAAAGTCTATACTTTTTAAACTTTATTAATCTAATCTGGTATTAAAAAATTTATTTTGTTTTAAATGTTATAAAACAAAGAAAAAGTATTATATTGTTCATAGAAAAGGTTAATATAGATTATATATAAAACCATAGTAGACTGCAGAAGCACTATATATTTTTCATTTAAGTATTATAAAAGAAATTTTTTTGTTGATAATTGAGTTCTGATATTTCAAGGCATTCACACATTTAAATAAATGTATTAAAACAGGCAAAACTCTCTCTACATATTGCCACTCAGTGCAAGACAGAGTAATCAATGGATGCCAGAAGGCTTGTGCATAAAATTCCCATCTAGTGTCTATTCACCCAATATCCCAGACTAGTTTCTGGCTTGTGGTCTTTATCAGTAAGGAGCCTTGGATCTGAGAGCACTGCACTTAGATCTTAGGATCTAATTTTATGCACAAGCCTTCTGGCATCCATTGATTATTCTGGCTTGCATTGAGTGGCAATATGTATAGAGAGTTTTTGCTCGGTTTAATAACAGTTAAGAGCAAGCATAAGAAATGGTAATCATATGATGTTTATTGGCTTAAATAAATGTAATCATAAATTTTTATATCACCACAGATTTCATCATATAATTAAAACCAACTTTTCCATCATCTTGATCCAAAGAAAATCCTATTTTATAATTTTCGGCTCATCTGACTCTTTTCTTAGAAAATCTTTTAATAGTAGAAAAAATAAAAAGCACCATCAATTGAATAAACTGATGATCAATAAGTTACAAAACAAAACAACCCCCCCCCCCCAGATTGAAATCTTATTTCTAATCTAGTTAAGACAGTATGCTCAAGTTTGATTTAAACAAAGGGAATCATCTTATAATATTAATATAACCTTTACCTTTTGCAATAATACTGAAAAACATTCCTATTCAAGCTATTTGAAGAGTAATCTTGGATTATAGTCTAACTTATTTTTATTATTTAATTTAGAATAAATATAATTTAATATCTATGAATAATCCTTGGAATGCTATTTGGTTTTATTTGGGATTGTGACACAAAATACTTTACAGACAGCTTCATCGCACTAGCATATTTTGGTAGTGAATATTGTACCCCTGTATGGAGAAAAAGTTCCCATACTAAGCTTCTGGATACACAATTATATATTACCAGGTAAAATATTACACATATACTTAAATCTGCTTCATTGTAATGGCTTTTTTCACATATTCCGTCAGACATCAGAAAAAAAGTTGCTTCACAAAAAATGTATAAGCAACTGTTAAGCAGATTGAATTTGCCAATAACTCAAGATATAGTTTCAACATTTAAGATTCATTTCAAATCAAGATCCTCTTTTTGAATGTTCAACAAAAGAATCTACAAAGCATTATTGTGTAGAAAAAATGGAATTCTCATGATATTCCAAATAATTTTTTTTTTTCCAATCCAACAATAAACCAGTTGGATTTGACAGTCTAAAACACAATTAAGAGTCTCATTAACAGATTCATGATAACCCATGATTAATGTACTCATTGGCTTCATAAATAAAATTTATCTATGTAAATGTTAGCAAACACCTACTCTAAATGACCTAAGTAATGACTACCAAATATTTGGCTATAGTGAACGAATTGAAAGACTTAATAAAGCCATTAGTGAATCTATTTCTTGGTTGGAATCTCTGAAGGTTCCTTTAATATTAATAAAATATTATAAAAGAACCTGCAGAGATTTCAACCAAGAAATAAATTCACTAGTGACTTTATTAAAAGTCTTTCCTTCAATTTTTTAATTTCATTAAAAAAAATCCATTCGTTAAATAAAAATAGATATGAGGTTTATATGACATACCCGTCAGGATTTTTTCACTCATTTGACTTAAAAACTGAGCTCCTGTAAGACATTTTGAGTAATGAATTACAAGTCAATATTTTCTAACATCAATCATAACAAAACACTCTCCCCACTTATATATAAAAAATGTTTAATATTCCATTGGATAACATTCAAAAGTATCTAATTCCATCCTAAATAGAATACTAAGGATGCACTCAATTATTCTGCAATATGCTAAGAAAGCAATAATAAACATTTCCATTAATTTATACATCAACTGTTTATAACAGTTTTATATATTTACCTGAATTTAATGTAAGAAGCTGCAACTCTAAACTGCAGTTTCATAAATCGATGAATATTTTTTTTCCTTTTTTAAAATGCGTAGAAAGAATGTTAATATAGTCGAGTTTTATTTGTGTTCAGTGATGTTTTTGTTTAGATGGTAAAGCATTTAAATAATTGATTTTGTTTAGAATTTCTTGTTCTTTTGCTTTAAAAAAAAATCAGTTTCTATTCAGTTTTAATTAATGCTTTTATTTAAGACATTTAATCGTGTTGATTTTCTCTATAGCATTATTTTTCCTTTAAAAAAATATGTCAAAAGTATAGCGTTCTGAAATAAATGTGGAAATTGTTTTTATTTAAACATATATATTTTAAAATAAAGTACAGTCTCATATCGATTGGGAATATATATATGTTTATATCAATATCTTTATGACTAACCTTATATCTGTTATTTTATTATCACCAAGTAAACAATGAAAGTATCATTGATAGCTATCATCAAATTAAAATCATCATCACCTATATTAAAATTATACATTTTTTCGAATCATCATTTTCTTTTTATTTTACTTATTATCTTACTTTCTTAAAGCACTTATACTCAATTAACATTTGTTATTTTAATATTTTCAGATAATAATAAAAATTCTCACTCGAATTACATTTAGCATTTTAATATAACTTCCCTTTGATTTTTGTAGTAAAGACAAAACAGCCTCTTTCAATGTAAATAATCCCTAAAAGAGCAAGAACCTTTCCAACAGCTCTTCATAAAGGAATAGAGAAGGAGAAAGTAATACTCACCAGGATTTGTAATTGATGTAGGGTGAGGATTAGTGGTTTTCAATACTGCCTTTACCTGACATCTGAATTTTTTGACACCTATTTACTAACCATTTGTGTATGGGGTTAGCAATTAACCAACTGCCTCAAAAAGAAATTCTAAGCTTCTTTAAATTTTTTTTATTTTACCCAAGATGTAGTACTCCTGGATAATAAACTTCTTAATAATAGCTTAGTATACTGGGCTTAAAGTCCATAATGTATAATTCTCTATCACCACCAGTAAAAGTTGTATCACATTTTAAACGTATATGTATTTTTTTTAGAGTTAATATATAACCAATTATTTGATTGACTCATATTAGTTAATAGTTTATCTACCCCCCCCCCCACTATGAATAGATAAATATTACTGAACTTTCCTAGGAAATAACTATCTAAATAATTTTCATTGTATTTCAACCAATGTGATATATTGACAGATAGAGACTAATCATTTATGCTAATAGATTTTTGACTAAACATAAAATTGCTGAAATAAGTCATGTTTAAGATATTGTATTTTTTATTGCTATCTATTATATGGTTTGATTCATTAAAAAAAATACCTATAAGAAATTGAAAAGCCTTTATAATGGTAAGAGATGGGTAGATTTTAGAATATGTTATATGGAGTAGTAGCAATTTCAATTATATATTAACTTTTCTACATTTCTATTGCATGGATTGGAGCTTTATATCAGAACAATAATTTCTAGATATACAAATAGGTTTTTAGAAATATTTCAGAATAAGAGACATCTTTGCTGATATATGATAAATAAATGTTTGATGGAGAATATGAGATAAAAGTATAAATGTTATTAAATGATAACAAAGTTTTTTTATTCAGTTATTCATTATAGAATGTTCTTTAAAAAAAAAAAGGATCACAGCATTTCATAGTTTTTATGGACTAGAAATATAATTTAACTAAAATATGAAAAAAGTGGCTTCATTCCACATTAGTAAAAGTGAAAAAATAGATAAGTATTGTCTTTTCAGTTCATATAAAAAAACTAGAAGAATATAAATATAAATACAAACTAGTGGAAGAACATCAAGAAATATAGATGTACTGATAATATCACACTTAAAAATGAAAATAACGATATTTATTAAGAAGAAAATGAAAAAATGGGATTATAGATAAGTATGAAGACAAATATTATACTCATAGAAATAGCAGTAGCTTTCAGAATTGATGATGAGGAAAAAAAGTTGATTATTTTTGTATTCTTGGATAAGTTATCAACAATATGGATCTAGTAATCAAGGAAATTTATTGCCAGTAACATCAGACAGTGCTGAAATAAAAACTTACACAATGTTTTCATATTCAAGTACATGTTTTCAAAAATACTGATCAGATTTAACCAAACTATGATTATTTCTCGTGTCAGTCTATACATGTGAAGTTTGAACAGTACTAAAGATAGATAGATATTTTTGAACTCTTACTTGAATCAGAAATTAGCAACTGAAATTGTTTTTATTTGGTTGTTATAAAATTACAAAATTAATGGATTCCTTGTCACAATAATGAATGCACTTTTGATCAGTCTCAAAATCAGATAATAAATCAATCTAGAGGAAGTTTTGCACATGATTACTAGAAGATAATGCCATATCAGTGTGATTTCATCATCATCATCATCATAATAATAATAATAATAATAATAATAATAATAATAATAATATTGTTCAGTAGCAACAGTCCATTTGTTCATTACCAAGTTAAAGAGCTCTAGTTTTCCAGGTTCCAAAAGTACTCAAAACCTAAGCCTGACAAGATAAAACCATATTGCAATCTAAATTTTTCAATTTTTGATGAGTTAATAATTAATTAATAATTTTTATGTTACATTTTTAATTAATCAATTAAAATCAAGTTACTCAACGATAATTTTAGAACACAATATGGAGACAAAGCCATCACCTGACCAGATGCTTCCCACCAATATTACCAGCACAGAGTTTCAAAATCCAAAATTCAGTCAAACAAAAGCTTATTTGTAATTCTAGGGTAGTAAATTCTGAACTTTGCTGGGGGGAAAAAAAATTCCAATTATAAATTTCCCAGCAGGTATTTCAGTGATTCAGAAAAAAGAAAATTAACTTTGTATTTCAGCAAGATTCCTCACCTGTATGGACTGTCTAAAATCCATAAAGACAATGTTCCATTAAGACCTATTTAAACAGCATTAAGCTGTTGCAGTGTTAGTATTCATTCATTTATAGTTAAAATCTTCAAAGTGCATGTGCAACAGCTTAATGCTGTTTAAATATTACAGTTTATAAACATTGTGCTATATAAAAATAAAATGATTTAAGATCTATTGTTAGTTCTAGAAATTCACCATGTCAAAATTTGTCAAGATTTCTTCTTGAAGTTCTTAGTCCATTGGCATATAGGATACAGTCTTTCATCAGGGATTCTAAGCACTTTGTAGAATTAGTCAGGAACATGGAAATAGAAGGAACTGACATATTGATAAGCTTTGATGTGGAAAGTCTGTTTACAAAGGTACCATGTGATGAGGCATTGTCTATTGTAAGGAAAAGGTTATGTGATGATAATAGTCTACAAACTAGAACAGCTCTACCTATTGATAGTATAACGGAATTATTAACATTCTGTGTAACAACAACATACTTTCAATATAACTCAGAATTCTTCCAACAAAATCAAGGAATGGCCATGGGATCATCTCTGTCACCCTTGCTCAGTAACATTTACATGGAAGAACTTGAAACCACAGCCATAAATACTACTCCATGTCCACCTAAAGTGTGGCTTCGATATGTTGATGATACATTTGTGGTATGGCATGGCAAGGTAAAATTACACTCATTCTGGATGCACATTAACAACATATCCCTACAATTAAATTCACGATGGAATCAGAACAAGAACAAACATTGGCATTCTTGGATGTTCTTGTGACAAGACTCCCTCAGGACAAAGTGAAAACAACAGTGTATAAAAAAACAACACACACTGGCAAATACTTGGCATATACATCCAATCATACAAGAAGCACTAAACAAGGAATTGTACTATCACTATGGAACCGAGCAAAGGAGGTTTGTTCAGAAACCAGTGATTTGGAAAAAGAAAAGTTTCACATAGAACAAATGCTTATGAAGAATGGTTATCCATCAGCAGTCATCAGAAAAACCTTCAATAGACAACACAAAGAGACACCAAAAGAGAAAACAGTTATTGGTACAGTAGTGTATCCATACATACCAGGAATGGTGGACAAGTTAAAGAAAATCTGCAGTCAATATAACATTAGAACTGCTTTCCAAAGTCACACCATACTTTGAGGAATGCTTACTTCTACTAAGCCCAAACTGGAAATGCTGAAGAACAAAAACTGCATCTATGAGATACCATGTAAATGTGTAAGGAAATACATTAATGAGACCTGTCGGCCTGTTGAACAGTGATTGAAGGACCACAAACTAATGGTTAAAAGAGAAAAAACAGATGTGTCTACCATAGCAGATCATGTATGTACTAATGACCATATGCTCAAGTGGGAAAATACAAAAATATTGGATAAAGAGGAAAAAATGCATATAAGAAAATTCTAGGAAGCTGCTCATATGACAATGGTAACTAATCCTATAAGTCAACCCAGTGTGCAATATGGAAGCCTCTAAATAATCTTGCACTTAGAAAAAAATAAAAATAAAATAATAATAATTAGAAGGAAAAAAAATTGGAGGACTCAGGAGGATTTGAACCAATGCTCATATATAAATATATCATATGTCTACTATATGTTGCCTTTGACAGAATAGCTCAGTTGGTAGAGCGTTTGCCTTAAATTAAATATTCAAGAATCTAAAGGTGCGAGTTCAACCTCTAAGCGAATATTGTCATTGTGCATATAGGCCAGCAACACCTGAAGAAGAGTGAAGAATAATACTACTCGAAACGTTGTGTAATTACTAACCTGTATTGTCTATTTGTGTATTATTACTAACAAGTTGATGTATTTGGAAAGTTTAAATAAAGTTTAAAATTTTTGATACATTTAACATTCACTCATAAATGATGGAAATAGTCCAACATATCACATCTTATAATATACCATCATTACAAATCTTCAGACATATACTAAGTAAAACTTTAGTCTAATAAGAAAAAAAATAATTTTATAAAATAATTTTATATATCTTTTTCAATTTTCAATCAGTTGATAACTTATTTCCAATTTTGTGTTAAATTTTCCATTCAAATCTTCAACTAACATCAAATTATCAGATAATTTTAAAAATCATAAGTCACTTCCAATAGCAATGCTGAGCCCAACTACCTATCCAGATTTACCATTTCCATATGTCTGGATCCTCTAACCATGAATTTCACACATAAATCACATCAAAAACCTCACTTAGCTTCTACCTCTAACACAGTCTGCAATTTGACTAACCTATGACAAACTCCAACTCAACAATAGCAACCAGTTCTAACATAACTGTACCAGAAGCCCCCTTCTGGAAATCAGGAATCTCTACTCATGTATCTTACACCTAAACCTTATCAAAATCCTTACTCAGCCTCTATTTTTAACACACCAATAAAGCCATAGTCTAACCAACCTACCATAAACTCCACCTTAACAATTGCAATCAATTCTAGGATAGCTGTCACACCCTCCCCCCGGAACACTCAATTATTCAAGTGCACCAGAAATCAGGCATTGTGGGGTTGTACTAATTATGAAAGCAATCCTGCCATGTCTTCCATCTGCACCAACACCCACACCCTCAACCCACATTGTTAATGAAACCAAGAGGAAAACCTGGTAACCCAAAGAAGATCTAGCACTCTAAATAATTAAAAAATAACATTGATCTCATATCAGTATGGACCTCACAGACAATTGTCACACTACCATGGAAATTCTAGTTCCTTGCCTATGTTACCTAGGCAACCCAACCACATAAAATTAACCTTGGTTTGCATCTGTAGATACAGAAGTTCAGAGCATGTAAAATTTATGTTATCTTGTGTAAATCTATAAAATAATTTTTATATATGTAAACCTGCAACTACAGATTACCCATGAAACTATGGCAATCCAAACTATATAAAACCCCTTTGTAATTAATCCACAGCATGAAAAAATTCTTGTAATTTCATTTAAATCAATAAATCAACTTTTACATATGTAAACCTACATTTCTGGATTGCCCATGTAATCACAGCAATCCAAGTTATGTAAAACCCTTATAACTAATCAACAGTATGTAAAAATTCCTGCAATCCTGTGTAAACCAATAAATCAATTTTTATATATGTAAACCTACAACTACAGATTGCCCATGTAAACACAGCAATCTTAGCTATGTAAAACTCTTGTAACTCTCTAAGACAAATAAAGTTTTTCTTTGAATCATCATCATCATCATCATCATAATAATAACAACAACAATGACAATGATAAAAAATTAGGAATGAGTTTTTCAAAAGTCCATATATAGAACACACTGTGAAATTCTTGTTTAAATTGATTTATTTATTGTTTAAATATATATAACTATTATTACATTTTTATTTTTAATGTATGACTTATTTGCATTTGTTATATTATATTGCTTGTACATTATTTATAATAATTTGTAAAATAAATTCATCTTAATTTATGCTATCTGAAGCTATAGTACTCATCCTATCATTTTGGTGCTAAGATATCACATGATATCTCATAGATTTAATCACACTCTAAACATTTAAACAGTACTATGATATATTTCATGCTGATTCTACTGCTATCTCTTGTTTGTAAATAATAGTTTTTTTTTCTATTTAAAAAAATGTACACCCTAAAATAATATAATTGTAAAATGAAGATTGTAATATATCCTCCTTCCAACTCAAATCCTTTAGTAAGCTATGTTTCAGACAGGTTTGCTTTTTCTTATCGTTTAATGAAACTGAAAAGTAAATCTGGGATTAATTTTTATATTGAAAGAAAAAAATGCTTAGTTTGTAACTAATTTCATAATATAATTGCATCTGTTGAATTAAATAAATAAATGAACATCGGTATTAGAACTGTATACAGCTTTGAAAATGAAGGCATCGTTCCTTCGAAAGCGCTAAGTATAGAAATAAATATATTAGAGTTTAGTGTGGAGATATTACCGTAAAATATCTGATCATTACATATATAAACCACACATTTAATTATTTAATAGTTATATTGAATAAAGTTTTTTTTCTTTAAAAAAAGATCACTAAATTTGATTTCTTAAATAAACAGTAAATAGCCATCTCTCTATTTTGAACATACATATTATACGAATGGAAATATTTGTGTTGATTTAAAAAAAAAGGAAAAGAAATATTTCATTCTGAAATATGATCATGATTTTAAATATTTTTCTGCTATTGAAGAGTTAAATCAAGAATAAGAAGTCTACATTGTAAAACAATCAACTCCACTAAATGCATTTTATCATAGATATCCACATATTGATATATTTAAATAAATATATATCAACACATGCACCCTTATATGCATATATAGCACATAAACATCACATCTGAGAATGAGAGATAGTAATAGAATATAATTTGTTTTCTCTATTCATTTTAACCTTCTTGACTTAAAGGTATTTTTTTCTTCATACAACATTTCTGATAAGTCATTCTTGATAAAATTATTCAATTATATGAAATTATATCTGTAAACAAATGTTAGACCTCAGTTATCTCTTTTGCATTATATTATTAATAGTTAATGTCAAAATTTGCAGTTAATGCTTATTGATGTTATTTTTTTTATAGCTACAAATGATAAATTCACAATATTTTCTTTATTCTCTATGTTTATTTTAATAATAAATTATTATTAAATTTAAAGTTAAAATATTTGTGCTTATTTATTAATTTTTTATTACAAATTACACACAATATTTGCTGTAATTTCTATAAATTATACACAATATGTGCTATATTTTTTACATTTAATTTTAGTAATTTCCTATAATTAAATTTAAAAGTTAAAAACGTGTACATTTATTTTGGCATTATTATAGTAAAACTATAAATCTGCCAACTGTAATTAATGTATAATCAAATAAAATTAAGGCAAGACAATAAATCTTTCAACATTAGTATTTAAGTTGCTAATGACAAACTTTCACTTTTATGTCCACTTAAATTCCATAAAATTGGATGAATATTGAGATTAATTTGGAAAAGAAAAATGAAAGCCACTTAATTGTAATCACTATTTTTGATCAATTTATTTTATCATAAATATTCAACACATATTTTTTTCCTATTTAATTTGATATTAACATTATCCAATTTTGTTGGGAAAATATACCACATAATCATTATGAGAAAATCCATTTGACCATGCTATAAATTTGTTCTTTACATTAGCAAATTCTTCACATAGTAGTATGTCTATACAAGCAAATTAACTTATATTGAAAACATTATTGTTTTTATTTTATGCTCATAGCTTTATAGCTAACTAAATAAGTAAAAGATGGCTACTGAAAGGTTGCATTAAATTTAAGGATCTAGGTGCAGTGTCCTCATATCCAAGGCTCATCACTGATGAAAGCCACAAACTAGAAACTAATCTGGAATATTGGATGATTAGACACTAGAACATGATTCTGTACACAAATTCTAACAACCATTGATTATTATGGCTTACACTAGGTGGCAGTACCATTTGGAGATCTTGTTGGTGTTTAATTGGTCTTCACTGTCTCCATTAAAAACAAAATAAGTATTGCCATTCATTAATAAAAAAATAAATAGTATTCAATCATGACCAATTATTATTTTGTGTGATAAATCATCTAATCACTTGGGAAACCCTATCTTTTTTATTGAACTGCACAAATGTTCATGAAATGTTTAAATAAAGTGAATAATTATTTGGGACTGCATTAAAATATGTTTCTTCAAATCATTTGCCATTTTACAAATGATCTACTTATCATATATATATATAAAGAAAAGGAAAAAAAAAATCATTGCAATTCAAATATTGTTTAATATACTTTAATTATATATATTTTTGACAATTATTAAAGGTTTTAAACTGATAAAAAGAGTTATTGCTTTGTCCATTATAAGGAGATAGAATGTTATATATTTATTATTATTATTATTATTATTATTATTATTATTATTATTATTATTATTATTATTATTATCATAAATATAACAAAATTTTTTTTTTAAAAGTTGGGTGAGAGGGGGGGGGGGGGGGAAAGCTCCATACCCTGTCTATTACATATTATTATTATTATTATTATTATTATTATCATCATCATCATTATTTGTTAAAGTGCTATTGGCATAAGATATGATAATTTAACGTTTACTTTAAATAATAAAAGAAAATGTGTGCTAGAATATGCAAATATAACATCGGTGTGAAATATATCTAAATATCCTGGTTAAAAAGAATACTTTAGAAAATATTATTATTAGTGATATTTTTTTAAAACACAAAATATGTGAAATTGAATTTTTTTTATATATTTGGATAAATTATAGATTGCTAAGGTTTATTCGCCCTTTATTAACATTTTAGCACATAGTAAATCTTGTCTTTGTTGTCATTTTAATATTGAAATGATATATCCAATATAGATTTCATTCTTGCAATGTGAATGTTCATGCATTTAATATATGTTCTCACTTTATACACTCAGATTAATGTACTTACTTTAGTATATTGTCAGAGCTTGTTGTGATGCAATTTCTAATTATTAATAAAACAGAATTAAAGTGATGATTGGTTTTTAAAAGCACTTGGATTCATTTGAATTACTTGTAATGAGCTTTTTATACTTGGATTTCTTATTTATTATAGTCTTGTTTGTAATGAAAAAGCAATTATTTTAAAGCCAATATATATTTGATAAAAATATTTTGTTTGTGAGATTAGTTTATCATAATTTCTAGTATATATCATTAATATAATCACTTTTATGTATTTTACATCTCTATTCTATTTTCTTATTTATTATTATTGTTATATATCCCCAAACACACATGTATATTCAGTATACATGTGAATTGTTTCTGCATGAATATATACATATTCTACTGTGTTGAAATAAATATAAAATTTGTAGAATATTTAGTAAATCATAAATTGAAAAAATATAAAGTTAATATATTTGGAGTTATTTTCATATAATAAATACTATCAGTCTTGTATTCATTATGTTTCATTATTAATTTTGTTAATGGGAACTCAAGCTTTATCTAATCTATTAATGTTCTGATATTTTGCAATAATATTTCCACACTTAATTGTAACACTTTGACAATTCGATTTATTTCCTTACTGTAACTAGCGCTTTTGAAGCTGTATACAGTTCTGATGCTGATTGTTTAACGTAAAAGTTGCAAAAATTATGCAAATCAGATTTGCCATTTCTTAGAGATGGCATAAAATGTATCTCTTTTATTTACTGAGATAACATCTGAATTAATAAAGTAGGCCCCTTTGATTTTTCTTCTCACCTCATGTCACTCCCTGCACACCACGCGAGGATTATCTGGGATGCAAGGGTGGCCTGTTGTAGATTTGTGCTGTGCAAAGATGGAAGGTGGCAGGGGTCTGCAAGTGCCTTATTGTATGCATACTTGTGTTGCAACAATCTTGTGTGGACAGAAGCTCTGGTCTCCCCATAATATGAAGTGCAAACAGTTATTTTCTGGACAAGCTATTTTTACACTGCCTGCTGTGTGTATATTGGAGGGAGTTGATCTATTAATTACATTGGTGCCATCAAGTAGTTTATTTTAATTATAATGGTTCTGAAAAGCTAGACAAATGTTATTCATTGATTCTATCTTTTGATATAAATTTATGTGCTTAATAGTTGATGTATAATTTTTATTTTTAAATAATTAATCTTAAACCACACACTTCTTTTATTTTCTATTTATTAAACTTATTATTTAATGTCATTGTTTTATGATTTTTGATTGCTTAACTGATATAATAATGGAGAATTACTTGTATGGTAGCATTCTAAAAAGATTTCTACACTTGATTCTAGAACTCTTTTATTCAAATCTTTAATGAGTAGTATATTTCACTGTATTATTAAACCATTAGTATGATGAAATCATTAAATTAGTAGTTAATGATTTAGTGTGAGATCATGTTTGATTATGCCATTAAATTGCTCTTTAAAAAAATTTCCTAGTGAAAAGATTACCTTTTCAAGTAAATAATTATTTTAAATATTTAAAGATGTATTTTATTAATTATCAAAATTTGTTGACTACTTTAAACTAAGATTAATATTATGTTAATAGTTTTCATACAGAGAGATTTGTGGCTAAAAGGTAGTAAAATTTCTCCTAAAGCTCAATACAAGTGTGATCATACTTTCTTAAATGTTTGATAAATTTATAATTTCGTTTCTATTCTCCATTCTCACATATGCACAGTAGCTACCATCACAATATATACGTTTTAGTACATAACAACTGAAATACAGACTTTTACATACCTGTATCAATATATATATATATGAGCACATACTTTCACATGACCCACCACTCACTACTCTATCTCATATCACTGATACACTTGAACACATATATGTTGAAAAGATAAACAATCGCCAATATACATATTTCATGCTAAACCAGCAATCATCAGTTGCTCCAGATTATCATCTCCACACATATATGCAATAAGTGCTCAAATATATATTAAGATAGCCAACATTCATATTTTAAGGGACAGGCTTCAATTCACTCCACATTCTAACTCTTCAACCATGCACCCAATTGAAAATCTGATGATGGGATGCTCAACGGCCACCCTAAGGCTGAGATTCTTGTCACACCCATGTTGATCTATATATCTGAGCACTTATTGCATATATATGTGGAGATGATAATCTGGACCAACTGATGATTGCTGGTTTAGCATGAAATATGTATATTGGCGATTGTTTATCATTTCAACAAATATGTGTTCAAGTGTATCAGTGATATGAGAGAGTAGTGAGTGGTGAGTCATGTGAAAGTCTGTGTTCATATACCCTATATATTACGTTTTAGTATAGTAATAAACTTGAGAAAAAAAAATCCCTCAATTACACAAACTACCAATCAAATAAGCTATTCAATTTTTTTTTATTCTGAGCAGTTTAGTACAGTGGTGAAATAATAACTCACAAACTAAACAAGTCACACAATCTTTTGATCAACAAATCACATAATTGTACATATTGACATGTATAGGTCTTATTAACATATTAATAGTTTGATAATCAAATTAGACTTTGATTCTAATCAAGACATGCAATCCAGCAATATGGACAAGTAAGGGTTAGAAAACTATATATATGTGAGTTGATTTAAGAAGATCTAAATAATTTTAATGATCAATGATATCTATGATGTAAAAGATCTTAAATATAAATTAAATATTATATATAGTAAAAGAAAAAGTAAGAAATTGAAAGGTATTCCATGATCTTAAAAAAAAAATTAAAAAATGTTAAATAAATATTAATCAATGTATCAAAGATTGAAACAGTATTAAATTAGATTTTATTGTAATTCAGGGGAAAAAAAATTGAAAGCTTCAAGACTAAATATCTACTAAAAATATAGGAATTATTAATTTAGCTCCAATAAAATTAATAATTAAACGTCTACACCACTTACTAAAAATATAGAAAATTTTATTATATAAAAACTGTAATAAACAAGTATGCTGGTTATTTGAAATATAAAACCTGCTACAAAAATATAGAAAATAAAATTATTTCAAAAGATAACTTTACTTATTAAAGAGAAAAAAAGGAACATGATAATCAGCTTAAGAAGGATTAATAGCTTTATGCATAAACAAATTAAGAGAATGTTTGTCTGTGTGGACGTCTGTAATGTCAATTATTAGAAGAATTTTTAAATAAGGCTCTCTGGAAGATTATTATTTGCATTTTAAACAGCGCAGACCAATATTAAATTAATTAGAAAATCAACAAAAAATAAAAAAAAAAACAACTACTAGCAAGGAATGAAAAAATCTCAGCAACAATAAAAGAACAATTGAGACCAAAAAATACACCAAGTCTGTGTAAACATTATATAATTTTTAAACATAAGATGACTATAATATTGGGATGCTAGCTAAATCTCTTATTTTATTTCTATGTTAACTTTCTGAATATGTTTGCAAACTGATGAGATAATTTGAAGCTGAAATTTGATTGAACCATTTGTAAAAACCTATTCAATTTAGAAATTGATCTGTAATATATTTCAGAAAAAAATCAAGGAAAAACAAACACAAAAAGCAAAATGGATAAGAAATAATCTAAATTCATGTTACAGATGAATCTGATTTCATACTTGAGAAATAATAAAATGAAGAATCCAGCAATGATGTTGCTAGGCAATTGCTAGTTTCAAGCAGTGTTATGGGTTAATAGACTAGTTATACTTCTACTGGGAAATAAAATAAATCTACTTATGGTAAGATAATTAGTTATGGTGAAACTTCAGAAAAAAATGTCAAGGTATCTAAATCTCAAATTTACATATATAGCTGTCAGATTTTTCAGTACAAATAAAATCTTTATTTTGGAAAGAAAGTGGATTCATTATGTATTTCTTAATAAATGTACAAACACATGATCCAGCCTGGACTGAGCAAGTTAAACATGAATCCATTACAACATCTTATGATCATCTTTTTTATGCCTATACAAGCTATTAGAACATTGGTAATTTTTTTCCCACAATTGTGCCACCTAGATCAAGCTCTAGTAATCAATAGATTCTAGAAGGCTATGCTTCATTACCTCTATCCATTGCTTTCCCATTCATCTCCAAAGTAGTTTCTAGATTATGACTATTGCCAATAAAAAGCCTTGGATCTGGAAGCAGTGCACCTTGATCTTTGGATTTAATGCACTTCTCTAGCGCTCATATTTTATCTTTTTTGGTTAACTATAAAACAATTATCCCAAACTGAAAACACAATAATGTTTTCAATCCAAATTAATGTGCTTGTGTAATCATACAGATCTGAATCCAATTCAGTATCTATACGTTTTGGTATATTGGTTTTTAATTAACTACAATCATCTTTATTCTTAACTTAGGATTGATATTAAACTATCAAAACATCACATGATCAGTTTTTATGTTTTCGCAAACTGTTAAAACAATAGCAACATTTTTTCTACAATAACCCATCTAATGTACTTTTAATAATCAAATGGATGGGAAAGCATTGAATAGGATTGTGATGCATAACCTTTTAGCATCTACTGATTACTAGAACTAGTACTAAGTGGCAATTTAAAAATTTGTTGGTTGTCTGGTAACATCACTGATGGATTTTTCTCTAATTATAACATGAATTTTTTTCAATATTATTTTTGTTATTTTCATCACAATTATCCATAAAATATATTCAATTTATCATATACTTATATATATATATATATATATATATATATATATATATATATATATATATATATATATATATATATATATATATATATTATTAAAATCAATGAGAGACTGTTTATTTTATTTAATTGTTTAAGGCCTATATACTTTAATTTCATAAATTTTTATCATTTTCCAATTGAGACATCTCTTTAAT
This sequence comes from Epiperipatus broadwayi, assembly GCA_028023455.1. Lineage (NCBI taxonomy): Eukaryota > Metazoa > Onychophora > Udeonychophora > Euonychophora > Peripatidae > Epiperipatus > Epiperipatus broadwayi. The sequence goes on along the minus strand of JAQFVV010006304.1, from coordinate 2,889,451 downwards.
TTTTCATATTTAGAAAATATTTATTTCTAAAATTCACTCTTTATGTTTAAATATTTCTATTGTATAAATAAATATTAATGTAATTAATTTTGATATAAGAAAATCATAATATATTAAACCAATATATTAGAAAACAGACTGAAAATTTAGTGATTAATAAATAATTATATCTAATTACTTATTCTAGAATTACTAATATTCATTTAAATTAATACACTGTACAAGCTTAAATTGATAAAAAATCAAGTCATATGACCTAATTTTAATAAAGCTCCTATTTACAAATGTTATATATAGAGTAAGTTAAAAACAAACTCTTATGAAGCTTCAAAAATACCCTCAACCTCAGACCGCGGTTTCTGCCTCTAGCGTCATCAGTGAGGTGCTAGGGAATAAAAATACTAGAACTAGTCCAGAATTTTATCAATGCCTAACTAATGAGAAGAAAATCTGAAACTTTCAGACATTTAAATGTCCAAAAATCCAGCTATCTAACTCAAATAGCCGTATGGGACTGAACTAAGTTCAGATACACCATATATTAATAGCTCTAGCAATATAAAATCGCCAAAGCATTAATAGCAAAAAACTAAAATTAAATTGATAAAAAATCAAGTCATATGACCTAATTTTAATAAAGCTCCTATTTACAAATGTTATATATAGAGTAAGTTAAAAACAAACTCTTATGAGTTCTAGTATTTTTATTCCCTAGCACCTCACTGATGACGCTAGAGGCAGAAACCGCGCTCTGAGGTTGAGGGTATTTTTGAAGCTTCATAAGAGTTTGTTTTTAACTTACTCTATATATAACTGTACAAGCTTATACACACCTGAACATATATGATTTTTTTATCTTTTCAACATGTGTATGATCAGGTGGGTCAGCAATATGAGATGGCATGGAAAGTTGAGGGTCATGTGAAAGTCTGAGTTCGAATCCCTAATATTCATTTAATATAATATACATATGCTTGTGATTTTATATTATTTTAAATAATGTCATATAATTGACTTATGTTATTTAAATTATTAGTAAATAAAATTTTGATGCATTGTTTATTCTCTCATGCATATTTATCTGCATATTATGTATGTATGGTTTGTGTGCTCATTAACATTATAAAAACCATGTTCTGCATGCTCCCAGGATGATAACATGTAAGAATTGTGGATATCAGAATTAGATTTTGTGAAAAAAACAGTTTATCTTGGAGATTGAATAGTGGCACTCTTATGGCAGAAATAAAAATGAATTCATGCAAATATAAATAACCTAATGATCACATTTTAACCTATATTCTGCTATTATTTAAATAGTGATTTCAGGTGAAGTAAACTACAGAGGTAACATCTTGCCAATTATATTATGGCACAATCTATGGCTATATATATATATATTGAAACAGATATACTGTTCCTCATATAAATATTCAAAAGATCCCCCCCCCCATTTAAAAATGTCTAGCGTGATTCAGTCTAATTGGGAACGCAATAAAGCTGTGAATTGTTAAAAAAAAAAATCATATTTTTAATTTTGTGACTGATGGATTTGAATAAAATGTTATGTCATCTTATTTTTTTTTTTATCTGTCTCAATAAAAAAAAAAGAAATTAATTATCCAATCATTAAAAAGAAAAAAAAAAGATACTTGGGTTAAACTGAGGCAGTATTCAAATTAGGCACGTTGTCGGAAGAAAAGAACTTTTTTTTTTCTCTCATCTTACACAGAGAGGCAGAACATATTAAATTTTTTTTTTAAAAAAAAGTGTATTACTTAATTCTTTTGACACATTAAAATATAGCTTTAACAAAACGTGAAAATGGAAAAAGAAAGCTTTGCTAGAGGAATTATAATGACAATGGGGTAAATTAGCAGCTTCACTCTCTCCACACTGTCCATGACTTTCCATAGATGAAATAACCCGCCTTCTTTTGAGTAAACTAGACTGCAAAACTGGAAGGTAATTATGTTATAAAATATTAAGACATCTTTATCATATGTTATAAAGTGAAGTTATGAAATAATTACATAGAATTTGTTTTATAAAATATTAAAACATCTTTATCATACGTTATAAAATGAAGTTATGAAATAGTTATACGCAAATTTATTTATAAAAATATTTGAACGTATTTACTATATGGATTAGAAATGCTTTAATTGCATATTACTTCTATCTGGGTAATGTAACAGAGCTTATGTGTATGAATATACTTTTATATTTGACTAAATTAGAAATGCTTTAATTACTAAATGATAAATGCTCCACAAGCCAAACAGAATTTATGTATATGAATATACTTTTATATTTGACTAAATTATAAATGCTCCACAAGCCAAACAGAGTTTATGTGTATGAATATACTTTTATATTTGACTAAATTATAAATGCTTCAATTACCAAATGATAAATGCTCCATAAACCAAGAATTGCTGAGTTTAAATGTTTACCAATCAATAATAATTCATAAAATAATGAAATGCTGTATAAATCATAAATGCTTGACTGCTCCCAAGCTTCTTCACATAAATGAATTCAAAATGAATTATTGTATAAACCATAAATGCTTGACTGCTTCTAAGGTTCTTCACATAAATGAATTCAAAATGAATTATTGTATAAACCATAAATGCTTAACTGCTCCCAAGCTTCTTCACATAAATGAATTCAAAATGAATTATTGTATAAGCCATAAATGCTTGACTGCTTCTAAGGTTCTTCACATAAATGAATTCAAAATGAATTATTGTATAAACCATAAATGCTTGACTGCTTCTAAGGTTCTTCCCTTAAATGAATTCAAAATGAACTATTGTTGAATTAGAATGTTTCCAAGCTTCTTCTCATAAATGAATTCAAAATGAACTATTGTTGAATTAGAATATTTCCAAACGTCTTCTCATAAATGAATTCAAAATGAACTATTGTTGAATTAGAATATTTCCAAGCTTCTTCTCATAAAGGAATTCAAAATGAACTATTGTTGAATTAGAATGTTTCCAAGCTTCTTCTCATAAATGAATTCAAAATGAACTATTGTTGAATTAGAATATTTCCAAACGTCTTCTCATAAATGAATTCAAAATGAACTATTGTTGAATTAGAATATTTCCAAGCTTCTTCTCATAAAGGAATTCAAAATGAACTATTGTTGAATTAGAATGTTTCCAAGCTTCTTCTCATAAATGAATTCAAAATGAACTATTGTTGAATTAGAATATTTCCAAACTTCTTCTCATAAATGAATTTGTAAATGAACTATTGATAAAAAAAGGAACTGCTTCTAACTCTTTCATAAGTAAAATGAAAATGAGTTATCATGTGGATAGAAATGAACTTCGTTAGAAATTGCAAATTAATTGTTATTTAATAAATTTTTTTTGTTACTAAAAATTAAATTGGTTATCCAGTTGTCCAATTCTGATTTGTTTTATTGCATCACTCATCAGTTATAGCACTTGTTCATGAGAATCTCATGCCTTCTGAGCTACGTCTGACATAACTAGACCTACCCAAGTCAGGTTGTAGTGAGACGGAACTCTAATGGTGCTTTTTGGGAAACCAAACATAGAAATATTTAGATGTTTCCAGTCTCTATGGTACTACATCCTCTGATGAGCAGGAAATATTGTTGTAGGAGGCATTAACATCTGCATTAGGAATGTCAATTGATAGTTCCTTCCTACAGCATGCTCATCAGAAAATTGTTACAACTGACGTAATAAAAGGGTTGTATGGGGGTCCGGTTACAATATATATATATATATCCCAGAATCCTCTAATTACAATACATATTTATGTGCCAAATAAAGATTTCCCTAAATTACCTTCTCCAAATCTTTCTGTCTATCCATTCTATCAAATATTTATAATCTTTTTTGTTTCTTAAGAACATCAGTCAATGTTTTCTTTATTGACTCTTTTGATTCTATAATTCCTTTTAGATTATTCTTTATAATTTCTCCTAAAAATAATTTTTTTCAGCCTCTTATAGTTTTTTAATAATCATATCATGCCATTTTTAATCTAATATCATCAACTCTTTATCTGATGTTTTAATAGTCTACATTTTTGCTTGAAACAAAACATCTAATAAGTCTGTTTCTTAAATCTGATTTTAATGGAACACAGAATAGTCTCCTGCCTTTGTAAAAGCCTTTTTCGCCATTGCAATTATTATTCTAAATTCTTTAGCATTACTTTAATCAACAATTAACTAATTTTCTATGTATTCAAAAGCATTAAACTCCTCTATAACTTCCTGTCCAATACTTAATCTTATTTTTTACTTCTTTTTTGCCTTCTACTTTTATTACTTTAATTTTCTTTGTATTTAATTTTCAATCCAAAGTTTTGTCCATCCTACATAACATTTCATTAATCTCACTCCTAATATCTGCATGTACTGTTATATAATCTATAAATCTAATACAAAGAATCTTTTCACCCACATTGCTAATTCCATCCTCCTTAAAATAACATTTAGTAATTTGTTTTATATTTCACTTTTTTTTTTTGTAAAAAAAAATATTAAATCGTATAAATATTTTCTGATTCATATACATTTTTTTTTTTAAAAAAAATAAATATTTTTTCTTTTAATCTATATCTTTCCATTTCAATATATTCAACAAAGTAATTCAATGCCTTTTCAAAATCAGTAAAACAAATATAGGCATTAATTTCTTTTCATCTTTCAATGTACCTTTTAATATTATTTCTCATCACTCTTATTGAACATCTTGTCACTCTAACTTTTTAAAATTTAATCCGCTCTTCATATTTACAGAGTACGTATTATATTAATATACAACTATTCAGAGTACGTATTATATTAACCCTTTAACTGTCCAATTGTTCATTCGCTGCAGGTGGTATCACTCAAAGCTTTTAATTAGCCGATGCACAAAATAATGTATCAATTTTTCAAAAGTTATTGACCGTTTTTTTAAATATATTCACTTTAGTTTCGTTTTTAAAAAGTATATTAGTAATTTCTCACATTATAAAAATAAACGAAAGTTTGTTCAAAAATAAATTTTGATTTTTAATTTTAAAAATATTTGTTACGGTTGACATGAAAAGAAACGGCAATCATAATTTCACGTTATGATTTTTTTTTCCCGACTTTGCAATAAATAAATAATTCTTGCTAAAATCGTAACTATTTTTGTAAAATAATATTTATTTTTGACATATTATATGAAAATAATTTGTATTTTATTTGTATTTCATCAAAAAATATTTTTAAAATGCTCTAAAACATTCGTTTATCATTTTCAAAATAAAACAAAAGCGTTCGTAAATTTTTAATTTTTGGCAGCCATATAAAAATTTTAACAGCCAATAAGATTCAAGAAAAGATGATGAGAAGGCGGAGCTTTTCCATTTTCTTTTGTTTACAAAATTTCAACAGCCAATAAGATTCAAGAAAAGATGTGAAAAGGCAGTGCTTAGTTTTTGTTTGACATAAATCATCAATTAATTGATTTTTTACTTGTAAAATAATTCAATAGATGGCAGTATATTATAAAACTTTTTGCGTTCTAAAAAATGACGTTAAAACCGTAAACGTAGTCCAAAAACTAAGCAATTTACAGCGATGTCAAATATACTCGATTAAAACGAATATGTATCAAAAATTGCCTCGATTAAGAACGAGTCAAACAGTTAAAAGGTTAATATACAACTATTCAGAATCACCAGCCATTTGTGAAAGTAAAATCCTCACATTACGATCGTAAATGTCCTTTACATAAGCTTATATCCATTCTCTACTACATTTAAACATTTAGTAATTTTTTTAAAACTATTTTTATGGCTTTTAATAATTCATTTCTTAGACTATACAAATACATATATATATATAATCATTTTTAAAATGTTATATTACTTTCAATATTTCAATATACAAAGTAATATATAATAATATGATAAAATATTGTTATATTCTAGTTTAAGATTTTTTTTTAAAAAATTGAATCAGTCTTTAAATAAAAAAAAAACCCCATCAATTATTAGAACAGTAATTAACAATATATGTTAAGTACGTTATTACAAATCATACATAAGGGAAGGCTTAAAATAAAAACATTCTAATAGTCATATGTGGATGATATGTAAGCTGAATAACATGAATTAATGACCACCTTTCTAAAAGAAAATGATCTAGAAATGTGATTACTTTATTCTTAGTATATTATGATGCATTTAAAAACAAGATAATTTAATCATTAAATTCATCTCCATATAACAAACACTTGTGATGTAGCAATTAGTGCATTTATGTATCATCACCTAAATTTGGAATTTAAGTACAAAATGAGTAAATGTCTAGATCAAATATTTTCCAATACTAATGGAGAAGTTCAGGAAGAATGTTTGTTCTGTGGTAGGTTAATAAAGCTGTTATACAAAATCTTTATTTGTTTTTTAATATCTAACCAATGTTGAGTTTTGTATTTGTATAAAAAGGTTTTTATACATTACACTGGGATACTAGGAGTAGGCTCACAGCCTATTGATAAACAGATAATTTTAACATGATGGCCAAGATGATGTTTATTATCTGTGATTTGATTGGCTGAGCTGCAAATATTTTATGAGTAGCAAATTCAAATAATATTTACATTCTAGTATTATACCCTATCTTGTATGTGAGGGATCAGAGTGACTTAAAATCAACATGGGTATTACAATAATATTGGTATCAACAAGGGCTTTGAGTGTTTTATCATTTGATTTTCAATAATATGGATGGCTGAAAAGTTGGAAGGTGGAGAAGATTGAAGCTTGTCCATTAAAGTTTGAAGATTTTTTATCTTGTATAAACTGAGCACTCATTATATATGTGTGTGGAAATGGTGAGCTGGATCAATTGATGAGTGCTAGTTCAGCATGACACACGTAGATTGATCATTTATCTTTTTTACATGAATATTGTCACATGTATTGATTGTATAAGATGGAGCACATAGCTATAGAGTTTGAAAATCTAAGTTCAAGTTCTTTCTAATTACATTAAGTTTAGTATAGACAATATACTTATATTTGATTATATATATATATATATATATATCAAATATAAGTATATTGTCTATAATATATATATATATATATATATATATATATTGTAACCAAAAAGCCATTACTATAAAACTTGGTCATGGCCAGGGTACACCATGCTGGCTAATCACAGCATTATTTGAAGATATTCTTTTAATTAACTATAATTCCCCTTAATTACTGGATTTTAAAAAGGCATTCCCAAATCTTAATTTATGATTTATAATTATTCTTTCAATGGCTGTCTCTTAAAGTCACACTATGACCTTATTTTACAATTTTATTTATCTGAGACCCAAGGTCAGACCATAGACATGATGGTATAATCTATGAAACTGCTAACCATTACGAGGTGAATATGGTCCATTAAACCATGTAACAGTAATTATACAGTTCCATAACATCATAAATGTAGCTCATAATGTATTCAAGTTTAAAGTACAGACATGCTATATAGGGCAAATCCTTTGCAATGGAAGGTTAGTAATATGAATTTTAAGTTATTTCTTCATTAACCCAAATATCAAATTAAATCAATAGCAATGAAACTCTTATGGATAAATAAGGCATCTGCTATAGTTATAGAAAATAGGTTCAGTTGTTCTACTGGCTGGAAAATTTATTATTAATTTAGATATTGATGTCACACATATCAATAGAGTAACAGATTCTAGATTATACTCCAGAATTGACAAAGTAAAGCAGCGGTGATGCAGAAAGTAAATGAGATTTTATTATATCTTATACATCAGAAAATACCCAAGAATAAACATTAAAATACTTTCTGGATGTTCCAATAAATCTAATGTACATCATCATCAGAGACAATATGTGCTGTAATATTTATGGTCTATTTACTATGTTGGATTTCTGACTCTATATGTCACTAATAGCAATGGTACAGATAAGTTAGGTTATCAAATGAACATTTATTTATGATTCAATAAATATGAGAATAGTAATTGGTTAACAATATTCGTAATATATAACCATAAAATACCATCATATGTAATGGTTTTACATGAACTATATACATTAATTAGGTAAGTAAATAAACAAAATAAAATACTAACACATGTACTTTTTTCTGTGCATGGTTATATGCACAAGCTTCAAATAATACAACCTAAAAATTTATTACAAATGTATTGATTTTATTCTTATGGAGATGAAGGTAGATTCAAAATACAGTCAATGGCACCTTCAATACATCAAACCGGAACCAATGCACCTATAACCCAAACTATAATAACAATGACAACAACTGGAATTGCTAAACCTATGAAATTTAACTATAAGAAGATATGAAATTAAAAGAAAATTTAAACTCCAACTCAGCTGAGTTGGGATATTATATAATTTACCTGTAATAAATTATGATCACAATTCACTTAAATGCCTTTTTATGGCTGATAATAGAACATGTGCAACAAACATTAAAAGGAGGAAAATAATGTAAGCATCATGATGTATGGAGACTCTACTCAAACACACATTAGTATAATGAGGATCAATAATATACTTGTGGGTGTATTCATCCATGCAAGGAATAACAAGCAGTAAGTACCCTGTGAGTTTGCTAACCATCTTCAGAGTAATTAGCATAATTGCAGAATGTTCAATAGATTAACCACCAGCACTGAAAGAAACTTAAAGGGTATATAAACCAATAGTAATAATTATTTTGTGGATTAACTATCAACACAGAATGATATAAAGAATATAATATAAATACTTAATTTCCAGATAAATTAGAAATAAATATCACCCTTGTTAATTTACTAAATTGGAAGGCATGTGCTGTTTTACAAGCATGATTCAAGACCAAAAGATGTAATAAAACCCTATTACAGGAAACAATTGAAATAGAAGCCAACAATAGACCAAGTGGTATGAAAGAATATTACCTAATATTATAACATGAGTTTAAGCACAGAATTCTAGAAAGACATACAAAATTAAGCCATGTGATAATGATACAATATAGATTCACTGAATTAATCATGAAACCCTTCTGCAAGTACTGTTCCTTTAAACTGACTTTCATCAGTCCCTACACACAAGTTAACAAATAATTATTTTACACAATAAATTATATATAACATGAACTTTACATATTTATAAGATAATAAAAAATACAATAAAACATAAAATGCGTGTTCATTAAAGTACTACCCTAGGTTCAAATAAATGTTAATACCACATTTCTTAAACTTAATGACAAATATAATTAAAATATATATTTTTTATAACAATATCGAATCTTAAAAGTTGATTATATGCTTTTTTATCTCCATTTATAAGGGCTACCCATAAATTAGTTGATTTACACATAGGTTCTCTGAGAATTCATGATATTTGAGAGGTAGGATATATGTATTTTAATCAAATTATCCTTGAAAGTTAATGGAATTGCATGGATTTGTTTTAGGAGTTATTCCAAAATTGAAGTATTTTACTACCTTTATCTTATGAATCAAGGATAATAAATGATTGTTCAGGCAAATAATTATCTCAGGAGTGCTATAATAGCTAAAATAGTTTCCTGGACAGCTGATATTTTCTTGAAACACAATTGTGATTTGAAGAAGATAACTAATAATGTTGTTGCTAATATAAATTCAAAGGGAAACTATAATTAATTCTTCATCATCCATACAATAGCACACAAAAAGGTTAAATATGGCATTCCATTCTGTACATACATAACACTCCCATATGTGTTAAAGTTCGTGAAAGCACAATTTATCCAAAGTTAAATACAGTATTTCATTTCATACTTTCACAACACTACTATGGGTATTAAAATTATGAAGGTAAAACTTTATTCAAGGCAAAACATATTCTGTAAAAAAATAAGAAATTTAAAATAGTCTGACCTTTTAGAGCTGCTATTCCTGTTGGCATGGTTACAATAATTCCTGTACATTTCAGTTGTAGACCTTGTGGAAGTTTATCAACAGCTAGACTCACAGCTGGAGGACCAGAACAGATTTGTTAGAACTTAGTTATATATTTTTCTTTTCACACTTGATACTATTACAACTTAAATTATTTAAGAGAGGTTTAATTTAATTTCCTTCTTTATCTTTATATTTTCTCCTTTTTTAAAGGAGAAGTTTTCATTTTGCTAAATGTTTAACAGTAAAAAATAAAATAAAATAATTTTTTATTTTTAGTATACACTTGCTGACACTACAGCAGTTCTCTCCCCCCAAAAAAATCTCTCTGGTAGTTTTATTTTTTTTAGCCAATTAAATTTCTTCTCATTTGCATATCTGTTTAAAAAAGAATGAAAATGAAAAGAAAGAAAAAAATGCTTTTTATCTTATTGTATCCTATAAATTAGTTAAAATAAATTAAATAAATCCTTCAATTAAACCAAAATAATCTTTAGGATTATTTAAAAAGAAAAAAAAGTTATTTGATTTTTTTATATTTATCTGGCCATATTTGATGTAATTCACATTTAGGTTAAGCACAGTTTATCTAACTTAGTGTTTGGAAATAGAGCAAAACTAATATATGAAAGAAAGAGAAGAATGGGAAAAAATATATACGATAATAATAATAAAAAAAATAGAATTATATAACCTCACTGTTCATATATTTGAACACAAAGGTCAAGCATATGAAATACCAGCCATGATAATCAAGTCATCTGGAACAAGATAGAGAAATTTTAACTAATTCTACAAAGCTATATTTTGCTCTAAAATATAAGGTTACAATATATATATACATATTAGTAGATGACAATATAAAGTTACAATATATATATACATATTAGTAGATGACAATATAAAGCTAAAAATGATAGAGCTATTTTCAGTGGGTTCATAACATATGCCACAATAAAAAGAGATATAGGGGAAGCATTATAATAAAATATAATAAAAATACAAAGTAATAATAAATCAAAAGGAGGAGGAATCTCAACTCACATTAGCAAAAGTAAAAGAATCTTAATATTATGAATATATGCCATTGAGATTACATTTAAATTTCTTTCTTCTGAAAAATCTAATAGAACTATCATTTTATTTTATCCATCATCTAAAGATCTTCTAAGCATCTCATTGCTTTGATCAGATAAAATATTATTTAATTCTTATTAAATTTTGAAATGTTCTTTTAAAATCTATGCCAGTTACAATCCATCTTTTAATGTAAAATTTTAGTATCAAAATAAATTTAATAATATGCTTCATGAAATTATATTAGAGTATCTCAGGGTAATACAATCTCATAATTTCTTTTGACTCTAGATTTATTCAATGTTGAATGAAATCCTAGTTAATAAAATAGATAAGATATACACTTCTACTAAGCTAATGTCTTATCATAATTATGACAATATCAATAGTATTACTAACTTAAATAAACTAAAACATGATCTCTTAACTTTAGACTAAGTTAATGAATAATCTATAATTACACTCAGATATTAAGAATGGGTAAAGAATTTTGTAGTCATCCTAAACATCCTGGAATAAATTTTAGCAAAATTTTCACCAGGGAGGAAAAATGAAAATTTAATCATTAGAAACATACCAAGAAGCTTGACTGTGAAGATGAATGGGAAAGTTAAAAATAATCTTCTAAACATTTTAACAATAAAATATATTATCATTTAAGCTGGCAGGAATAGAGATTTCAGTTCCTTTGGTGTTTCCATCCAGATAATTTCAAATACAATTGTTAAAGGTTAAACAATATAATAAAAAAAAAAAGATGTCTTGAGATTATGAATAGAATAATAATAAAGAAGAATGAATGAAGTCAGATATCAGTCCCACATTATTTATAGTATTGGGTATGTGGCCATTTCATGGACTGTCTATTAACATTTTAACTCATAACCTCTTCCCTGATTAGTTCAAATCCTTGACCTATTTGTCTCTAGGGAAGGTTGTTAAAGAAAAATTATCTAATTAATATTCAAATTTATAATAAATTAATTTTTTAGATAGTTTAAATTAATTAAAAACACTTCCTGGATGCAAACAAAAATAACCAATTAAAAATTACATCAGGATAAAAAAAAAAATTACATAATTAAAATTTATATTACATCTTTAATAAAACAAATATTAATACAATTTAATACCTTTATTTATTACTGTTTTAAATTTATACAATTCTCAGAATAAGTTTTAAATTGTTTTTAAGAATATTTTAATAAATAAATAATATTAAATATTTATTTATTCATACAATATTTATTTATTCATTACTTTAAAATTCTAATTTTAATTACTAGCTTTATTATATTCTTTTCTAATTAAATTAGTCTAAAATATTTAACTAAAATATTATATGTTAACATTAAAATGAATTAAAATATGATAGCTTTAGTTTTAGGTACCAGAAGATTAAAAATAGGTTTGAATGTGGTTTCTGAATTTTAAAATTACTACAAGCTTTTTGAAACATTTAAGTTAGATTACGATTAAATTAGCATTATTAATTTAAAATTGCGCTGTTTTATCATTAACATTATGAGATGTTTAAATATTTAAAGATTTTAGCATCTTAAATATTTATTTCAGTTAAAACTCTTACTATTTAGGCTGTATAAAATTATTTTACAGCTGTATAACAGATAAAATATTTATATAACTGCTCTTATATGTAAAATTATGATATCATAAAGTTTAGCAATAATTTATCCACAACAAAATTAACCTATATATATATTAGGTAATTTGGCCCCAAAATTTTACTTAGCATTTAGTTTCTGCCAAAGGTAAAGATTATAATATATATTGAAACAGTAAGGTCTGCTTTGCAGATCTTCGTTTCACCTTTTCTAACCTATTTCCTACCCTCATACCTTAGTTTGAACCCCAATCTATCGTAGTGTGTCTGCAATATGCTTATATACCGAAAATCCCACCTAATTTTAAACCACGAGCACAATGCTCGTATTATATATAACTTATTCCCAAATAAAATAAAATATTATGGATTATGTATTTGTTCACATAATTTACATTTATTAAAAAGTAAGTTATATAAATTGTAATTGCCCACACACTATGATATCCATTTTAAAACATATCAAAATTATAAATTGTTAAAGTTATTTTGTTTGAATCAATTTACAAATATATTACCGTCGTCGTAATATATTTTGATTTAAAATAAAATTCATTTAGTAAATATTCGTTTAGTAAATAGATTCAAATATTGCAATTTAAAAAGTAAAATCATTTTCTTTAATGTAATAAAAGTTATTCCAAATACTTCTGTTAAAATAAATGAGGGACAATAGTTTAATTAGTAAATGTTGTATAAGTTTATCTAAAAACAGCAGATGTCCACTTAAGGTTTTCTTTAATTAATAACAGTAATTTTTAACTAAATCTAGTTTGTAATTCGAATGTCAACAGGGAAATTAACAAAAGAAATTAATTTATGTTGAATTCCTTTAGACATTTGAATAGATTTAATTACAGCTGATAAGTCCGATATTTTTGTAATGCTCCAGGGCAGTTCTATTGTTAAATTCTACTATAAAAAGGAGGTTTTTCTTTTGTTCTGGGGTTAGTTGTTTTCTTCTAATGTTTCTAAGTGAAATCATTCTGAGTTCTATTCTAGTAATTTGTAAAAATCTTGGCATGATAGAATAGAGTGCGAGAAGACTACTTCTCTCCGGAATGGTCATCTGCTGCTGTAGACCATCGGAAGTTATCACATGGACCCCAGAACTGCTGCTGCCACTGCCAAAAATATGAACATTTCCAGGTTTTGCTGCTGAATTATAAAACCTGCTGAACATCTACCTGAAAATGCTTCTCCAGAGGTAACCCTAAATTAACCCAAGAGCTCTTGTGATTCCTAACTAACATGCTATAGCTATTTAACATTGTTTTCTTATATTTCACATAACTTCATTATGTATTTCTTTAATGTTTTTAAATATACTCAACATTTTGCTCTCTATCCTTGGGTTAATATTTTCTATTTATAAAGCTTTTATTATATTATGATAATGTGTCAGAATCATCTTTGACTGAGTGAACTATTCCCTTTACTGAAAGTAAGACGCCGCTATTAAGGCATATTTTAAATTTATAATTTTCCAATTTTATTATCTTGCAAATCACTCATTTGAGGGCGATTCTTTTCTTTAATATAATATAATCACATAGTTTAAAATCTACATGTTATTGATTTTAATCTACCATGAGAGTATGTGTGAGGTCAGTGATTTAAATGTATCCCCAAATGCATGATTGTGTATATAAATCTATACTTACTTTTCAAACCCGCAAGCATGCATTTTCGTATTTTAATTACTGTGTTCTACTTTAATTATAAAGTTCATCATTGATGTCGAGAATGTGCGGACCCTTTTAAATGAATTTTGGGGAATTTGATTGGGCATTTCTCTTAATCTGAGTAAAATCCATTTAGTATGTTCTTATATACACTAGTCTCATATTGCTGGTAAATGAATTGGTTGTTGAGACCGCTTTGTTTTATTTTTCCAAGGATTCTTTACACGGCAAAGTCCGTTCTTTTCGCTTATTGCAAGTTTCCAGGCAGAGGGTGTCCCAAATGACACCCCTGGGAATTAAACACAATTGTCACACAGTTGCTAAGTTTCGGCTGTTCATCAAAATACTTTCCTACGGGTAAGCGGCGAGATGCCCTCCGTAATCATTCCGGATATTCGATATTGTTTTATTTTATATTTATTTTACAAAGCATCCGTGACTTAAACATGTCACACCCTCCAACTTTAATAAATTCATTATCAGCAATACTGACCTCCCAATGCAACTCTATTATTATTATTCTCAAATAAATGCTTTGATCCCATTCCCACTTTGTTGCTTAGTAAGCTTTAGTCTGTGCTATTCTTGAAATCAATAAACATTTTAGAACACTTAATTTTCAAATATTTTCTTAAACTTGTATAATTACTCAAAGCACCTCGCACATGTTCCTATCTTGTCAAGCACATTATCATAATGCTATTAGCCCGAGGAATAGAATATATCACTTTGCTTTATAACCTTTTGTCATTTATTGAAATATAATGCCAACAATTATTTAATACGCGTCCCTGTCTCATATAAGCAGACAGTGGCGTTATATATATATTTATATAAATAAATTGTGTGAAATTATTTAAAACTAAATTTGATCTCTTATTTTATTTGATTCCTATCACTGTCTCGGTCTATATATATATTTTCTGCATTTCTTTTGTAAATCCATAGACGTTAATTAGCCACCCAAACTTCTTTTAGTATAGAGTCTTTTGTTTCTCCCTGACCACCAGGCACCGGTCAAAGGTCATACTAGTAGTGGCATCAGATGCATTGTCATGTAGATGGTGCTGTGAAATTTGGGCTTTAGATTCGAACTTAGTATATCTAGAAGGCAACCCCTCCTAGAATGTTTAGTTTCGTGTCTGGGGTTTGAATTCTGCAGTGTGTTAGCGAGATAGACGATTCTGACTGTTACAATATATATATAAAATATACAAACCATTATACAATTACAAATATCCAGTAACGCCCTCTGTTTAAAGATCTATATCTCAATAAGCTATTATTGAGATATAGATCTTTAAACAGAGGGCGTTACTGGATATTTGTAATTGTATAATGGTTTGTATATTTTCTATAATTATTTCAGTTAGTGTTAACAGTAACTTTCTTTTCATATATATATATATATATATATACACTGTAACCTGCCAAAGAGCAACCAAGTAACCATAAAGAAAGTATAGGTCTAAATAGAAGTTTAAATCAGTACAAAATCTTTGATGCATAAAATAAACATATAACCTAAGATAAATTCTCTTATAGGCTAAATGAACAATAACTAAATAAGACCTCTCATGGACTAAGCATACATTAATTAATACCTTATTTTACAAGATGTGGATAGACCAATGGTTGATTGATAATTCATTGTTACATTTTACAAACAATAATAATGAATAGTGATAATAATCTCAGGTTATTACATATTAAATAATTCAGTTGTCAAGAATACTAACTTTATAATGATAATCTAAAATAATAAGATGATTTAGGTTCTTTTAGCTAAATAGAAGTGATAATAGTAATGAGACTCTTATTTTCTTAACATCTTTATCAACACTTTTTTCTTTTATAATGAAGTACAGGTTTATCTAAAAATGGGGTTAAATATATTGGCTAGCAAAGATTAACTCTTATTTTTGACTCTTATATCATTAACTAAATAAGATTAAGTTTTCTTAAAATTTAAAATAATTATCTAAATAATATTCATTAAGGCTGTAGCCTCAAGAACATGCTAAAGCAATGCAGTAGATAAAGGGCATTTTGTTGTACCAAACACACATCACTAAGTAATCTAACAAGAGAATCAAGTAGATCTAGTATCTGAACCTACTCTAGTGCCTCACTGAGGAATGTCAAAGCATGAAACCATAGTCAGAGGTTTGGGGGGCTTCCTGACAGAGATATTTTAAATGCTTTCTCTGGCTAAGCATTTATCACAAAGCTTGTTGAGGAATTGGCATTCCTCATTGTTTATATCTTACAAGCTTAAGAGAATTGGGTCATGTGATCTATGACTCTTATTTTGACCATCAATAAAGTAATCTTACATAAATTTAATTGGATATATAATGGCTTGCATGAATTGTACCAATGTGACAATTTCAAAATAATATGTACTCTTCTATACACTTTGAACACTTTTACTATTTAAATGGAATTTCCAGTATATGGATGTGACAACTGGCAATGAACACAGAAATGTAATTAAAAAATAAATAAATATTTATTACAAAAAACTAAATATATTTCCTTTTAGTTTATAATTTAACAAAAAATAAAATATTTACTGTTACTATTTACAACAAAAATAAATTAAAGAAAACTTTATATCAATTAATAGTATGTTAGATATAATGCATATATAATATACAATACCTGTGATATATTTAGGCTATATAAATAAATATATAAAAAGAAGCTGCTTACAGCTTGGATTTAATAATCTGAATGCACTAATAATATAATTGTAGATAGTAATATAGTAAGATATATTTACATTGAAATTAGTGTACATTTTTTTAATATATAATTTATAATTTAAATGATATACTGTAATATAAAGAAGTAAGTTGTATTAGTCTTAGTGAGTAGAGAAATACAAACTCAATATTTTACTCAGCACACAGTCATTCAAAAATATATAATATGAAGTCAGGGAATATAATCACACAAATGGTTTTTATAATATGCAACTTGAAACACCTAAATATTTATGTGTGACAGTAATGAGAAAACAAGTCTATAATAAAGTGGGTAGAGCAATACTGGCTCAATGCTACATGTATCTAAGTATCCCATTGCCATCTGTCACTAACATAAAAAAATGCCTTACAAATAATATCTAAGTAAAATGAGAAAAATCTTAAACCACATCTACTCATATTTATAAAGCACATAACAAAAGTATATTCAAAAGACTAATACAAATGTATGCATGAAAGACAAATAAATAGTTAATTTTAAATTTACGATGATAATAATAAAAACTATACACCAATTCAAGGCAAAATATATAATATATATCAAAGTAGTAATTCTAGTCTTATAGACATTTATAAAACATATATAAATTCCCTGCTGTGATCTCTCAAAATACAATCATTTATATACATCACCTTTAAAGACACGGTTATGTCTGTTAGACACACCTGAATAAAGAATAAAATACAATGAGACTGAGCACATAACATTTCAAACATTATAATAGAAAAATATAAAAGACAAAAAAACCTTAAGGGGTCTTCTCCTTTTCTCCTGCATAAAATGATTTTCTTCAATTGCAAGTTTGATCTTTTTAATGACCATTTATCCTGTTTCTTATTTATGGGCACATTTCAAGAACAATTCCAAATGTTCAGATATATATCATCACAAGGAAATTGGAGATTTCCATAATAATGAGCTTGAATTTGATAAAATAATACAGAAGGATGGCAACTTTTCATTGAAATATATAAAATAAGTCATGTTGATTTTATAATGGAAGGAGTCTTTTATCAGCATGTCACAACTTTGCAAAGATTAACGTGATTGTTTAAATTAAAAAAAAACAAATTGTATACATCGCACAATGAAAACATATTAAAGTTGCAAAAGGAGCTCTATACTTCATACAGGCAGATTGTAATCATGACCAATAAGTTATAAATGCACAATATAAATGAGTTATACTAAATGGGTTGCAAATATATATGAGAGCAGGCATATAAATGTAACAAGTTTATTATAAAATAATATGTATATCCAAATGTAATTATTTTCTAGAATGGGTATAAAATAAGTAAGACATAATAAATGTGAATCCTTAATTATATTTTATAATGAGCTATAAATACCTTGGCCATAGATTAAACAAATGAAATCAATATAGTTCATTGCACAATAAGGCAATAAGTTTCTAATTTTAGATGAAACATTATAATAAGACTGAATAGAATTGAAAAAGTTCACAAGATAATAAGACATATAATACTTTGAATTGCATAATCAAAGTTTCAATTCATATCCCCACAGAAAAGTTGCTTTCTTTTCATTAATTTATAGAAATTTAGAGATATTAAAGTAAAATAGCACAACTTGAAAAGGTTGATCACCCAGATAAGTTACTTTTTAGCAGCACATATTGTCTTATCCTCCAAAATAATTAAAACATAATTAATTTGGTTGTAAAATTTAACAAGCAAAATAATATTAGGGTGACCAATCTATAGTGATGATGAACAAGTGACCATTATGCTTTCAAAATTGTCCTATTTTATACTCCTTTAAGAGTAACACATGATTCCAATTACAACAATTAACAGAAGGGGATTTATTACAATGGATAGGAATCTAGAACATTTGCACAGGAAATGATTTACATACAATTTAAATAAATACAGAGAAAGTGATTTTAGTTTTTTTTTTTTTAAATACAATTATTTGTTAATTAAGACATTTGAAATTAAAGTTATTTAACTTGGGATAGTAACAAAAAAAAAACTTTTTATTTATTTATTTATTATTATAGAAGTTTAACAACAAAAAAAATTATGAAAGTTAGGCTTAGGATAGATAGCAACTTAAGTATTGACATATTCTTAAATAAATAAAAATGCAATTATACAGTTTTAAACACATAAAATAAAGCATTAAGTTAGTCAATTAAGCTAATGGAGATAACACCAGTCAACCTTTTAGAATTACAATAAAAAATTAGATATGATATTGTACCTGTATTTATTTTCTAGGCAAAATTAATGGTCACAATATATATAAGCATTAAAAGCCTAAAGCAAAACTAGTCAATAAAATAATCAAAATTACCCCAAATTCATAACTCAATTAGACTAGTCAAAGAAAATAAACTCTAAAACACAATCAATGGTTTCATTGTTACAAGCAGACTTCTCAAGTACAAAGGACTATAAGATAACATATTTATACTAAACATTACCCACAATTCCACTTACATCTCATACACCCTTAATATTAGAAGAACCTTTAAATAAGTTAATTGCTTCAGAATCATACATTTTTAATAATAAAGATTCTTTAATTCTTTTTTTAAAATTTCATTTCTCTCAAAGAAGACTATCTTAAGCTCATCAAAGTTAATAGTGTGGACTGTATATTTTTCATGGATATATAAAGTAGAACTGAGATATTTATTTCTAACCTTACTTTTATGTACTGTTATCCTTTCACTTAATCTCAAACTACTCTGACCTATATAACTTCTTACAAAATATACACTACTCCAGGAATAGTCTTTCTATCAAAAATTTCCTTTGTATTATTTAATAAATTATTCAAAGTAATATTCTTTTTCCAAGCAATTTTCTTATTTCCAAACAAATTATTATTTTTATATACTATTCTATAAGAAGACAATTTAAATGACACAGAAATAAAATCATATTTTAAAAATAAATAGGGCAAATTTCTATTGTAGTAAGTATGAATGAAAATTAAAATTGTTGTTTGGAAAAATGAAGAAAGTGTATGTAGTGATAAGGTAGTTGAGAGGAATGTTACTATTAATAAAGTTGTTAATCTTTTTGATATTAAGTTAAATGATAGAGAATTAGAAATTCTTGATAACGGTCCTAATTTTGTTCCTTTTCATTCAAAACATATAGTTTTTGATACAATTTTGTCTATTAAATCTAATAATTTGACTGTTGAGCAAAAAGTTGGCATTCAATTGGTTTTAAATAAAAGCTTAAAAAGGTGACAAAAATTTATTGTTAATCCTGCTGAGGTTAAAGGGTAGATTAATTGCTAATGAAGACAAAGTTGGCTGATTTGTCATTATGAAAGGAAATAAGTTCAGTGAGAAATAAAAAAAATTAAATAATGGTAAATATATGTTTTTAGAAAAAGATCCTAATAATATGATTAAAAGAAGGTTAATAGATATTATGAAAAAAGTGGTGAATTAATTTTTTTTAATAGGGTAAATTATTTAAATGTTATTTTAATGACTTCATATTATCTAAGATGTTCATGAATATTAAGACTCACAAGGACAGTTTTTCTTTAAGATTTATTTTTGACTTTATAGATAGTGTTGTGAAAGGTATTTTTGGGTTCTTGAATAATTTTTTAAAAGAAATTGTTGATTTTGGCCATTGCATAGTATCTTCTTCTTTGAGGCTTTAGATAAGTTTAATAATTTTAAAATGGAAAGTAATTGGATATTTGATAGTTTGGATATTGATAATATGTAGAAATCTATTAATAAATTAAGCAATATTGATGTTCTTATCTCTGCACTGATTAAACATAATTCTTTGTCAAAAAATAAGATTAAAGTTAATAATAATTTATTTTTATTATTGGAGGATTCTAGTATTTTACTTATAATGGTAATTTTTATAAGATTAAAAAATGTTGAATAATAGGCTATATTATTTCTCCTTTAATATGTACAGTTTATATTAATTATTTGGAAGAGGAAATTATTATTAAGAAGGATTGTTTATATTTAAAGTTCAAACAGGCAAAATTTTTCATACAGTATTGCCATTCAGTGCAAGCCAGAGTAATCAATGCATGCCAGAAGGCTTGTGTATAAAATCCCAATCTAGTGCCTAATCATCCAATACCCCCAAACTAGTTTCTGGCTTGTGGCTTCATCAGTAAGGAACCTTGGATCTGAGAGCAGTGCACCTAGATCTTAGGATCTAATACAACCCTCCACCAGCCACCTTTTATCTTCACTTAACTACAAAACTATGATTCTTAAACTGTAAACACCATAATATTTTCAATCCAAGCTCATGGCCTTATATAGTCATATAGATCTGAACTCAGTTCAGTACCTATACATTTTGATGTCTTTGGTTCTTTAATAACAATAGCCACCACTATCCTATTAGATAGGATTGGTTTTAAATCAATAAACATCACATAATCACCATTTCCTATGCTTGCTTATAACTGTTATTCAAACAGGCAAAACTATCCATACAGTATTGCCACTCAGTGCAAGCCTGAGTAATCAATGGTTGCCAGAAGACTTGTGTATAAAATCCCCATCTAATGCCTACTCATACAATATCCCCAGACTAGTTTCTGGATTGTGGCCTTTGTCAGTGAAAAGCCTTGGATCTGAGAGCACTGCACCTAGAACTTAGGATCTAATGCAACCTTCCAACAGCCACCTTTTATCTCCACTTAACTATGAAACTATGAGTCTTAAACTGAAAACACTAATATTTTCAATCCAAGCTCATGAGCTTATATAGTCATATAGGTCTGAACTCATTTCAATATCTATACATTTTGGTGTCTTTGGTTCTTTAATAACCATAGCCACCACTATCCTATTAGGCAGGATTGGTTTAAGCCAATAAAAATCACATGATAACCATTTCCTAAAAATCACATGATAACCATTTCCTATGCTTTTTTATAACTGTTATTCAAACAGGAAAAACTCTCCATACAGTATTGCCACTCAGTGCATCGATTGATTACTCTGGCTTGCACTGAGTGGCAATACTGTATGGAGAGTTTTGACGGTTTGAATAACAGTTATAAGCAAGCACAGGGAATGGTGATCATGTAATGTTTATATTTAAAGTTATTTGTTAGATATGTTGATGATTATTTGTAATTGAGAATGATAAATTGAAAAACTTGGTAAATGAATTTAATTGTCTTGATCTTTCTATAAAATATGTTGAAGAAAGAGGAAGGTTAGATTTTGTTAAATTAAAATTTTTAGATTTATTGGTGATTAGAAGTGTTAAGAATAATTATTTGGTATGTAGTCATTATGTTAAGAGTAAAAAGTTAAGGTCTATAATTGAACATGATAGATATCAATCTCTATCGCCTAAAGTAGTTGCTTAAAAAATTCTTGTTATAGAAACAAGAGATTAAATAGTTTGAATAAGTTAGCTTTGTTTCAAGAAGGTTAATTTTATAAAGAAAATTTGAGTGTTGGCTACTCTGTTACATTTGTTAAAAGTATTTTATTTAATAGTAACAATATTTGTAATTATGTAAAGAATAAAGAAAAATATGATTTTATTTATTTGCCATTTACATGTCTTCTTATAGAATTGTATGTAAAGATAGTAATTTGTTTGGAAATAAGAAAATTGCTTGGAAAAGTGGTATTACTTTGAATAATTTATTAAATAATGCAAACAAATTTTTGATAAGCTATTCTTGGAATAGTGTATATTATTCCCTGTTTTTGTAAGAAGATATATATAGGTCACAGTATTTTGAACTTAAATGAAGAAATAAAGATACATAAAAGTAGGGTTAGAAATAAATATCTCAGACCACAATATTAAATTTGATGAGGCTAAGGTTGTCTTCTTTGAGAGAAATAAATAAAAATAATTAAAGAATCTTTATTATTAAAATTTTATGATTCTGAAGCAATTAAATTATTTAAAAGTTCTTTTAATATTAAGAATGTATGGGATATAACAGGAATTGATGGTAATATTTCATATAAATATGTAGTTATCTTGTAGTCCTTTACACTTGAGAACTCTGCTTGTAGCAGTAAAACCATTGGTTGTGCTTTAGGGTTCATTTTCTTTGGCTAGTTTGTTTATGTTGCAAATTTGGGGTAATTTTGAATATATATATATATATATAATTAGCCTATTTATTCAGTACTGAATGTTTTTATATAAGTAAATAATTGAAGAGTTGAAATGAGGAGAAGATTGAAACCTGTCCATTAAAGTTTAAGCAATTGCTATCTTAATATAAGTGGAGCACTAATTGTGTGTATATATATATATATATATATATATATATAATATATATATATATATATATATATATATATATATATATATATATATATATATATATATGTAGGAAACTATGATCTGGCCCAACTAATGATTATTAGTTCTACATGAAATATGTATATTGGGGATCATTTATCTTTTTCACATGTATGTCGTCATGTGCATCAGTGGTAAAAAATAAATTATTTTTCAAGCAATAATATAATTAATATAAAATTTTAAGCAGCTGGAGAAGAGTTATTGTGATCATTTTTTTGAATAATTATATATTACACTTCTTTTGATGGTGTGCTGTTCTATTAATAAGTGAACTGAAATTACTAGGTTAATGAAATAAAAAATGATCTTTGAAATTTTAAAACTGAAAACACTGTAGGTTATGATTAATGGCTTGATGCAGTTTTAAAGTATAGTAGTGATATGATAGCATCATAGCTTTTGAATGTGTTTAGGAATATATAAAAATGTGATATCAAAAATAATTCCAAAGTTTTAATTTACAAAAGAGAGAAAAAGCTACAGTAATTATTGTGGGAATATCATTATTATCTAATATGGAAAAAGCCATTTCAAGGATATCACTAATTTGTTTAACAATAGTTTGCTTAACAGTCATAGATGAATAATTATAAGAATTTCAGCTCGTAAAGATTACTATAGGAAGTAAATACTTTAATGAATACAAAAGATGAAAACAAATTTTGAAGTGATAAGAGGTTCAAAAACAATAAATACATAAAGATTAATTATTTGTAAAAAGATGGTTGCATCATTTGACGTATTTTTAATAGAAGTTGTTTGCTTTGATAGATCATGAAACAAATACATTCATTTTTGTATATTATGAATTTAATCTAAAATTAAGGCGAAGTCAAGAATTTTAAGAAGATTTATATCATCAATGAAATTATGAATTTCTTAAAGTGCAAAAATATCAATTTTGTGCCCCGTTATTATTATTTTTCATTTTAGACATGATATCGATGTTTAGTTAAAGTAATTTTATTGCATTTCCTAGTTGAAGAAAAGATTCCTTTTCAGAAGACATAAAAATAAATTGTTCTAGAGTTGACTAAGTTTTAAAAATAAAAAAGAAAGTTCAGGCACAGTAATGCTCCACAACCGCTTATGTTTATAGATAAGTTGAGTGATTTCATATTTGTTGCCTAATTTAGCAGGTGTAAATTATAAGATGAGGTTTGGTTTGCAAGTGAAAATATTGGTTACATGCCCGAAAATGTTATTTACAGTGTGACTGACAAAAAAGTTATTATTTGTCAAGAAAGGGAAAAAAAATTTTTTTTAAATAACAGAATGTTATTTCTCTATTAGAGAAAATGAGCCTGCGTAATTTTTTTTTTACTAAGAGGGTTGACTGTTAAGAAATACAATAGATTATGCAATAATAAACATATAATTAAGATGAATATTGGAAAAGTATACAGGATTGATGAGATCCCAGATAAACTACTATAAACAATGGATCTTAGTAACATACATTTTAGAAGATGGTTTCATGACTAAATATGAGTAATTTAAAATAATTACTTTAATTAAATGAATAAATATATCATTAACAGATTCGATTTGTCTTTTATTTGCAGAGAGTTAGAGGTAGTTAACAAAAAATACTGAAAATAATGACAATTAATGAAAGATATGTTGAAAAAAAAATTTGACATATTTATTTTTCTTAAAAATATTTTAGATGACAAAGTGAATTTTTTGTTTGATATTCAAAAAGGAATTTTTAATCCACTCTATTTATATATGGAAATATTTAATGTGTGAAGTTATCTATTTATAATGAAGTTAATTAGAAATCACTTAACCTAAATAAGTAGCTAATGAAAGCCAACTGCCTCAGTTCAAGAGTTAAATAAAGCAAAGCGCGGATCGCATTCAAACGGATTTAACTTCTAAAAAAAAATAAAAAATAGAGATTAAAAAGTGATTTAACTATTAAAATATTTGAATAAAAATTAGAAAATATTTGTAAGTAATAATATAAAAAAGATTTAAAACATGGAAATTGTTTTTCTCTTGTTTTTTTAATATTTGCTTTCATGAGTTGTTAGAATAAATCTTGTCTCAATAAAAATCAAAATAATAAGTAAGAGTTTATTGCTTCTGATAATATGATAGTACCTGTCTATTATAATCAAATAGTCAATTATTTTATAGATCAAATAAATAACATCTAAGGCATTTTTAAAAACATTCTTCCAAACAAGAATTTTTTAATTTTTGAGTCTGTCAGCTTTTATAGCGGTGTTAAATTAAATAGGGCAAAATAAAAGAATGAAAATAAATAAAAAGAAAAACCTCTGGGCAGCAGTTGATCAGAAATTCTTTTTTTTTTTTTTTTTACATATTTTTTTTTTTTTTATCAAGAAATTTATTTAATACAAAATATACATAGTATTATGATATACAGGATAACACGTTAAGCTTGGTTAAAAGGTTAAGAGTTCTCATGCATGTATTATTATGTGGACATTGGTCTATCTTGTACAACTTTGTATTGATAGTGGTTGCAGTATTTCAATTGAATGACATTGTGTTTCTGCAACAGGTTGATGCTTAGAGTGACCATAGAATATTTATAGGGATGATAAATATATTGCTTTTTATTGGTTTATGTGGTTTTTTGTGTTTGATTATTGTTGTATCAACTTCAAACATCTCCATGTCTCAAAGAAGGCCATAGAGGTAGAAAGGATTTCATCCCTTTTTTATATTTTTGATTTAATGAAGAGTTGAAGAGGATTTAAATGAGCCCTTCAAAGGTAGCTTGCAGCGGAGGACCAATGGAAAAGGTGAGGAATGTGGATGTCTTATCCATGCAAATGTTTTGTGAAATCTGGATTGGTTAATATTTGAAAGTGATCTTTGGTTTTGTGGTAATTGTTGATAGTTGGATGGTTTAAAATGTGCTAAATCTCTGATTCGCACAAGGGGTGGGAAGTTATAACCTCTTCTTTTACCAAAAATTTGTTGGTAGGCACAAGATTTATTTTAATTATAGCAGGAATTTGTGAGGCTCCAAAATTTAAATGTGATATGATTTTTTGTTGGATAGTAAGTCTGGAAATAGGAGAATAGTTTAGGATGTAGATTATATAAATCCCAGTATTTCATTTGGAAAATAAGCAGTTGCAGGACGTTGTAAAGGCATTGAGACAGAGGTTAAGGATGATATCCAATCCTGTTTGAGAGGTGGTGGTCGGTCGGTGGGGTCAACTGGCATATAGACTTGGAAGTTGTCAAAAATAAGGGTTAATTTATGAATAAGATTGTGGATTTTTGGAGAAAATGTATAGGGGGAGTGGAGGAAAGACATTCAGCCAGCAGGGACGGGAGCCTTCTAGACTGATGGCAACGTTTTCCCACCCCAGAACAACCTAGAGCAAAGTGAGTTAATTTTACTGACAAAGATTTTGGTAGGTTTAATAATTGGGAGGTAATAATTAATTTTGGGGAAAAGGACCATGTTGAGTAAGGCCACCTTCCCATGAAGTGAAAGGTAAACCTTAGAGGATGTTGTTATTTTGCTGGAGATTTTAATATTTCATTTGTATTTGTGATGTGATGATAGTAGGTGGTTTGTGAGGGAAACTAGGAAATCTGTGGTTGTCCAAGGAAGTTGTTGTAACTTCCTGTACATTCTCCGCAGAGATTTTGAGATTGAAGGAAGTTTATATTGGTGAGGTAGTCTTTAAAATTTTGTTGAGATGACAAGATATTTTGTGATGGAAGATGAAGCCATCCATATATGGAGGATCCTATCTCCCTCTTTAGCTGGGAAGTAGACCCTGGAGTTGTCTTTGAATGTCTAACAGGAGTGGATTGATGTACAAGAAAGAATAGAGGGGACTTGGGAATGAAGTGATGGTTTGAAAGGTGTTTCCACTAAGGATACAAATTTCTAAGAATACTAGATTTGGAGGTAGGGGGTGGCGTTTTAAGCGGGGTGAACGAACAAAGCTGCATGAAATGGTTTAGATTTTTGTTCTTGTGACAACTAGGGATTTAACTGGGTAGTGGGGGTTGGGCTTTTGGAGGGGTTGGAAACCCCTTGAATGATATCTTTTATAGTGGATTCAATGATTTTTATAATTAGGGGGAAGAGTGGGTGAAGAGAGGGTTTATTTTTCTTAGAAAGGGAGGGGGTAAAGATGGGGATAATTTGTTTCATTGTTGGTGGTCTAATTCTAGGAAGGTATTGAAAATTTGCTGAGGGGGTAGAAACGTGGGGAAGCCGGGGCAAGGGAGGATGTTTGAAGTAAGGCAACTCTATTTTCATATAGTGGTGGTGTTTAGGACTTTTGGAATTCGGAGGAGAAGCCTCCAAATTGTTGACCAACCGGATCCCCAGAAAATAGGGGGTATTTTATTCTTGATGTTCCAAGGGCCGAGCCGGGCGAAGTGAGACAAGGAACAATTGCCCTTGAGGATGGTATTCGCTGTTTTTCTGTTGTGTTTTGTATTTCAATTTTAGGAAAAAACTTTAAGTTGTCTGTGTTCTGGAATTTCTTTGTTTGGGCTTGTTTTGTAAATCATTAACAATTACGGACCTTGCTTTCGTGTGTTCGGTGATTGTGCTCTAAGCAACCAACCAAGGGTGTGATAGAAGCAATTTTGAAGAAAGTGGACCTGAGAGAGCGGCTGTTGTGGGGTTATGCGGGGTTTGGGTACTCGTGTAAAGTGTCTTGTCGGAATTAATAATTTGGGAGGGGCGAGTATGTACGGGTGTGCTTCAATTGGAAGGAATTCGGTGAATAGTAGAAAAGACAGGACTTAAGCTTTGTGTGTAGAGGAGAAGGACGGGGCAAACCCACCCACAGAGAGTTTTATTGATTAGGTGTAAGTATTTATTGTTGAAGGGGAGTTCCATTAAAGCCCTAGGGGGTGGGAGGTTGGAGTAAGAAATTATGTATGTAGATGGGAATAGACGTGTTTTGAAAAAAAGGAGTTGGGGGGTAACTTGATTAGACAATTACCACAAGAAAAAGGAAACGGGGTTTTGTGGACCCCCGCGGGGGGGGGAAGTTTAGGGATAAAAATAGTGAGTCAGATTACAAATAATTTTGCTGGCCTTTAAAGATAAAATTACAAAAGAGGCTTGTAAAAAGTTTTGTTTGGAGTTGAGATTTGAATAATTAGAAAAAAGGAGAAAAACCAATATCTCTGGAGACATGAATTTGAAAAAACATGGGAAAAGTAGATTAAAAAAGAACTTAGAAATATGAAAAAAAAAAGCAAATGTAAAATAAATTTATGAAATATTTTGGAAGTGATTGTAGAGAAGGAAAATAGAAATAAGAGACGTAAAACAGATGTTACTAAATATCAGAGCAAAGAAGAAAAGGAATTGAAGAAGTAGTTTGGGTTATTAGGATCTGCCTTTTTGCAGGTGAATATGATGAATAATATTATACAATTGTATGTTCATTGTAAACCATATTTATTCTATTACTACATCTAATAACACAAATTTTAATCTTGAACTTCTTTTTTCTTTAAAAATAAAATTCATATAGTCATAATAATTAAAAAACAAGTTTTTTAAAGAAAATTGGTTTGTTATTTTATATTTTGGTGAATACATCTAATAACTATAAATCCTAGTCTAATAAATATTTGGATACAAAATGAAAATATTATTTACAGATTAGATATTTTCTATGATCATTACTACTTCCAATTTAACTAGAATCAATTATCTGAGCGATCAAAAGATTTCTTTTATGTTTATATCTACTTAAACTATATTTAGCTTTGTTTATCCAAATAAAAATAAAAATATTAGAATGTAGTAATTAAATACTGAGAATATAATAAAAAGTACACGTTATATTAGTCATTTATTAATTCCGAGATTAAATATTTATACATACTGTAATCATTTTAATTAAATATGATTGATTTATTTGAAATTGTACTCTTATAAATTTAATAAAATAGAAATTGAAGAATATAAGTATTTTTAAAAGCCATTTTCTACGATTTCTTTAATGAAATTTATTATCGTTACATTGGTCATTCACCTGTGATAAAAGAACTTAATTGTTTAATTAAGTTGCTTAGAAAGACATCATCTTTAAAAACTAAGAATCCTGTGGGAGAATTAATTCATTTTAAACATTAAATTGAAAGATAATTTGAATCTACGTCAATAAAATGTATAGATATAAATAATCTTCAGATATAATATAGAATTAGAACAATTTAATGGGAATAGATGTGACATCGTTATTATTGACCTCTGAACGATATAAAGCAACGGAAGAGTGATGGAGACGAGAATGATTTAATTCAATAGTCGACTTTAGAGAATTAAAGTGTAAACAGTCACACTGATTCTCAAATATCTTACAGACATCTGAACAATTATTAGATTATTTTAGATATTTTAACAATAATTACAGGTTTAATAAGCCATCCAACATAAGCTAAAAATCCAACATTCCTTAACAAGGGCTTGTGAAGATCACTGATCTTTATGTCTGTTGTGTTTATAACCAATTGTAATAAATGTAGATTTGCACAATGAGGTTAAATATTTCATTAAAAATTTATATACAATATATGCATTTGATATACTATTTGTCTGCTACTGTTGGCTAAGTATAACACTTTTTTATACAACTATTGAAGCAAGGGACTCCAAATGCTCTTCTAGGTGTACTTAACCCTTTGTATCTAAGTATGCTAACACTCCCAGCTATATTGTAGCAGCTTATCTCATGTCAAGTTTGGTATCTAGCAGCTTTAGAGTTGGCAGTGAATGTGCCTCATTGTTTTATAATTGAATATAGTGCAACCAGTATAATATCTATTCTTTTCTGACTATACTTTCAAATGGACTGCTGATTTAGAGACAGGTCCCAATCCTCAATGGGTGGAATTGGATTTATTGAGCATTTTCTTTTTTGCTTGCTTCCAGCATTAGTTATATTTCATCTTATATAAATTTATTGATTTGTAGTGATGAGTGCTGAATGCAATCAAGATAAGGTTGTAATCTGGATAAGTACTTACCTGAATTTGAGATGAGCCATAAAAATCTCATAATTCAAAAATGATTATCAGAAGCTTATTTAGATAATTGAGAAAAACATAAAAAGTATATAACATCATTTTAATATTCCTTAAATCTATATTTGATACAAAATATAAGTTTAGGAAATATCTTAAATGATTGATGGAGAGTATGAGAATAATATTTGCATAACTGGATGAACACAATCTCCAAATTGTTCAAATCATCTGTTTCTTTTCAACCAAAAAAAAAAGTATTGTGGTATAGCTGTCCAATTCATAACAGTTTTTCATCAAGAATCTCAGTTTTAAAAAAATACACTGAATTTTAACTTTTCTTATTGTTTATCAGACATAAAGCTTGCTGATAAATGAAAATAAATAATTTGCCATACTGCATTATATATTTCTAGTTATCTACTGCTCAGATTTTAGATATGTGATCCCACATTTATATCAACTCCATCTAATGTGGTTATTGCTTTATTTACAATTTTAATTTAAGTCTATTAGTCTCTCTCAGTAATTTGATTTCTGACCTTAACTAGTTCTAACAATTTTGACTGTTGAATGAAAGTAAAACCAAAAATATGGACTGTAATAGTGTAGGAATAGCAATAAGTTGAAAACATTTAGAAAATTTATAAATATAATGTTTTCATTTATCTTGTTTATAAAAAGAAAACAAGTTTCAGTTTTTTAATTAATAATAATAAGAAATGTAATAATTTAGAAATTATGAATTTGGTTTATATAATAAAATGTGTGAATTGTAATAAAATTAATATAGAGATGTCATATGTTGCGACTACAAAAAAATAAATTAGAAACTAGATTAAAACAGCAGTTAAGTGATATAAATTCTGCTATTTATAATTACAGGAATAAATTTAAACATAGGGATTTTGAAATAAAATTTTTACAATGCATAAAATCATACCATGAAAAAATAATAAAGGAAAGAATTTAAGTTAGTGAAATTAAACCTAAATTGAATAGAATGTTAATAGCAAAGAAAAAAGAAAATAATAGATTTGTTAATTAAATATTTTTAGGGTATTTTTGGATAGGTATATAAATGTAAAAAAAATGATAAAGTTTTGAGATTGTTTGTAATAGAAAGATTGTGAGGTAAAGATTATTTTTTAATTTTTGAATTTGTTTGGAATATGTGATATTTGTATTTATTATTTTATTTTTGTATTTTTCAATTTTCCTTATATTTTTATAATAGTCATATAAAAAATAAGATCTAAAAAGAAGTTTGGTATATTCACTTAATTATAATTATGCACTCTTTCACATATATTAGTGAAGCTGTAATTATTTAATATTTAAGATTTTATAAGCTTAACACTTTCAGAATGTAACTTTAGATCTCATACTCATAGCTTTAAGAATGATAACTCTGTTATAAGTTGTTATTCATTTATGCAAATGTATTTGAATATTTACCTAGTCCATTGTTTGGACAGAGCAAAACAAGCTTCTCTTCTGTTAATGGTGCTGAGGTCATTTGCAATACAATAAGCCTCAGTAATTGCGTTTCATTATTACATAGAATTTACATAGAGTGCTACATAATAACTTTATTTCTGACTATAGATGATTCTAACAATTCTGTTTCGTAAATAAAAGTGGAATTAAAAAACATCGACTATAATAATTTCTTAATGACAATAGTTTGGAAATATTTAGCAAATTTACATTTATAGTACTTGTACTTTATTGTTTACATAAAAAAATCTCTTAATAAATATAACTTCTACATTTTAATTTACAGTTATATGTTAACCTTAAAACAATTGATATCTTTTAAGATGATTTGAACCCAGGAAGTTGTTCAATCTAATCATAAAGATGCTTTTACAATGGCATTTTTAAAAAAAATAAAGAGGAGAGAATAAATAAATCATCTCATTGTATTTGCTATAAAAACCAAGTATTTTTTTTTAAATTCTATTGAAGAGATTGCTTTTACCATACACAAGTGATTCCCACATATAGGAGTGATTTAGAAATTAAAAAAAAACACAATAGGTATAGTTTTGTTATCAGATAAATGTAAAAGCAAGTGATTATATATTGCCTTTAAAATTGCTAAAATATCACATGATCACTGATGAAAACCACAAGCTAGAAACTAATCTGGGATATTAGATGAATAGGCATTAGATAAGGATTTTATGTACAAACTTTCTTGTATCCATTGATTACTAAAACTTGCACTAGATGACACTACTTATGGGAGTTTATCTACAAGGCATTATGAGCGAACATGATTATTCTGTGCTGAAAGTTGTCCCCCCCCCCCCGCTTCTTACGCAATTAATCATCTGAGATCATTTATATAAAGATTGTTTTGGTATGAAAGTGAGGAGTAAATTGTGATCAAGAAAGATAGATTTATTTGAATTTGGAAAGATTAGGAATTGTTAACATTTAGAAAATGTTTCGTTTGCCATTTTAAATATAGAAGTTATTAAAAAAATATTTTGTTGAATGTGTGTTAATATAAGAATATTTTATAACTAAGTTGTATGTAAGATTAGTTGGTTTTTTAGTAAGTTTGCTACTAAAGATGTTTTTAATTTAAGAACAGTGATTTATTTGAGAAAAAAGATAACTTTTGGAGGCCTAAGATCAATCGATTGTTTCTGAAAGAAAATAAAGTATTTAGCTTTCTATGTAAAGGAATTTGAAAAGTAGGAAAGGAAGTATATAGTCAAATATAAAGTAGATGACTTGGGAAACAAGGAATATGGATTGCATTTGTATTCCACAATGCATATATAAGGGTCTGACAGAAATTAGGCATGCTGTGGTAGAGGTTTATCACTTGAAATGTTTAAATAAGACTAGAAAGGATGTAATAAGTTTATGGTTATGTAGACAGTGTGTAAATGTGATAAAAGATGAAAAAGTGGTTTCTAAGTGTAGACAGTTTAAAGAGAAAGTCAGGAGAAATGGAACAAAACATAGTTGAGGAAGATAGGATAGAGTATGTTTTTGGTGGAGTAATAAGAGATATAGATGAAAAAATAGGTAGTGCAATGGAAATGGTTAGCCAATGAATAAATAAGATAGAGAAAGAGGTAAAAAATGTAGAAGCAAAATTAAAATTGTTAGAGATGAAGTGTGAGCAGATAAAGGAATTATTGAGTAGAAATGATAAGGAAGTCCAGAAGGTGGTAGAGAAGGTTATGAATGAAACAGAGAAAGTAGATTATGAGACAGTATCAATAGGAGATTCACTAATTAAAGAATGTGGAGTTATAATTGCAAGGGAAAATAAAAACAGATATGTAAGAGTATGTTTGCCTGGAGCTGCAATTAGAGATGTTACTCATAAAGTAAAAAAGCAAGGTAATAGGGACATGTATGTTATGGTAGGGATTAATAATTTGTCAGAGCCATAGAGTAATGGATGAGTGCATAGAATTTATTAGTAATTTGAATAAGATTAAAGGAAGAGTATGAATAGTTGGATTATTACCAAGATTTGACAAGAGGTATATGTTAGATAGGGCATTTTCGATAAATGAGAGATTGAAAAAATTGTGTGAGAGAAATGATGTTATGTTTGTGGATGGGTGGGATTTTATTATTGGAAAGAAGCAGTTATATAGTAAAGATGGATTGCACTTAGGAAAACAAGGAAGTGAGGTTTTAGAGAATCTGATTTATAAAAAATATAAGTCAGGAAACTTATAAAGGGATGTGGGGGTTTAAATTGCAGTGTTATCAGAAAGAAAAAGAATGAATGGGATGTTAGAAATAAACAAAGGGTAGTTGATTTAGATATAAATGTATATGTGGAAAAGGAATGGGTTTTAAAATTAATGGTAAGCAAGTTATTTGTAAGTGTAATGGAGAAGAAAGAGTCAAAAGAATTTATAAAAGAGTAGTTAGGTATGAAGAAATTGTTATAATTAGGTATTTGAATATGCAAGGTGGTAGGAGATCAAAAAGTGACTAGGATTAAACAAAGCAATTAAAAAAGAAGAGCTTGAAGTATTAGAAGTAGTGGAAACACATCTAAGAGAAGAAAATATATTTAAATACTGTTAAATTTCAAAAACATTTGTGGTTTAGGATAAGGTATGTCTAGTTAAAGATATACAGAGTTTCAAAGAAAATGGAAAGAGAATAATGGTTATAGGGGATAAGAATGGGCATATTAAAGAAACTGATGATGTAGGTAATAAGAATGGACAGCTTCTGAAGAATTTTTGTCAGACTGAATTTGAGCATTGTAAATTTATCAAATATTTATGAGAGACAATACACATGGTCTAGAAATAATATATTCTATGCAATATATTATGTATTAGTAGAGAAAGAGGGAATGAATAAAGTATCAAAAATGAAAGTGTTTGATAATGAAGACAGAATATGTAATAGTGATCATAACTTCTTTATAATAGAAATGGTTAGTAATGTGATGGAAAATAGAAATAAAAGAAGAAACATTAGTGAAAGATGTGGATAGAGAGTAAATGATAAGAGTAAGTTAGAAGAGTATAAAGTAAGAGTTGAAGATACCATGGAAGAGTTGGTTGGTGTGGTGAAATAGAGAAAGTGACAAATAGGCTTTTAGGTGAGAATATTCAGAAGAATAAAAGTAATAAAAAATGAGAGTTAGTAGAAGCAGAGAATATAAGAGTGTTATTAAGAACAAAGAAAGTAAAAAAGATGTTAATGTTACATAGGAAAAGTACTTAGAAAAAAGAAGTTGGCTAAAATAGATAATTATAGAAAGAGAATGAAAAATGAATTGTAAATTGTTGCAGGATATTAATAAAAGTGGAAGAGATGGAAGTAAAATTTTTTTGAAATACATTAAAAGATGGAATATAGGGGAGAAAGAGATAGTATTGCTAGATGATGAGAGAGTAGCTGTAGGGAAGAATTAGAAATAATATTAAATAAGTATGTAATGGATATAGAAAAGATGCTAGATGTAAATTACAGAGTAATAGCAAACATGAAAGCATATAGTAATGAGAATATTAGGTTTACAGAAAATGAGCTGAATGGGGTGGGGAAGAAATTGTGAAAAATGAAAAGGCAAAAGATTTAGATGGATGTGCATCAGAGATGGTAATGAATTTAAGGTGTAGGACAAAAGTAAAATTATTATCATGTTTTAATAAGATGGCACAGAAGAGAGATTTTTCAGGATTTGGAGTAATACAAGTGCAGTCAAAATTGTTAGAATTAGTTAAGCTCAGAAATAAATTTACTGAGAGAGACCAATAGACTTAAATTAAAATTGTAGCTACTTAAAGAAAAGGGTAAGGATCATAGAAAGTTAAACAATTATAGACTGATAGTGGTAACATCAGTTTTATATAAAGTTTTCTCATATATGGTGCCTGGAAGGGTTACAAAATGAATGGAAGAGAATAATATAGTGGGAGAAATGCAAGGAGATTTTCAATCTGATGGATATATAGGGGATAGTTTATTTGTAGTTACACAACTTATGGATATGAGTAGGTATACAAGTAGACAGTTATATATATATATATTTATAGATTATAGAGAAAGTGTATGGTAGAGTAAATAAAAATAGATTATGGGTAAGTTTAGTAAATTTGGGAACAGATGAAGTTTTAATGGATATTATTAAGAAATCATATGAAAATTATTACTATACATATCAATTAGGGAATATAGAATCAGTTAAAGTTAAAAATAAGGTGGTACTAAGGCAAGAATGCCCTATGTCACCTGTTTTGTTTTTGCTGTATTTGAGAGAAATGGAGATAGCAATAGAAAGACTAAGAAAATAGATAGAGAATCCATTAATAGGTGGCAAGGGAATATATATATTATTGGGTCTTTTATTTGTAGACGATGTCCTTTTGTGTGAGAAGGAAAGATATGGAAGTTATGCTGAGGCCATGTGCAAGGGTGGGTAAAGAGATGGGGATTAAGTTTAGTGAAGAAAAATCAAAGGTAATGATGAATAATACTGGAGAAAGAGAAGACAAATAATTTTTATTGGGGGATATAAAGTTAAGTGTAGTGAATAGATAAAACTATCTGGGAATCATCTTAAGCAATCAGAGAAACTGTTTGGATGAAAGGGAGAAAAAAAAAGATAAATGAAGCAAAGAAAAAAAAAGGGATTGATAAAAAAAATTAACATCATATAACAAATATAATGTAGCTAGAATTGTATGGAAGGGGGTGATGATAGCAGTGTTAACCTATGATGTGTTATGTGTTAGTAAAGGGGTATTAGATTACTTGGAAAAAGTACAAAGATGAATAGGAAGACATACCATTAGATGCAGATGTGTGGATGGCAATGGAAACAATTCAAAGATAAATGGGATGGTCAAGCTTTTACATGAGAGATGAAAAAAGCAAAATGGAAAATGTTCAGTAGATTGCAGTTTATGGATAATGAAAGAATACCGAAAATAGTATTTAATTGGGTTATGAATAAAGGGTAGGTATGTCAGTATACTTGTACAAAAGGTGGGATGATTGTGTTAAGAAAATTGTTGGGTGTTATAGTGATAAGGAATGGGATAGAAGAATTGATGCATTAATAAAGAATAGGGAGTTGGAGAGATGGAGAACTAGTATAGAGAGTAAAAAGAGTTTACATATATATAAAAGTAAATGGAATATTAGGTGTGAGTTAATTTATGATAATAGCAAGGAAAGTAGTTTATTGTTGTCTTGAACACGATCTTTAGCAACAGGGGATTATACATGTAAATGGAAAAATGTGTGTGATTTAGTCTGCATGTTGCATAAGGAAGGCATAAGAAATATTAGGCATCTGGTAATTGAATGTAAATGCCTGAAAGCAAAAAGGGTACAAATAATAAAGTTGTTGGAAAAATAAGTATAAGGAAAGTGATTATACAGAAAGTAGTTTATTAATTTTTATGCTGGGTTTGGGAAAAGATAAGGGGGATTTAAATATAAAATCCATGGAATTAACAAAGATTGTGTTGTGGAAATGGGATGGAGCAGGATATGGGAAAACTTAGGGTGGGGAATGGAAACAGAAAGTAAAGTGGCTAACATGTTTCTCTGGGCATAGTTGCAGAGAGATTCCTGTCTCTCTATAAGGAGAAGTCACAGTGCATCACAACATCTACTACATAATGCTTTTTATGATTTAGTTAATCAAAAAAATCTACTAATAGAAAATTTAAAACAGTTAAAATGATAACTGATACTTAATAAGAATGTGCAATAACTCCCATTTTTATTACCATCAAGACACAATTTTTTTTTTAATTTGAACCAATTAAATGCAATTCTGAGATTATTTTGGCTCCTAGAATTAGAGGATGTTGGTGAGTTTTAAATGCTTTTATTTATCATAGCAATTATGTTTGTTAACTGGTTTAGGATACATTTTGTAACTGATTACTAACATACTTCTATCACATGGATTTTCTTAAAATTTTATGCATGTTTTAGAAATCAATGATAATGCAACTTATGATAATGAAATATTTCAGGGTTGTCTCTTCATCTGCTTAGTATAATGGGGTTTCTGGACTGAATTTCAAACATGTAGATAAATAAGTTTCCACTAATGCACACATGAGAGGTTAGTAAACACATTTATGGTAAATTCAAATAAAAACAAATCATAATTTCTCTTGACTATTACTTTTTTAAATGTACAATTTTTTTTTTAATTGTAAAATTTTTTTTAAATGTTCTTCCATCATTATCATCATTGTCAACTATTATTGATCAATTATTATTAATTCGGTTTCTCCAATTTATAGCCTTTCTTTTTCACATCCCAACAGCAAACTTTCTTATTTCATCCATCCATCTCACACATGGTCTTTCTCTGAGTCTTTTACAATCTCTTGGAATTCAGTTTAACATTTCAACTGTCCATCTCTATTGTCACATCTCCTACCAATGTGTCCAGCACAACTCCACTTCAGTCTCTTAATTCTTCAATATCAGTAGCACCCATTTGTTCATTTACCCATCTACTCCATTTTTGATCTGTTCTTGGTATTCCTAACATACATGTCTCCATGCTTCATTGCATGGCTTGAGGTCTTTTTATTATTCTGTTAAGTCCAACACCTAAAGGACATTCATTTAAAACCTTACTTTCATAGACATATCTACATTTATTTCTATGATTAATTTCTTTCATAAATAAAATAATATCGGAATTGATTTTTATGTCATGAATTTTCTTTCCAATATCACACAGGCTACAATATTATTTTTATTGTTGTTTTAATTAAAATCAGAATAATTACAAAGAAGATTCCATTAATAAAAATTAAAAATAATATATAATATAATAGACACTTCTATTTATTATGCAAATACCAGAAAGTTAAAAATAATATATGAAAATATTTTATACCAAATGCTTTTATTTACTGAGCATTAAAAAGCCAAAAATAATTTTCTTCAATTGCAATTGAGGTTTTTATATTCAATGTAAAATAAAAGAGTGGAGTATTTAATAAATTAATTAAATCAATCACTAATTTTTACAATTAATTAATGAATTAATTATTTGCTGAACACCCCATGCTTTTATTTCATATTATATATAAAAACTCCAATTATGATTGAAGTAGATTTGGCTTTGTAGTGCACAGTAAACAAAAGCACTTACTGTAAAATATTTTATACATATATATTCTTCTTTTTTCCAATTCAAAGAATTATCTACAAAACTATTAATGTAACATAAGAGATTTGAATACAGATTTTCAAGCTCCCTTTGGTCCTCCACTCTATCTTATACAATCAATACACATGACCACACACATGTGAAAAATGTAAATAATCTCCAATGTCAGTTTTTCATGATGAATCAACAGCTATCAGTTGGTCCAGATCAGTTCCCACATTATATATAATCAGTGCACAGTTTATATTAAGGTAGAAAATCTTCACACTTAAATGGACAGGTTTACAATCTATTCCACCCTCCAATACTTCATCTATTCATGCCATTGAAAATTTGATGATGCAATGTCCAAATTCCTTGTTAATTCCAATATTATTGTCATGCCCATGTTGGCTTTAAGTTACTCTGACCCCTCATGT
The DNA here is from genome assembly GCA_028023455.1 of Epiperipatus broadwayi. Taxonomy (NCBI): domain Eukaryota; kingdom Metazoa; phylum Onychophora; class Udeonychophora; order Euonychophora; family Peripatidae; genus Epiperipatus; species Epiperipatus broadwayi. The sequence goes on along the minus strand of JAQFVV010006304.1, from coordinate 2,849,919 downwards.
ACAGGACCTTGTCAATTTACATACATAGAAGAGAGAAGGGCAGGATACAAACTGAATTTGTAATATTTTAAATACAAGTATATTTTATATTTCTGGAGTCTAGTAATATAGTGGATTTGAACACAGACTTTCAATCTTCCTTCAGAAATCCATTCTATCTCATACAACTGATACAAATGATCACACACTTTTATCTTTTTCACATGTGTGTGGTCATGTTTATCAGTTGTGTGAAATAGAGTGGTTGGCTGAAGGGAGCTTAAAAGTCTGTATTCAAATCCTGTATATTACATCTAGACTCCAGAAATATAAAATATACTTGTATTTAAAATAAAACTTCTTAATGCGTATTGATGAGGTAGGTCACATAGTCTAGAACAATGCTATTATATTTGATAGGTTAAAAGATGTTATTTCATTATATCACTTAAATGAATTCTGTACAAACCTGCTGTTCTGCCAAATTTGCTATATGGGGGGAAAATCTATGTATTCCAAGAGAATGAATAAATCTTATTTCAGGATGTTCTAATATATGATGGCAAGATCATAAGACTAATCAATAGATTCTTGAATTTTCTATGTTTTGATATAGTATCTATAATTCTGAATCTTTCAACTTTTTGAAAAAAGCATTTAATTATAATTTTGAAAATCTTGGAAGAAATAGATTATGTTAATGTTAAACCTATTTATGGAATAACCAAGTTAAATATTAATTCAAAGATATTCTAAAGAGAAAATCGTTGTGGATAAAATACAATGAAGAGTTATAATTGTGTGAAGTACTGCCAAAGTTAAAAAGCACTAACCCAAGATGTCAAATAAATAGATTAAGGATCTAACATATGATATACTGCAGTGTGTTTGTGATTCATAATAATAGATGGGCAATTGAAATCTTAAACTGGATTCCAAAAGATTGTAAAAGAGACTACATGTGAGATGGACGGGTGAAATAAGAAAATGTGCAGGAGTGATGGGAGAAGACAGACTAGAGATCAGAGAAGATGGATTGAACCCAGAAGGACTTTCATCCTACAATGGATTGTTAATGGTTGACAATGATGATAATGATTTGTGATTCAAGAATTCATTTTTCTAATTATTATAATAGCTCATTTTTAACTTTTTGCCTTTTTTCATATCTCTTTTTTATTTTTTTTTATCTAGAACCAATGAAATGCATAAAAATAAATAAACAAAGCTTTTTATACCATTCTAATCTACAATAGTGAATTGAAAAGTTTGAAAGTAAAGTGAAGATTGAAAGAAAAAATTGAATTTAGGCATAGACAAGTTTCATTCAGGATTTTTATATTACGAAAGTTTATATCACAAGACGAAATATTATATTTATATAAAAACAATCATTAAACAAACAAAAAAATTATAAAAGTAATTAAAAATTATTTATTAAAAGACCCATACACTTAATGTAAAAACTTCCATCTTTAGATCAAAGCTTATGACAATTGTAAGTCAACAAATGTTTGAAAAGCTTTGTTAGCCGAGAGGTCAGTGCAGCGCCTTGCAAGCAAGTAGTTGGTTGCAGACGGTTGTGGGTTCGCCTCCCGGCAGATGCTATGACATATGGGAAAAAAAAACACCAGTGTTCATGAGAATGTAAATTTAATAAACCAAAAATGAAAAATCATGAAAAAATAATGATAGAGGTAATTTTTATAACAATTATTTTTTAGTATAATTTGCAATATACTTTCGATCTTTTTCAACTGCTTGCATAAAATACAACCCTTAAAAATTCATGTATTCTTGCAGTAACTCTAAAAAAAAACTCTTACACAGTTAAAACTGTCAAATAATTGAATTGAAAAAAAAAAAAGCATTGTGAAATATGCAAAAAAATAAGTAAATGAATTTTTAGATTTTTTTGGAATGTAAGCAGTAGTTAACAGAGAAAAGATTTAAACAGTTAGTTAAATTTGATGATTAGAAAAAATTTTCCATTTTATATATTTTATTTAAAAAAAAACACATGACAAGTTAAAAAACATTGATTTTCAATATACTTTTAAAAACTAGTGACAATAGATATATAAATATGATTTGCTTGCATAATAAAATTTTATTTGATTAATCAAATTTAATACCTGTTATAAAACCCAAGATTCCTTTACAAATTTATTAGAAATACAACAAAAGTTTCGTCACAGTTATATCAACTGGAGTTAAAAAAAAGAATTTCTTTTTAAAATTGAAGTTGATAAAATACACTTGTGCACTATCATATAGATAAAAAAAAAAAAGGTTTTCTAATTTGACCTTGCTTTCAATAGAAGTTCTAATTTTGAAGATAGAAAATAAAAAGAATAAAATATATGTAAATATTTTTATGAATCTTAATATTGACGAAATTAATATGGAAATACTAAAAAGTCCCTCAAACTAACCATCAGTAAATGTAACTATAGAATGAACCACTTATACTTTAGCTTATTCTATCCTTACATTTACTGATAATTAGTTTACATATAGCTAGCTGGGGTTTTTCAGTATTTATGCATTAATGTCATCTATATTTAAGCTATATAAAAGTTATATTTGAATCTTAATATCATAAAAAGTGTTAATATTTTATATAGAATAAAACTAAATTCAAGATTCTAAACTTGTAAATAAAAGCAATTATTAACTACTATTGCCGGTGCTCATTTGTTATCACTATACCAAAATAGTCTACTCCTAAATTTATTAATCTGATTTAGTGCAAAACTTCTTTAATTTGATGTATAAAATATATAATCGTTTTCATTTAATTGCTTAAAAGAAGTTATAAGTATATATTTTATAAATTCCAAGTATAGTGTAGAAAAGCACATGCATTGTCAAACATTGGTGGTCGAGAGGTCAGCAACAGCTGCTTCACAAGCAGTTGTCTCGGGTTAGCGGGTTCACTTCCCAGCTGATGCTATGACACATGAGAAAAAAAGTACACACCCATTATTTATAGATGTTATAATATTTTCCTTCAAAATAATTTTTTCTCTAAATATCATAAATATTTTAGATGGAATTCTGCAGTAAATGAAGCTAGGTTAATGTTAGTAAAACACAAAGAAAGTAAAAATGGGATAAGCTTATTTATATGAACAGTAATAATTATATTCAAAGAACAATTGACAGAATCTCAACTTAACAATTTACATCTGTATATTCAGAAGAAATGCTTAAGAAGATGCACAAGAGGTTGAGATCATATTAAAAAATGAAACTAGAGAGTGGAAAGAAGTGTCTGATTAGAAATAAAAAAAAATGATTTCAGTCTCTTTTCTTACTTTGTTATTATCTTTTAAAAATATCATGCCTTCAAACTATTCACTTTTCAGTCATTTGAAAACCAATAGGGAGTGAGACAATGTGATTGTTTAATGCAACAGAGAGCCTGTAAGGTTTATTGTAGTGACATAATGACTGACTTGAGGACTAAAGGTTTCTTATTGGATTTCATCCTATTACTGATGCTCAAATGTTACAAGTTCTCTGTTATAAGGAATAATCTAAATAAATTTTACATGACTGACAATACATAATTTGATCCCAGCTATTGCTATTCAGTAGAAAATTTTATATTACACCTAAACTTTTGCCATTTAGTGTAAGATGTAGTAATCAATTGATGTCAGATGGTAATACTAAATATATCCTTATCTAGTGTTGTTCTATCCTAATATTCCCAGACTAGTTTCTAGCTTATAGTTTTCAACAAAAGAGGAGATTTTTGGATTTTTTTTCAAACCATATATTTGAATAGATGCAAGCAAATAATCTTGGAATGAAAAAAAATATATTTTTTAATTCAAACTAAAGTTTGATTGTAAACAAAAAATAAAAAGGGGTTGTAAGAAACATTAGATCCAAAGATTCAAGTGCACAGTCCAAAAAATCCCAAAAGCTCCTCATTGATGAAAGTCACAAGTTTTTGGAATGTTTGGATGAGACAACACTGGTTAAGAATTTATTAAAGCACTATAATCTGTTATCTATTGATTACTAAAGCTTACACTAGGTGGCTATAAGAGTAAAGAGAATGTGTTTGCTAAATAAATTTCCAAATTACTTGGAAAATCATGTAGCAGATATTTATATAGAAGAATTTGTAGAAACTTTTACAGTAATATAATAAAACTGATATATATATATATATAATAAAAATAGTAATAAATATATTGGTAATACTATATTATTAAAAGTATTATTATCCATAGAAGTACTTTCAGTTAATCACTTAACTTTCTTCAACTGAAAGTATTTCTGTGGATGTATATTTTTTATAATATATTATTACCATTTTATTCATTATTACTTTTTATTATATTTATTATATAATGGACATTTTATTTTATTTACATACACACACATGTATAAATATGTATTTTTATAGATAAATTTTAGATAAGATATACCAATTAGTATCAGGTACTGAAAATTGAAGTTATATTATCTTGTAGTAATAAACCACTAAACATTATATGATTTTTTATGTTTACATAAGCTGTTTACACAAAGGCTAAATTCTCTGTATAGTAGTGCCATTCAGTGCAAGCCACAGTAATCAAATCTTTCTGCATCATTTGGATTACTCTGGCTTGCACTGAGTGGCACTACTGTATGGAGAGTTTAATCTCTGTGCAGTAGTAATATTGGTATGTATCACCTTAAACCAAAAGAGAATCTTGTTTTTACATTGTTACCCAAAATTTATGTCTCAAGTATAAAGATTGCTTATAATTATTTTATTAGACTATAAATTATTATTTAATTTTAAGACCAGATATAAATTTTAAACTTAGTTAAAAATTAAAATATCACTTAATGAATTCTAATATAATCATTATTCATTTAACATCTCTCACTTAATGCTAACCAAGTATGGGATACTCAATACATAATATATCATCTAATTTCAATACACTCTTAAAATATATATGGATAAAGACATATATAAAGAGCAAAAAATCTCCAAGATATATTCCTGCATTTTGCATAAACTTATCATCATAGTTTGGTATTTACCCATAATAAATAACTAAAATTCATTTTACAAATGCCAAAATACTTGAATATATTCATTTTTGACAATATCTTCTAAAACAAATGTTAATTCTTATTTACTAATCATTTTATTAGGCAATGAATTATTATTTACTTTTCAGCCCAGATATAAACATTAAGCTAAGTTAAAGATTAATATATTACTTATTAAATTCCTGATGATATGTAGTATATTGAATACATAATATAACTTCTAATTTTAACACTTTTAAAATATATTAATAAAAACATACATAAAAAGCAAATGGTCCTCAAAATATATTTCTGGAAAAATCTGCTTTCATCTTTTGGTCTGGATCTTCATCAAAGTAAGTGCAATCAAATACTGTTACATGTATAGATTGTAATTGTTTGTTATGTATAAAAAACAAGCTATGATGTGATAAATTATTAAATTTTAAATGACTTCAAATTTTATATTTATCATGAAAATTAAATAATAATTTAGAGCCTAATAAAATGATTAGTAAATAATCTTTAATATTTTTTCTAGACAATATTGTCAAAATGAGTGCATTCAATTAGAATCTCATTTGTAAAACTACAGTTTTTTCTAGGGTTAAATGTAAATTATAATGATGAAGACATATGTGGGCATAGATTGATGAAGACAAGTTCTATCAAAAGGCATTCTGAAGATCCTTTGTTTTTTACATATTCTTTTATCTATGTGTTTTAAAATTAGATTGAAATTAGAAGTTATGTAATGAATATACCATGTACAATTAGGAAAAAGTGGGAGGTGTTAAATGAATAAAATTTATGTGGGATTTAATAAGTAATACATTAATATTTAATTGAGTTTTAAGTTTATACATGGGATGAAAATCAAATAATAATGTATAATAAAATAATTAGTAAATAGTCTTTAACATTTATCTACAAGATCTCATCAAAATAAGCATATTCCAGTAATGTTGCACTTCTAAATGATATTATAGTTGTTTATAATGAGTAAATATAAAACTATGATGATGACTGTATGTAGAGAAGAATTTGGGCTAAATGTTAAAAGCAATTTCTTCTAGGGATGTGTCCTGAGTAACATTTACATATGTCTTAATGCATATATTTTAAGAATGGGTTGAAATAAAAAGTTATGTATTTATGTATGTGTGTGTATATATATTGTAATAGAAACTTTTGCTAAACAAGTAGATGGAAAATGTGTTTGAACCTCAATACCAACTGTATATATAATCCAAGATATATACACATTTATAATGAGATCTTCAAGATGTGTACCATAAACTTTGGTTCAAATAAATAAGTTGAATGGTTAATAAAATTCAAATGAACAAAAACTTTAATTAAAATATATAATAATATTAAACAATGTGATGATGATGATCTAGAATTTAAAAGTACAAGTACTCACAAAAGTATTTTATGGGTTTTTCATTTTTAATAAAAAAATTAACTCCAAAGTGCTAAACCTTCTAAACAAAAAGTTTATTCTTGGAATACTTTTAAAGGAACAATCATCATTAATTATTATTGCCATACCAGCATGTCCTACAGTGAATTGCATCTCAGACCTATGGTTATTAACTATCATAAGTGTGTAAAAAGCATATATTTGGATTGAGTTACAAATACAAACTAAATGGACTAATAAAAAAATATTTAACAAGTTATTAATAATGAGTAGGTTGCATATATTCTTGTTACTATCAACACATATGAAAAAATATTATAGTAACAAATGATATTTTAAGTTTAAGATATGGTTCAAGTTTAAGGTCTTTGTAATATTTATAAATGATAAGATCTTACTACGTTAAACAGAGAAATAGTCACTAACCATCTTACTTAGTTTTTCTGACGATGATTTTCTCCTTGAATACCAGTGATGTTAGAGAGTAAACATTGAGTAGTTTATATGACACTATAGATTTCTTCCTTTACAACATAATTTCTGGATCTGACTGCATTTTCCAGGTTGTTTTGAAAAGTACATCTTCTTGAAAGTGCTCAGCCATTTAATTTAGTTTTCTATTTGTTGTTACAGTTTTACATTGGAAGTGTGATAGCATGATTTAATATTATCATATTGAAGACAAACGTAAAGTATATATCTACAAGTTATTACTTAATATACTGATTGTTGTGACTGGAGAATTGAAAAATACTTTAAGATCAGTCAGTAAAATATGGCTTATAATAGAATTAGAATGGTAGTAGTAAGAATTCCTAGTTGTTGTTTCTGACCTATTTATAAGAAATTGATTTTGTTCAAACAACATATACAACATCAGATAGGGGATATATGCCCTTTGCATCATTACAACAATATATTTTTTGAAACACCCTCTTTACTTTCTACCAAACATGTTGTGGATATAAATTTTAGTACATTATGTCATGTTTTATTATAAATAAAAAAAGAGAAAAAAAATAACTTGTTTCTTTTGTTCTCTCTTTATTTACATTTCATAAACATAGGAAGAAGAAAATTCACTCCAGACTTTTGATTTTTTAATTATAATTTCTATAATGTTATCAATTCGAAAATTTTAATTCTATTTTTAGCTTTGCCATCCAGTTTTACTGTAAAATATGAGAAATTTTATTTAAAACTTAGTTCAGGAAAGGCAAACTAGAACAGTTTCAACTTTAGATTTTTTTTCCCCCAACTATGCGATTTTTTCACAAGATGTTTCTTTCTTTACATTGTAATTTATTGTTATCTTACATATCACAAAGTAAAATATTTAATAATATTAATAATATTCATGAATTAATTTTTCTTTTAACCTTTAGGCAGTTTGTATATTTATTAGTCAGTCACTGAGTTTTTATTAAAGACATTTTTTTTTCTCCAGTGTTGTAGCATAACCATTTTTTAAAACTTCAATATATATATATAAACATTTTAGGAATAATGAAAATCCCCATGCATGCCAATTTTGTTAATTAACTATAATGCATTATGCCACCATCAAAAGTAATCTTTTCCAAATGTTATCCAGTTAACAATAATGATGGTAAACATCTGCATAATATATCTGCAAATTTTACTAAACATTCATGTGTTAATATATTTATAATATAATTTTAAATTGACCTACTACAATATTCACAAGGCAAAATCTCAAAGTATTAATTTTAATATTGTTATAAATATCCAATCCATTATAAATTGCACTAAAATAATTTAAATGACATAAAACAATATGCAAATATTATAAGAATGATGAAAATTTCCTAGAATGCTTTCTTTTGTTAAATCTTTTTAAGTATTTTACATTACATTATTATTCAAATGCTAAGCAGATGGGAAGAAATCTCTTTAGCAGGATACCTGGTTATAATAAGAATGGTAAATGTAAACAATGACTTTTACATATTTACAAAAAAATAGAAAGTCATAAAAGTATTAAAATTTCCTTGAGATTCATCTTTGCACATATAACTGTAAGACAATTTAAAATCAGGTACAAATACATATCCATCAATGTAATACTTTTGCATATATATGTGCATATGCTTGATGAAGTGGAATATTTTTCTTTTTCTTTCCACTTTATTATCAGACTTTGCATGGTACCAAAAGGGCACTCATCTAATAATTAAAGCCGTATAATGATGTAGAAAGAAGAAAACAAAATCCTACATTGTCAAGCATATGCACATACATATGCAAAAGTATTACATAGAGATTTGAAAATAAAATTACATATTCATCGATATATACTGAAACTCATGAATATTATTAACCACATTTAATAGCAATTGTAAGAAGTTCTTTTTCTATCTGCTTAAGCAATTAAATGATGATATAATGGGAAATAATTAATTATATTTAACAAAAGATGGGGATGCTGAGAGATATTTTCATCACTCCTAAAATGTTTAAATAATAATTTTGGCATTTAAATTATTTGTTATACAGAATATTTTGCTAAACTACACCAACAATTTAAGGCCATAATACCCTATGTCTAAGACAGCAAATCAATTGCATAGTTATCAACACAGACAATTATGAAGAGTCATATGGGTATTAGTTAATGTATTTACCGAATCAAGCTCATAATCTTGATTTAAAATTCAGATAGTACTTGTAACTTTTTTTTACACAAGTTTGACTTTGATTATCATGCAATGGCTACAACCAGTATGTGATACCACTGTCAATTTTCAAATTCCTTAATTACTTATTATTTTAAAATTGAACAAGTTTCCCTTTCAGTATCTTCCTAAGTATGTCTCTATTTTGCAAAAATTTAAATTAGTTTAAATTTAATTCATATAATTTTAATTTCAATCTTTCTTTCTGTTTAGTAGTATTTCATATCTGCTGTAGTTGAGACAGCTGTGAATTTAAATCTTTTTGCAAACAATTGTTCCTTTGTTTCTAGATTTCAAGATAAATATAATAAAACTTATTATAACTAATGGCACAATAATAAGAAGCAAATTTATTTCATGTACTAACAGATTACTAAAAAGCAATCAGCTGATTATAAAATAGCTGTTAACTGTATCCAATTACAAAAGTAATTTTATTTCATTTTCTAGTTATGTTTTAAATTTTTTTAAATAAAAATAATTTAACACTTATTGTAAATAATGCTTATAAAAAAATCACATTTGAAATGATATATATATATTATCTAAATAACATATAGTTGGAGTGCAGTTTGAAAGTTATAATTGCAATTTAAAATTATAATTGACTGTTTTCTGTTTTCAGGACAGGTTATGTTTACTTGTTTAATGAAATTTATTCAAACTTTTTTGAATTAATAATTTCATTCTTTGTAGTCAAGTTGCAATTTTTAGTGTCAATATAAACATATTAGATCATATATAATGAAGGATTTCCACATTTCCTGTTTAAAAGAGGTTGCCATGACAACAGATTATGATTGCTGATTGTTACTGATATTGGTACCATTTAAGTGTTGACTGCTTTTCTGTATATATATTGAGACACTTTGTCATGTCTCAAATATATATATATATATATATCAGTTGGTTCAACAAAATTTTAATTTCCAATTAACTCTTTTGTACTACACTAGCTTTCTGATAGATTTCTTTCTTCTCATTTACTTTAAGATTTCAACTTTCACTTTAATATAATGTTCTTTTTCACTAAATCCAATCAAAAAATATAATCAATAAATATATACACTCTCTTTTTTCTTTCTAAAACTTTATTTTTTCAATCCCCATATATATACAGTTACTTGTTTACCACATCCAATGTTTCATTCACCTTATTTGTAGTCATTTTCAAGGATCTACAAAATACATATTTACATCTTTATAATTATCAATACTATTAAAAATAAAATAAAAATATAAAAAATACATCTAAGGAAAAAAGGAGAGAACATATTTTATGATTATATTTTTTGATAGGATTTAATGGAAAAGAAAATTATATTTTATAAGTCATATATATTTTGAAAAAAAAAGGCAGGGTATGCTCTTGTTAAACAAGGATTAATAACAGTGATAAATAGTGAGATATATTTTACATTAATATTAAACCATTATTATTTATCAGAATATAATAAATTTGACTTCATTTAATGGATATTTTTGTTTAGAAATTAAATTTTAAAAAAAAATCACATTTGATTTTCAGAATTATTTTAAAAAATTAAATTCAGGTGGAGAAGATTCAGTTTGCAAAATGAATGAAACTTTTTTGTTTGATGTTTGTTTTAAAAATCTGAATGAATTATTTTTAATATCTAGTAAATCTATCAATTTACGCTTTAGAAGTTTAATTTTTTTTCATAATTTTTACAATATCACTAAATGTTATAACAGATGGTTGAGGCTATAACCATAAGACTATGTACTTAAAATGTGACAGTCCCTATTGTTGCATTTTAGGCATATAGTCTTAATATATATTATTTACATAATGAGTATGTGCTTTATAAATTATTAATTACAAACAGATGGATGAGTAAAATCATTTCTGGACAATTATATTTTCCATGACTGTAATCTTTATGGTAACAATATTCAGAAGAATATATTATTTTATATTTAAAAATAAAACATTTCTGTAAAAAATAAATATGTAATAATATATATTTTTGATTTCCAATAATTATTACCCAATTATTATACAAAAATGATCATAAACTCGTCCAAAAATCAATTTTTTAGACCCATCATACTATTTTCTCAAAGAAATCTCGCAAAGTTTGAGGTCACCAACTACATAGTAGGCATTCATCAATGTATTCTTTGAAGATCAGATTATTTGATTATCCTGACATCTTTTGGAATTTTTTGCAATTAAAGTATAAAAAAATATATGTGAATTTTAAAGCTGCAAAAAAAAAATGGTTCGCAAAATTTCTCAGCAGTGAAAAATGCAAATACAATTTCTTGATTTCTGGTTTGAGATTCATAATTAAAAATGCAATGGTTAATTTGTAATCTTTTATTAAACTTGTGTTAGAGTGAGTGCGATAATATACATCATGAACACATGAATCTAAAACCTTTTCATTATAATATAATACTAGTAAATCATGCTTCCACACTTCTAACGTAAAGCTATAACAACAAATTGAAAATTAAATTAAATCGCTAAGCGCTTTCAAGAAGATGTACTTCTCATATTCATAATATAATGTAATATTTTTTTATAAGAAAAATGAATTTTAAACCTTAAAACATCACATGATCACTATCTTCCATACTTGCTCATAACTGTTGTTAAAGTAGGCAAAACTCTCTCCATAAAGTAGTACCACTCTAAGTAAGACAGAGTAATCAATAGATGTCAGAAGGCTTGTGCATATAGAAACTAGTTTGGGGATATTGGATGAGTAGGCACTAAATAGGGATTTTGTGCACATGCCTTCTGGCATCCATTGATTACTCTGTCTTGCTTAGAGTGGCACTACTGTATGGAGAGAGTTTTGCCTATTTTAAAAATGAATTTTGTAATGAATTTTTCTTATCTTTTGTATAAAATTATTTTAAATGTTTTAAAATAATGCTTAATGTGCAAAATGTTGTTTTTGATTTTTTTGTGTTAAAGAATCTAAAATTAAGCATTGTTTAGATAAAAATTTTGTAATTACAGCAATTAGTTATGAATTTACTAATTAAAAAAGAGCAGGCTTATCTGAAAATATTTGATATTATATTAATCGAGAAGATTCTAAAAAGTTCATGTGGGTAGTTTAACAATGGCTTCCAAAAATTATTCTATATTTCATTCTACTCTGAAAGCTACTCTCATCATCTCTTACATCTTTTCAATTATTATTCTGCAAGATTGATTGACTTGTGGCTGCTGAGTTTGTCCTTGCTATTATAAGGACCAACTGCTAAAAATAAATGTACCAACTTCTCCAGTTGCAGTCTCCACTACTATGAGTGACTAGGCTTCCCAAAAATGAACTTCTCACTTCAAGCATTAAAAATTCATTCTCCAGCATGATCTAAATTCCTAGAAAAGCTGACCTTCTGAAGTTGCCAAGTTTAATAATGAAGCATCTCTCAACTAACTGCTCCAGAAACAAAACCACAGTAAAAAATAGACATGAGAGTACACACTTCTCAAAATAATTGATAAAGTTATCAAAAGTTTGACAACACACATGGACTTATGGTAATATGAACTCTATTATATATTTCATGTAAACCAAGAGTGATTTTATTTAAATTTATTTATATAATGCGTTTGTATACATACTTGTATACCTGTTATTTGTTTGTATTGATAAAGAATTTTATATGGGTATCGTTACTTATTCTTGTATGAATGTGTTAATTCCATTATTTAGTATGTTTTATGAGTGTTTATTGAATTTTGATATTTGTTATGTTTTATGGATACACTCTGTTTTGTTTTCTTCTTTTATTAAAGTTTTGTGAGTTCAGAATAAAACTCTCTAGTTTAAATGAATAAATTTATAGATTCTTTCCTTTTCCTTTTTGCATTTAGAAATATAAATCTTTTTTTTTTTTTAGCAAATAAAATAAGTCTTAAGAACTAAAACCAAATATATATTAACATCCCTTTTAAATAACAGTTCTTAATAATATTTTTAAATTAATCTTTTAAATAGTGTTCAAATAATCTATAAACAATTATTTTTATGTAAAACTTTAATGTGTTAGTATTAAATATGCACACATTATACAATTCGAATATGATATATTGAACAATTATCTTGAACAATTCTATAAATAATAACAATTTATTAAATCTTCAAACGTTTTCGAAGGCTTACCTTTCATTATCAAGAAGTACAAACTCTCTTATCGTTTTTCAACGATATACTGATATGCAAATATTCGACCAAAACCGAGTATATGCAAATTAGAATCAGAGCGCCTCAACTTGCCATTTCTTCGACAAGGCGTAAAAAGATTCCCTTTTGTTCATTGCGTGTTCATCCGAGATGATAAAACACACCTCTTTAACTTTCTTTTGCAAATCATTCCACCCCCTACCCAACACTCTTGGTCCATCCAGTCTGCACGAATGACTCCCAGCTATCGCATGGTGAACAAAAATTGAAGGGTGGGATGAGTCAACTAAGACCTTATTGTATGAATGCACATGTTGGATAATCTTGTTTGAACCGATGCCCTCGTCTCCCCATAATATGCAGTTGGACAGTTGTTTTCACTACATGCAATCTTGTAGACTGCCTGCTGTGCTTGCACTGGAAGAATATAATCTTTGGTGTTGTTTATACACCTGTTCAAATTAGGGGGCGAATGAAAACACACACAGAACTCTGAGCAAAAAATTGTCCGCATTTTTCTATAAATATTTTTGATATATGGTAGCAAAATACGCAGTTTGTCTTGTTTCAGCTCATGATTCGGCCCTCTTTTAAATTTCTCAATAATATTATCAATGGCTCCTTGATTATATTTTGCCTTGATGAGCTCATTTCTATAAGTTTCGATATTGCTTCTTTTGTCAGCTTCAAAGCTACACAAACAGTTATTTCTATGTAAGAATGATTTGAGGCCAGCAAATTTATGTATATCTGGTATATTTGATAAGTGATGTATGTGACCTCTGAGGTTAATCGGCTTAATGTTTATTTTATAATAAAAGCGATCAGCCTCAATCATCACTTGCAGGTCCAAATATTTAATACTGTTCGATGCTTCTTCCTGACTTACATTTATGTTAAGGCCTGATGCTGTTATAAGGTCAGTTTTGATATCCTCAATGGTTTCCTTCAGAGTGGCCACAAAAATATCATCTACATACCTAACATACAAAACTAATCCACTATTCATATATCTAGGAACAATAATCCATTCATATGCATTCATCATAACACTGTCGATGATACCACTCATTGGAAGACCCATAGGCAACTGTTAAGCATATGATACCACTCATTATTGAAAACTGCATAAATATTTCGGTTCATCCATTCCAGAAATGCAACAACAAACTTGACTCGCTCATGGTCCATTCCATAATTAATGAGTGCTTCTCTTACCACAATGATCAACTTAGGTCTATCAATCGATCCATATAGTTCTGCTACATCAAGTGCAGTCATCTCTGTGTGTTGCTCTGGATGTGCATTCTTCAATTTTTCAACAAAATCAAACGATGATTTAACAGCATACTCTCCATCTCCAGTAGTTTGGGTGATCCACTTATTTATAATCTTGGTTGCTTTATAGTAGTGTACTCCACCAAAGTCAATCATCAACCTTAAATGCACCCCTCTTTATGGGTTTTGACATTTGCAAATATTCTTGGGGGAGTAGTGGCCGAAGGATATATTTGCAAGTACTCCGCCTTAGAAAATGCTTTGAATGTGTGAGGCCTAAGCACAAACGATACAAATTTATCTTTATTTAACTTGAAATTAATCTCAGGCACTTTTTGGAATTTTAGGTTGTCAATTTGTTGCTGAATTTTATACCTATAATCCACAGTGTTCATCATTACAAATCTATTACATTTATCCTCTTTCATTACCGTAATATTCTGTTGACTCATAAACCTTTGTGTTATTGCTATCCTGTCTCTCCATTGATCTCTCTGTGGCTGTATAGTTTTAAGTCACAAAAATCTTGCAACCTTTGCTATATAAGCATCCTTAAGAGGGTTTTTTCTAGACCAGCTTCAGTATCAGCTACAAAATCCATCTTTGGGTACTTCCATCCTTCCCCAACAAATCTAGGGCCTTTATTCAGAACTGTTTTAACTCCATGAGGGATCTGCAACGTTGATAGGTTTACAAATTCATCTTGCTTCCGCAGCTGTAATTGAACGCCTTATTTAACTACCAAAAATTGGAACTTCTTGTCAAATTTCAATTCTAATTGTGCTCTCAGTCTATTACATTTTCCAATTATATTGACAAATGGTGCTCTGTTGCGGTAAACAATATTAAGTCTGTTGCATGCTCTAGCCAGTTTTTTTCTACATTCTGCTATAACTCCATTTAGAATGAACACTGAACTTGTCTTCTGATCACAATTATTTTTATATTTTGTGTGAATAATAAATTTTAGATTTACAAAAAGTATCAGATGACTTATGCATAATATTTTGTTATCATATATAAGTAAAAGCAATGATCTGCTTGTGCATGTGGACATAAAGTCAATCCATTTATAATTACCATGTTATTTATTTATCTGTAGGCCCTTTTATTTAGCCATTAGTCAGCAATGTTTCTACCAGGCTTATTTTTTTACATGATCTCTTTAACTTGGGATGTTTACTGCTTACATTGCAGTCTTTATTATTCTTGCATAGGTAAAGCTCTGGAACAGGTTTCCATGTCTTTTATATAATTAACACTATATATTGGTAAATCTTTTATAGCCTCTGATCAACAACATTTTTGCCAAGTTCATATTTAGATATTCTCCTTTTAATGTATTATCTGCCACTAGAATTGCAGTCTTTATTATTATTGATGGATAAGCATAGAAATAGCTTCCCATGCCATTTTTCATATTTATATGTATGTTTAATTTTGGTTAGCCATGATCCTTAATATTTTTCAATACTCTTTTTTATCTGGTATGAGTCTGGCTACACACATGAGGCCTAGTAGAAAGTGTATATGCATGGATTAATTATATAATGAAACATACAAATATTTACATGATAATATAGAATGTTTTGACAAAGTTTACATGTACATATATTGAAGAAAAACAATTTCTCAAAGTCTATTTAATTATTATAATCAGTAAAAAAAGTTAAAAAGGAAAAAAAGATAATCAGTTAATTTTTCTTTTATTTTCTTTAATTCATTACTTAACAATCATTGCTATCATTAATTCAATTTGCCTGATGTTTGTTTGCTATTGACTATCTATCAATTGTTTATTAGAATAAGAATCTTTCTCTCCCTCATCTAATGGCAGTAATGTACTTTTATCTAAAGAAATAGCTATAATCATTTATTAGTAATGTCTGGTCACCTAAAGTAAATTTTCTATGCTAAAGGAAGCCTGGTGGCACCCTCTTGTGACAGATATTCAATGTAGCTGTCCAGTACAATATATATAATATAATCTAAAAAAGTATAAATGAACAGACAATCTAAATCATCAGATAATAATGAATAAATGATCCTTCAACGGAGAGATAGCTGGACCAGTAACACTACTGGCTAGAATCAGAGGAGTTACTAATGTCATGTCATGATAATAAGAACAATAAGGGTAAATAATAACAACAATGAATAAGCTTTATTAAATCATACTCACTCTTATAATATCTTAGTGTCAGAAGCATACATCATTAAAGAGTTAGGCTATATTTAAAATTCCACCTACAATATACCTTTTCCAATCATAGAACATCTAACAACAATGATAAGTGTTTTACTAACATGATCAGATCTACAACTAATTCTTTTTCTAATATAAAAGCTTATCTTATTATGTTTTACCATATTGATGTTTTTTAAACAGCTTTCCTTTGATGTAAAATAATTTCTTTAACACTCTTATATAAATTAACACTTTAATAGGGGTCAACACAAATTCGCATTGACACCTTTAGATCGCTCTAATTCGGCCAATTTTTGGTTACAGTGATGAAAAAATGCCCGTATTAAAGCTTAGAGCAAGGCCTGTAAGATTCTGCCCTCTCTTGAATTATTTTACAAGTAAAAAAATCAATACTATGAGTGTTTTAAGTTTACAAAAGAAGGCCAGTTCTTACTGGTTGGATAAGCCATTCTCAATTCTTATTGGTTGATGATTCCGATAAATATTTTTTCACCGCTGAAAATGAAAATATATGTTTTAGAGTGTTTTTCTAATTATTTTTTGTACATTTTTCATAAAATCTGCTGAAAATATAGTTATTTTACAAAAGTAATAAGGTTTTCTTAAAAAATTGTATACTTTACACGATTGCAAATTGAAAAACAAAACACTATAGCAATAATTTTGACATCCTGTCAAGAGTTTAGACTGCTCAAGCTGTTTATTTAATTTTCAAACAAAGATTAATGTTTTAGAATATTTTTCTGGCATTTATTTAAATATTATAATGTATTTTTTTAATAATATGCTGAAAATATAATTATTTTGAGAAAAACGCTAAGATTTTTCCCAAAAAATTCTTAAAAAATTCGTAACGGCAAATCTGGGAGGGATATAAATGATGTTTACATTGCTTGTAATTTGCTCGTAATGTTTTCTTTGATTTTTCCACTTTTGAATATTTCTATAAAATACAAATAAAAATATATTTTTGAAAAAACATTCATTTACTTTCCTAACATTACAAATAATTAATATACTTTTTGAAAATGAAACTAAAATTAATATATATTAAAAGATGAAAATATTTCTATCAAAGAGTTTGTCACTTGACCAATTAAAACCAATTAAAAGTTTCAGAGTTTTACTTCACTTGAACCAATAATAAAAATGACCCTCGAAAGTTTTAATATCTCAGAGTTCTCTTAAATAACAATTTAATTAATATGAGCTTTAGCTTTTTCTTTAAATTTAGGATTATTAAACAAAGAATGGGATCCTAATAATTTCATAGTGAGACATACTCTTACCTTTAAGATAATATCTTCCCAGGATTATTATTATTATTATTATTATTATTATTATTATTATTATTATTATTATTATTATTATTATTATAATAATAATAATAATAATAATAATAATAATAATAATAATAATAATAATAATAATAATAATAATAATAATAATAATAATAATAATAATAATTTTAACTATTTAGAATAAATATCATATACTTTGGATTTGGAATAAAATAATTTACTATAAAAGCATTCTGATATAATCAGTGGATAAGGGATTTTTAAAGCCATTCAGGATATCATACTAATATATCCTATACAATTACTTTTAAACTTAAAGTAAGTAATTTCATTTAAATTTATGTTTTATAAATAAAATAAAATGATTTCAGTATAAAAACAATGGTCTTTTAACACATAAAATTGATTATAGTGATCTTTTAATAATAAGCAAATAAAATGAATTATTTCTTAAATTCTGAAATGCAGTTTTCATAAAGTTACTCTCATGTCAGATAAGATATATTCATATATTCTCAATACATCCAATTAATGATAATTTTCTAATAAACTTTGTAATATTTAGATTTCTGAATAATATATATGTAAATGATGGTAAATACTCAAAAGGAAATTATGATAATAACATTTATTTTGGACATTAAAGACATTTAACATACAAAACATTAATATCTTACAATATTATTGGGCAAATCATTTGAATATTCCATTCTACAATCTACCATAAGGGAAAATTATAACTATTGTTTACAGATAAATGAATGAAAATAAAATAAATATTAAATAAAAAACATTATTTACTGGTTCATGAAACTTTCTGCAGTGTTAATATTATAATAAATTCTCAATCTTATAGCACAACCATTCCATTATATTATTCCATATAAATGTGTGTAATACTTTTCAAAAAAAATTTACCAATTCAACAGTGAAATAACCATTGAAGAAGATGTGTATTGGGTATTGATGCCAAAATATAACTTTAATTTCTAATTAAATGCTTATCAAGTTTATGTCCAGAAATACTGGCAAAACACAGCAACAAATTCTACACATCAAATCAATAACAACTTACCCTGTGATTAATCAAGACTGTAACTGAAAATACGATGACATATATCAGCACTACAAAATACATTGATTGCCAGGACAAAGTTATGGCAGTAAGCTACATATGACTTTATGCAAAAATATTTGATAAATAAATCCACATTTGGGATTATAAGGCAAGGCAAAATCAAGTGATGGCATGAACTCAAGGAAAGAAGCACATACATCTGAGGGCAATTTATAAGTGAGGACACTATCTCTATAGACACATACAGTGTGAGAAGGAATCATCAAAACACAATAAGAATACTAATATTTGTTTTAAATAAAGCATTTTAAGCATAAATATGAGGCAATGAATGATATAATTTACATAAATATCATTACATAAGAGAGAGATAAAGCTACCATCTCTTTGAAAACAAGAGAGACTGTGATAATCTCTTAAATAATACAACAACAAACTGATGTGTAAAACCAATAATGTAAATATTACTTGTCAAATATAGCCTAATAAAATAAATTATGGCAGAAAAATAATCATAAAATAAATATAAGCTTCAATTACATTCATCATTAAGAATACACATTTAAATAAACAACTTCATAAAAGGAATTAAATAATAAAATGGAAATATTTGAGAAATTTTTGGGTAAATGCAGCTTATAATTTATAAAATTATACCCAATAACAATGCATAAAATACAATAGAGAACAATATAAAGCATAATACACATCATAAATATTGAGACTTAAAACTATACCCTTTCACCATATACAAATAAAAATGAAAGTCCTTCATTCTTGGTATTTTAAACATTGAGCAGGATACAGTCACTGTAAATGCCTAATGAAAACATTGAAGAGTTCTCCAATTTATTTAAATACAGCAAAATTCAAACTACACATAAAGCATTTTAAAACAAACATTAGTAATAAATTTCTATGTAAACACTAGCATAAGAACATATTTATGCCCACTTAACTTTAGCTAAATATATTTCAAAATAAACACAAATAGCAATGCATTTTTAATTTCTCATATAATATATTAATTTCTTCTTATCTTTTGGAAAGCACATATTGATGATAAAATTCAAGGAGTAGCTTTTCCTTTGAAAAATAATGTATTCCATGGTATAGCAGATTTTTTGGCTAATAATGACAATAAAAAAATGAGAAGACATTTATAATAAAACAGGATATGTTTATAATACTTTAATGAAATTAATTCGGGAGCATTCATGTTTCATAAATATAATTCTAAGATAATAATAATATGTATCAATACTTGCTCATTAAATATCCAGAAATATTATCTTTTAGTTGCATAGAATATTTACTGAGGCTATAACCTCGAGAATATGCATGTAAAATGTGATAATAGGGACATCTACAGGTGTTTAACCACAAGCTTATGCTATGAAGTAATAAAAGTCAATAACTTTAATGTTTTTAATTCAGGTAAATATATTTTCTTCCTTAATGTGTTGAAAATAGAAATAATCAGCAAGCAAACAGCTTCCAATCCACCAGTACTGAAAATGTCATTTCTAAATGTAATATTATTTAAAATAATTTATCTTGTAAAATGAATAAAAATTAACCCTTTTAAATCAATGTTTATATGCATAAAATGTACATTAGAATAATTTTAAAAAATTATTCATTCTTGATGCATATTTAAAATACATTTTAATGATTCAATATATCAGTTGAAGTTAAATTAATTATTTCCATGTCAGAGTATAATTAAATTCAATAAAAATACTTATAAATTCTTGTCATTATAAGCTAAGTTCTACAATCTAGAATTCAACAGTCTATCATTTTAAAATGATACATCCAGAGAAAACCTCCTTTCAAAATGTGAATATTTAAGTAAAACTATTTTTCTTTTTAAATAAAGCTGCTTAATAATATTTAAATAGTTTAAAGTTTTTAACAGTATTAATATTATCATATATAATAAATTTAACTTATAAAAATGTCTATTTCTAATAAATAAATTAGAATCAGTAAAGGTTCTTATGCAACAATGTAGACTAATGCAGAAATCCCTTAATGCACATAGGTCACATAAGAATAATTTAATTATTATTAAATATTTTGTTGACTTTTGCATCATATTTCCTTGCAATGAATTTCAAGTTTTAGTGGTTTCAGCTTAAATCTTCTGAGCCTAGACAAATTAACTTAGCAAATTATACTTTACTTCATTTAGCTTAAAATGTGATTATGTAGCTATTATGAAGTAATGTGAATTAACTTATTTATTTTCATCTTAACTTTTGTAATAAAATTAAATCTATTTGCCTCTTGAATTTAAATTTTTATTTAACTTTATTATAAATTAAAAATGTCTTTGCAAGTTTCTGCAAAAATGTATATATTTTTTAAAGAAATAAAAGCACTAAACTTTCAAATGTTTGAATAGAAATATATTTTTAATGCAAATTAATACTATACAACTACTGCTCCCAAGATTTTTGTCTATGGATGTAGTAAGTGGACATCTATTAGCATATAAGTAATATGTTATTTTTATTGGATAGATTTATTTAAGTAATGAAATATTTTATATACCATAATTCTAAATCTTATATTGCTTATTTGTTAAGTATATATTATAATCTACATTTATATATAAACTAATATTTGATTCCAAGACAAAAGTATCCCATGCAAAATGGGCACTGATTACTTTACTTCATATTCTGTATAATAATAGATAGTGTTAATTAATGAGTTCTAAATTAAATCTGTTTGACATTTCAGTGACTCTGAGAATTCAAACCATTTAAATAATTAATATTCAGAACTTACCTAAGATAATAAATTCTATATCATTAAATTAAATAAAACAAATAAATAAGTAGATATGTATTTGTTGTATTTTTATATTGGAATACTTCCGTCATCTAATATGAGTTTTGAATGTCTTTAGAAAAATTTAACTTTATTTAAATATTCCAAATACATTCAACTGTTACACATATTAGAAGATGGAAATAGTCCAATATAAAAATACAACTAGAACACCATCATCATAAACCTTCAGGAAAGCAGTAGATATGTATGCTCAAGAAATTAAATTAATACCGCTACAACATATATTATTATACATTTTGCTCTAATTTAGGTTATGCTTTTATTTAATATAAAATTTCAGTGTTTTTTAACATATTTTATGTATTCAAGATAAAAAGTGCAAATTGATTCATTTTTCCCACATTTGTTAAATAGAAAAGCCTGAGCTATTTCAATACGATGTAGAACTCATATTTATTTATTTATTTATTTAATTTTTAAAAAATTATCAAAAAGCAATTTAAAATTTAAAATTTTAATTAAAAATTCGAATATTTAAAATACAATCTCATAATCAATTTTTTAAATTAGAACATTTAAAACAATATGCAATTCATATATAAGTGAAAAATATATTAAGGCATTATAATATTATGTTAAATAGAAAATAAATACAAGTTTTTATACAATGGTGCGGCTAAATATTTTGGTTGCTTGAGAATGAAATCATTCTGGGTCTCTTATTTTTTATTAAAATAAAATTTAAGTCGATATTAAAAAAAAAATGTTGAATTACTTTATTAAAGCAAATGCGTATATTTAATTTTTTCTTGATAAATTTATAAACATCAGAAACAAGAAAATTAATACACAATTTGATAAACATAAAAACTGTACTTAAAAAATTTACAAAAAAAAAAAAAAAAAATTAAAATGTTAAATTTTGTCCCTCCAATATTAGGTAAATTAATTAATATCATTTATATCCATTTAACTACAATATTTATTTATGCTCAATAGGCAGCCTACAATGTACTTTGACTAATAAGATTTGTTTTATAACTTGTTAATATTCTTAATTTATTAAAGAATTTTGTAATTATAAAATATATACTCAGTTATAAATAATATTATAACCAAAATAAATGTCCAAAAATGCTTAAATATAAGTAATAAAATTGGTTAATCAATTTGTATGTGAAAACATTTGTTTTTAGATACAATTTGATACATGAGATTACATATACAATGAAAATTTACAATTCTGTGTGTCATAAATAAACAATTTACAGTAGCTGGGAGAATAATAATTGCTGCATAACAAGGTAGATATATCTAATTAAATTTACATAATATTTTCAAAAGCAATACATGAAAGCACATGGTGATATTTATTAATAAATTTTGGAAGAGTGGATTAAGTTAGTGTTTCATTGGTATATGAAAACTACAATCATTCACACCAAACATGCTAAATTATATAAAATTATATATAAATCTAACATCAACTCCTAACATCCTCTCACATATGTTTTCACTCATACTATCATGTGCTATCATGCATTTTTCTTAAGATCCCACTTAAAAATTCCATGTAAACTTAATTTGAAACATATATCTTATTATGCAACAATCATTCTGCATTCAATTGATGTAAGTCATATTTTTTCCCTATCACTAGCAAGATTGTAAACTCTTATTTCATATGTAATATAATGTATTAAGTTGTATCTAAGACATCATGTTTTCACATGCAACTTATGTAACTCTTTTGAGTTTTAATAAAGGTTACCTTTTAAACACAACTGGTTAATCAAACCACACAAGTATCTAAATGTGTAAATGAATAAACATATCAAGTCACCCATATTAGTGCAAACATAAAATCAACAAAAATTTTGTCATTAATGTTTCATTCCAAAACAAGAATTTCATCAGGATCTGAGTTTAAAATATTGATCAATCACAAACAAAATTGATAATCATGGAAAGCTAATTTAAGTTTGACCATCTGATATGAAATTTCATCTCAGTAAATCATTTTTTATTACATATTATAAGCATTTAAATACATAATTAACTTCATGGCATTCAGTTTCTTGACACCTAATATTAATTGAGAATTAAAGAGTATAATTTGGTCTAGGAATAATCTGCAGTTTAATAAATGATCAGTAAAAATCATTAGTATATTTCTGTAAAATGGTTTGGGTCAAAATTATGAGCACAGGAAATTTGATGCTTGTAATCAAATTATAGTAAATTGTTTGTTCATACAATACTAAACAAATGAAGAAGATATATGTGAGAGATTGTAATGCATGAAATTCACATTTCAAAAATCAGTTATCTTTTTTATATGGCTTTGATCATATGATTTAAGAATGCATGATGGAGTAGAAGTGAAAAATATATATAATTAAAATATATTTTTAAAAAATGCATATAAGAAGTTAAATTATACACAGGCAAAACCATCCATACAGTAGCGTCACTCAGTGCATGCCAGAGTAATCAATGGATGCAGGAAGTTAAATTACAATATTAGCTATGTATGTCTTACTAATTTGAAAAAAGTGAAGTGCATATTTCAAAATACATTCGGAGTAAGAGAGATTGATCCGATAGATGGTTGTAATATAACTGATCTAAGTTGAAAGCTGCACTGACAAGAACAAAACTTGAATATTTATATATGTATGAAAAACAAAAATCAAGTTAAACTTGCTAACACTTGTATTTATGATCAATGATGGTGTTTTATCAAAAACACCGTCAAAGCGTATGTTTGTTTACATAAACATCAAAGTAAGTATTCACTATCTCTTTCATTAGTTCCACCCTCGGATCATGATTTCAAGCTGATTTGCTATCATCAGTGAAGGATAGGAATAAGAAACTAGATCTAAACACTAAATTCTGAGCGTTTATGAAACAATTTCTATTCAGCTTGCAAGCGTGAATCTTTTAGACACGTAATGTCTTCAAACTCAGCATAGCAAGCCAGATAGCTATATGGGTCTGATATCAGTTCAGTTTCACCACATAGTAGAAGCCTCTGCAATATATATCAATGCAAGAAAACTTCAAAGGTACATTCATGAAAAACAAAAAAGAAATTAAACTTGCTAACACTTGTATTTATGATCAATAGATGGCGTTTTACCAAAAACACCGTCAAAGCATATGTTTGTTTACATAAACATCAGAGTAAGTATTCACTATCTCTTTTGTTAGTTCCACCCTCAGATCACGATTTCAAGCTGATTTGCTATCATCAGTGAAGGACAGGAATAAGAAACTTGATCTAAATACTAAACTCTGAGCATTTATGAAACAATTTCTATTCAGCTTGCAAGCGTGAATCTTTTAGACATGTAATGTCTTCAAACTCAGCATAGCAAGCCAGATAGCTATATGGGTTTGATATCAGTTCAGTTTCACCACATAGTAGAAGCCTCTGCAATATATATCATCACAAGAAAACTTCAAAGGTACATTTATGAAAAACAAACATATGCTTTGATGGTGTTTTTGGTAAAACACCATCTATTGATCATAAATACAAGCGTTAGCAAGTTTAACTTGTTTTTTGTTTTTCATAAATGTACATTTGAAGTTTTCTTGCAATCATATATATTGCAGAGGCTTCTACTATGTGGTGAAACTGAACTGATATCAGACTTATATAGCTATATGGTTTGCTATGCTGAGTTTGAAGACATTACATGTCTAAAAGATTCATGCTTGCAAGCTGAATAGAAATTGTTTCATAAATGCTCAGAATTTAGTGTTTAGATCTAGTTTCTTATTCCTATCCTTCACTGATGATAGCAAATCAGCTTGAAATCATGATCTGAGGGTGGAACTAATGAAAGAGATAGTGAATACTTACTCTGACATTTATGTAAACAAGCATACGCTTTGACGGTGTTTTTGGTAAAACGCCATCTATTGATCATAAAGACAAGTGTTAGCAAGTTTAACTTGTTTTTTGTTTTTCATAAATATACCTTTGAAGTTTTCTTGCAATGATATATATTGCAGAGGCTTCTACTATGTGATGAAACTGAACTGATATCAGACCCATATAGCTATCTGGCTTGCTATGCTGAGTTTGAAGACATGTCTAAAAGATTCACGCTTGCAATCTGAATAGAAATTGTTTCATAAACGCTCAGAGTTTAGTGTTTAGATCTAGTTTCTTATTCCTATCCTTCACTGATGATAGCAATTCAGCTTGAAATCATGATCTGAGGGTGGAACTAATGAAAGAGATAGTGAATACTTACTCTGATGTTTATGTAAACAAACATACGCTTTGATGGTGTTTTTGATAAAACACCATCTATTGATCATATATATATATATATATATATGCATTTAATCCCACACTTTTATTATGATTATTTTTTATTTTCTTGATTAGATTCTTGAGTGAGTAGACTCATATTTTCTACTTTTAATAATTGTAAATAGGTATGTGGGGGACTATTTAGGGTATAATATTGTAATTTGTAGTAAATGTAAGTATATGTTTTTCAAAAATTTTAATTATTTTCCTTTCTCTCTTTAATAATATTACACATTTCTAATTTAAGTATTAAGTATACATCATGGGGAAGAGGACTGACGGTCATTTGCAGAGTTGACCAATAAGAACTATGTTTTAGGATAAAATATTGTGTAGTGATTAAATGTTTGTTATTTCCCCAATGCATTGATGTAGGAACATTGATATTTTTATTAATTAATATGTTTATATGGTTTGATTAACAAATTTATTAATAATGAATTTTAGCAAAGGCAATTGATATGTACAGAATAAAAAAACCATAAAATAAAAATGTATGAAGAAGTATTTTTTAGGGTACTTAGTTTTTTTAAAAAATCTATTATTGCTATAAAATAGATACTTCATTATTTAGATTCTATCGAACTAGATTATATTTTCTAGGATTTTTTATATTTTAATCATATTTTTGATTTTTCATACTATTTTTTTTATTTCTATTATCACTTTAGCATATCTATAAAAAAATATTTATTTCTATGAAACATTTAAATCACCATTTCTAATATTTTTGTACCAAAATACTTATAATTTATTAAGTTTTTTTATTCTTTTATTTCATAGAATGCATAAACATTAAAGAAAGCTTCAGTTTCATATCCACTGTTCTCTGTAACTCTCGCAAAAAGTGCAGCTTCTTATAGTTCTCATTTTCATTTCTTGCTCTATTCTATTATCATTACTTAAAGGACATTTTAGATATATAAAGGCATATCAAACAGCTTTTTAAGATCTATTAATTAGTTTCTCTTAATGCATCCTAAATAGATGGAGTATCAAAGTTACTTTATCAAATCAAGGAATGTATTTTAATATTTGTATTCCTAATTTTAAAATTAATTCACTGCCTGATTTATTCAGAACATCCACTGGATGATTGCGCTGGAAAATATATATATATAATTTTATATTCTCGTTAATTAAATATAAAAATAATATACACAGACATCAATAAATATAAAATATCACTTTGCATTAAGTTAATTAATGAAATAATTTCGCATTGGATAAAATTAATAAAAATGGAAAAAAGTTATTTAAATTATTAAATAAAGAATTAAAATAATGAAAGTTAAATTCAGAATCTTTAATCATATATTTTCAGGATCTGCCTACATAGCTTTCAGTTACACCTGATAGATTAAAAGATTTACAAAAGATTTTTCTCTTTCTATTTCATAATATTTATTTTTTAAAATACATTATTTATGAAAATAGAATCCGATATATGATTTTATATACACAATAATTAAACATTGTAAACTACAAGAGTCTCTACAATATGGCAGAAATGTTTTTTCCAATTCTTACACTTATTGTGGCTTTTTCTATTTAGCTTTTCTAATTCTGTGTAGCATGAAGTTTTTCAAGTATTATTTATTTCAATATTAATCAATAATTTAATCAGCATTAAAATAATTTAGATATATATTCAGCCCAGGTATGATTAAAGCATTATTATCTATCTATCTATCTATCTATCTATCTACCTACCTACCTACCTACCTACCTACCTACCTACCTACCTACCTACCTACCTACCTACCTACCTACCTACCTACCTACCTACCTACCTACCTACCTACCTACCTACCTACCTACCTACCTACCTACCTACCTACCTACCTACCTACCTACCTACCTACCTACCTACCTACCTACCTACCTACCTACCTACCTACCTACCTACCTACCTACCTACCTACCTACCTACCTACCTACCTACCTACCTACCTACCTACCTACCTACCTACCTACCTACCTACCTACCTACCTACCTACCTACCTACCTACCTACCTACCTACCTACCTACCTACCTACCTACCTATCTATCTACCTATCTATCTATCTATCTATCTATCTATCTATCTATCTATCTATCTATCTATCTATCTATCTATCTATCTATCTATCTATCTATCTATCTATCTTCTTCTCTCCACCTCTATCTACACCTCACACCACACACACCACACACACATCTATCTATCTATCTATCTATCTATCTATCTATCTATATTAGTTTATATAAAAATTCTTTCATATATAAAATAAATCAGCACATTATTAATTATATCTATTAATAATTTACACTTAGTTATACTTTCAAATTTTTTCAGATGTCAAAAGTTTCGTTTGAGATCTCGGATTCCCTGGCTAATTTTAAGTAAGCTTTGTGAAATTAAATCATATGACTTTATAGCATTTAATAATTAATTTTCATTAAAAAACTGTATTTCATATCTTATAAAATCCTCCAATCAATGAACCATCTGTTTATTTTAATATTAAGGTTATATGCCACAAGGAATTATAAAATGATATTAGCTATACTCTACTCATTGAAATGATATTAGCTATACTCTACTCATTGAAATAATGGATAATTAGCATACAGTACTTTCTTTTAGATTTTTTGGTTGGTAACAAAAAAATTATCTTCCGAAAAATAATTTACTTTTATATTATTTCAGAATTTTTATATTTATTTGTTCATCTATTTGCTTTACGCTAAAAATATATTTTTTAAAATGAAACCTTTTCTAACTTTTAAGTAAAATATTACAATTTGATTTACAAGGGTCAAACATTCAGCATCCATAACTTTGTTACGATTTACTTTTGATAAATATATTAATGATTATTATTAATTATTTATTAGGCTAGAGATTATAATATCATTTTAATCCCAAATATAAACTTTTAAACCAATTAAAGATTAAATATACATCTTTTTTAATTAAATAGAAACACATGTCTTCAGCATTTATTTGCATTTATTAATAGAAAATTATTACAACTTGATTTACAAAAATCAAATTTTCAGCACTCATAACTTTGCCAGCAATTCACTTTAGATAAATGCATTAATGATTAGTACTAGTAATTTAACACTTATATATAAAATTATTTAATTAATATGATTTTGCATCATCATATTTATTAATAAATTGACATATTTTATAACTAACTATAATGCATTCAGATTAATTGAATAAATATTCAGAATCTTTTTATTTTTTCTTTGGGTCACCATTAAACTATTAAACAATATTGAACTTAATTTGCCCAGACATAACTTGAATTACTGTAAACAATTTCCATAATAAAACTAATTTAAACACTACACACCCATATAATGATTTTCCAAATTTATATGATCTTCTAACTAAATATTCTTTACCATCATTTGGATAACATTATGGGTATTACAATTACTCTATGCAGTTGTCCACTTGAGATGTTTTCTATATACATATATATGTAATAATATAAATATCTTATTTATACATATTATCATTAAAAAGTCAGCAATTTATGATCAATGAACATCAATGGGTTCTCATTTATCCCAAATTAACAACATTTAATTTCCATATTGATGTATGTTTGCTTTTTTAAATATCTTTATAATATTCACTATACAATTCTTGAGCTAAATTTATTCCAGTTTTCTTATGTAGGTGGAAGATAAAACTAAACCATGGGCTAAAAGATTGTGTAATATAATAGTCATATTTCTAATCAGCCCTAATAAATGTGGAATATTTATTCTCCAACTAAAAATGGCTAAATATTCTTTTATCACAAATAAATGAATGGCTCTCTGTACTGGTCATTATTATTTTGCATAAAAAATGTACAGTTGCTTAGAAAAAAATGTCCAACTTTTATCTAGATTTAAACAACATCAGCATGGCAATAGATATGATAACCAATATGTCATAAAAGTCCTTATAATATCTATAGTAGATAAAATAATATATATATATAAATTGTCTTTATTTTTAATTAATTTTTTAAAAATTAAAATTATTTTATTCTAAGTGGCAATAAATAAATAAGCAAAAGTAATATCAATATTATTTACCAGTTGCATTTGGTCCTGTAAAAGTCTGTGGTTTTTTTTTAATTGATTGTTCTAACAATTTTTTTTAAAAGATTTAATGTAAAATAAACAAAATAT
Source organism: Epiperipatus broadwayi (assembly GCA_028023455.1). Taxonomy (NCBI): domain Eukaryota; kingdom Metazoa; phylum Onychophora; class Udeonychophora; order Euonychophora; family Peripatidae; genus Epiperipatus; species Epiperipatus broadwayi. The sequence goes on along the minus strand of JAQFVV010006304.1, from coordinate 2,819,406 downwards.
TTTAAATGTGAGAATTGAAAGACCATTGTTATAGCAAAGTACAAAAGTTCCAGGCTTTTAGCCAATCATTTTTGTAATAATTGGTTGCTTTAACAAATTTTTTTAAAGAATTAATGCAAATTTAACAAAACATCTTAAAATTATGTAACTAAATTTCTGAATTTTAACACAGTTAAATTAAAATTTACATTTTTTAATCATACCTGTTATATTTGATAGCTTTGTTGCTTGAAATATGTATTTGCTGGAGCACCCTCTAAATCAATAGTTACCATTTATTAATTGCTATGTATGTCATTTATCTGAACTGTATTAGGGGATTGGCAGACTGTGAAAGCATGGAGTGCCTTAATGTCAAATTACAAATTTGCATTTGTGGTGGTTTCTGCAGCTGACTGGGATGGAGTACAAAAATGCCATTCATTTTTATAATTTTTTTTATTAAATATAATACTTGTAATATTTTTTTTTAATTGGTTACTTTAGCAATTTTTTTAAAGATTTAATGTAAATATGGTTTTTTTAATTGAACACTGATAATTTATAAAAGTTTGTTAACATTGCTAAGCATGGCATTTATCTGAATTATATTAGGGGATTGACAGACCATGAAAGCATGGAACATCTTAATGTTGAATTACAAATTGGCATTTTGTGACTGTTTCTGCAGCTGAAATATATATTACATTTCTGTAGTTAACAGCATTTGTACTGATTCTTGTTATTTAATGATAGAGTTACTTCCTTCACATAAACATGATGGTTGTGATGTCATTGGACAAACATTCATTCACCAATCAGACAACAGAGAAAATATAGATCTTTATATATGATCTTTTTTTTTTAAAAAAACCTCAACATTCTTATCTGTAGATCATTATAATTATAATACAATAAATATTTTAAAACTCCATGTTTAGAGCATTGTTAAAGTAGTGATTTAAAGTTCAAACTATCATTTCCTATGCTTAAGTCTCTAATTAAACTTTTCAATTATTTATTTTTATTTACATCCTGCTCAGTTTGGCATAATTGATAGAGTGTTCAACTCAGGATTGGGAGGTCCCAGGATTGATTCTTGACCTTCTTATAAATTCCCAAGCAATAAAGCCATTAGAATTTTTTTACTAATACACTAATGCTTAAAATATCTACTTTTAAAAAAATTACTTTTAATAATCAATCCACTCAATAAATATTATAAACTATCTTATTTATGCTTCTTTGAAAATCATTCTTTAAATTTAATAAAAAAATATTATTTAATATTTAGATAATTTAATAAAAACTATTCATTTTAAATTATTTTTCAGAATGGCATTGTTTATTTCATCAAAATTCTATAGAGAAAATACTAACTAGCAACAGCTTATACTATATATCTTGTAAAATAGAAACTAAAACACTTTAATATCTGATGTAGCTAAACTTACAGATAAGATATATTTTATTCATTCAGACTTAATGGTATTGTTAGAAACAAAAGTCCATGATGTTTAGAAGAAATAAATATAGAAATAAAACACAGATATGACTATTATGTGTTTGTAAATTTAATGTTTTTTTTAAATATTAACAATAACTTCTTTAAAGTATTCAAGTGGATGCTGAAGAAAAAGGATAAAACAATATTGATGCTTTTGATTTGTAGTGATTCTGAAAATTTTTGAGAACCACACAGAAAACAAATAATTCCTTGACATTAGCCTAAGCACAATTTACTGCATCAAAATTGTTTTATTATGGACACATTATAAGATAATATAATTCTAACAGAAAAGTGTATAATATTTAGTAAGATTCTTGATCAAAGAAGAGGAAAATGAACAATGGTAGATATGGACTCTGTTACTACAATAATTATGTTTTGGAGCATTCTATACAGCCAGATAATAGATCATTCTGGAGAAATATTGTTTCATGATCAGCAGGAGCTAACACTGATATTTCATCATCGAATAATAATAATAATAATAATAATAATAATAATAATAATAATAATAATAATAATAATAATAATAATAATAATAATAATAATAATAATAATAATAATAATAATAATAATATAATAATTAGGATGAGTATATAATCATTAATATGTCATTTATTTATCAGAATACTTAATATATCTTATAACAACAGGCCATTAATTGGGTTTAAAGATGAGTAAAAAGTATACGATAATCATTAATATATTTATCTAAAGTGAATCAAAAATGGTGGGTATGGGAAGTTTGACATTTGTAGCTCAAAGACATTGTTTGACTTAGCAAATGCTCAAATATTGAAAGCCTTTCTTCCATTTAAACACTTTAATATTACTTTTGCATTAAAATTCTTAAGACTCATCTATATTGTCTATTCAATACAGGTTGCCTAATTTTTTTTATAAAATTACTACTCTATATTTATTATTATTATATTACTTGCAAATAAATTCATAAAATAATAAAGTGGTGTTTTTGTTTAATCATAAAATAATAATCTTTTTTTTCTTTAAAAAAAAAAACCTGATAAAAGTAAGTATGAAGATTGGCTATCTTAATATAAAGCTGAGCACTGATTGTATATGTGTGTGGAGATAGTAATCTGGACCAACGGATGAGTGCTGGCTTAGCACAAAATATGTATATTGGTGATTATTTCTCTTTTCAACATTGTCTGATCAGGTGAGTCAGCAATATGAAATGGCATGGAGAGTTGGGGATCGTGTGAAAGTTTGAGTTCGAATCCCGCATACATTAAAAGAAAAAACAACAAAATAAATTCGAGTAATAATAATAAAAGCTATAGCTTTTTATAAATGATTGTTATATATATATATAAAAATTGAAACTCATTTTATATTTCACTATAAAAGAAGAAATATAATTACTAAATAAAAAAATAAACCTAACTACAATCTCTTATACTTACCAAATCATATTTACTATTTTGTGCACATAAACATCTCACATTTAGCCATAAAATATTTTCTGAGGGGCAAGATATTTTATTATTTAACCAAATCAAATGTGTAAAATAAGCATAATGTAAAAAAAAAAAAGTAGGACAATATGCTAAATTATTGTTTGTCTAAAATTTGGTAAAGTTGATAAAAAAATGAATGTTTAGTAACTTAGAAGGTCATGTGACATTTAAGCACATAAAATTACATGTCGAGTTTTAATCCAGAAAACTTTAGCTCTAAAATCTGCCACTCTACAACTATGCTACAACACACAGATCTCTAAATTTGATGAAAGAGAATAAATTTTAAAAAGCAGTTTCAATTTTATATAGATTTAAAAACTACTGTTTAAATTTTTTTTTTTTAAATAAATGGTTCTTTTTATAGAATCTCATTTACATTCATTCTAATGGGAAATGAAAATTATTACCTGTAAAATAAATTTTGCAATGTAAAAAATAAAATTTAAATGATTAAATATGTAATCAGCCAACAATCCTTAGAATTCAAATCCATAAGGCAAACGTATATATTTACAACCTATAATCCCAAGACAATGCTTTTGAAAATATTAATATTTTCTGCCATTAATATGAGAACATTATGATTAATAAAATATTAAATAAAAAACTTAATACTCAAATTTCAGGTCTCTCAATAATAATGTAAAACTGATACTTTTTTTTCCTGTTCTGTGTTATCACTTCATAATGAAATGATGGAAATGAACAATTTCCAATACGTTTATAACTTCTTCTCAAGATAACGTAACTCAACCTTTTATTCCATCAAACATTTTTGGATGCCTTTCTTTATAATATACTTGCTTTTTAGAATAGGGGTTACAAATATATTAATCTTCTTGTTATTAAAATTACATTGTAAGTTAAAAATTTTTTTAACTTCATGAATAAAATTGGATTTAGATAGGAGTGTGCATATCTTAGATTTAGACATGACTATTTTTACAAATGGTTTATAATTACATAAATTATTAAGCACAGTATTTGTATGTAATTTTAATCGGAAGGGAATTACACCCTATACACATGCTGTAATGTTATTTTAATACCTCAATAATGTTTTATTGATAGTACAAAGAATATTCTTAAACTAAAGCACAAGATAAAGACTTTCAAAAGATAAGAGTGGCCATCTTATCTTTGTATCTAATTCACTTATATAAGCCAACCTAAAGTATCTTTGAATGAAAGTGTGATCTTTTTTTTAATTACTTTATATCCATTGACTTTATCTATTAACAATTGCAAAATCTTCCAATTTACTGGCTAATCATTGAGATATTAAAACAACATTACAGTGCATGTGTATAGGGTGTAATTTCATTCCAATTAAAATTACATACAAATACTGCATGAGTAAATTAAATAGAGAGTTACATAAATTCTAGTATTTCATATTATTAACAGGAAGTAAATTGAACAATTTCATGATTGTTAGTAGATAGATTAACATTAATGGATGTAAAGTGATTAATAGGAAGACCTTCATACTCTCATTCCAAGATGCTCTAGATTGGCCTATGTAAGTGGGTTTAGGTACAAAGATAAGGTGCCTGCTTTTATCTTTTCAAGTCTCTATCATATGCTTTGGTTTGAGAGTATCCTTCATACTCAACAAAACATAATTGAGGCATTAAAGCAACATTACAGTCCATGTGTATAGGATGTAATTCCCTTTCAATTAAAATAAATAATTAAAATATATATCTGGAGTCTATTGGATTTTTATTTATACAAAATATTTTATGTTCTTTTATTTGTTTCATCTTGTTTGGATTTACTAATACTTCACATAAGAAATTGTGGTCAGGTTTTAAAGCTAAACTGTAATTTAAAAATTCTATGAATGATTATTTCATTAGTTTTTAAATTATTATTATGACTACTAATGAAATACATTATTATTATGATGATATACAATTGGCACAAACTAACTACTTTTTGAATTTGCAGTTTATTTATCAATTATTAACAAACATCAAAGTTTATATTTAATTATAATTATAGTTTAATTTCATGTCTAGGCCATCAGGAGTATCACATCATTAAGGATAAACTCTTACAAAAAAAGACAATATTTGTAATATTATATGCATCTTAAATATAAGGTATTTGAACATGTATGTTATAATGATGATAATAATGATGATGATATTATACTAATACTGATTTCTATTTGGAAAAAATATTGAAAACATTAAATGTAATGATTCATGCATTTTGGTGCTGAGAAGCTGCCAAAAGGCAAACAATAAAACCAGAAATTTTGAATGACTGATTTTTGACAAGAATGTTTAGCTTCGAATATGCATTAATGCATAACTATTTTCAATATTTTTAAGATGTATGAAGCAGTATTAATATTTCCTTTAATTTATTACATTTAAGTGATACTGTTATCATAGTATTTTTTATTATTATAAAATAATAATAATTTGATGTCATTTCATGACTTTATAAGATTCTGAAACTCTTCATCTATAGTAACTTCAAGTTACAAAGAATATAAAAATATATATTAGTTAAATTAAAAAGTATATTTTAAAAAAATATTTTTTTATTATATGTGAAAATTTAGAAGAAAAAAAATCAACACACACACGAATTTTCTGTGCCTGCTTTGTTCTACAATAACTATAAAACTATATAGCAAAAGCCTAACTATAAGTAAATCCTTCCAAGATAATCAGAGATATAACTAACTATCTAGAAAAGAAAAATCTTTATAAGCATTGCAGTAATGTTTTGCTTTACAAGTGAATTCTGTTGGTGGAGTTTAGTACTATAAAAACATATAAACCAAAAATATCTTTAATGATCAATCTATTACGATCAAAGCAAGAATAAAACCATAACTATTTTAAAAAAAAACAGTAGCAGGTTTTAAGCGTGAAAGTATCAAAACACCTTATTATCATTAATAAGTAATATCATTAATATTATTATTAATAATAATATGGATAACAATGATAATGCAAGACAAAAATGAATACTTAAGTGTTTTGCAGAAATTAATTTTAGTTACATTTATTTATTTACGTTTTAAAAATTATTTATTGATTTACTTGTTTTAGTAGCTCTGTATGCTATTGATTAATAAAGCACTTAAACACTCGTGGCAAAGTTTATCGATTAAAAAAATATAAAAATCTTTGAATTCATTTTTAGTCTATTTTTGATGAACTTAATGCTCACAAAAATGATGATATGATAAAATGTTATTAGATTTCATTCTTCATTTTACATATCAAACCATTTTTTAGATAACAGTAATTAAATACGTTCTCTAATTTTATATCTCATATAATAAATACATATTAATTACTAAGTTTGTTTGCTAACTATTAATTTCTAAACGTGCAGTATATAGGATAATACATTAGCATCCTATATGATGACTGGAGCTTGAATCAGGTGAAATTTGAATTTTGTTTTAGATAGCTAAAGATTTCTTTTAAATGTTAGAAATTTTAAATGTAGTCTATGTTTATGCTGGATCGTCAGTTATTAGTTAATAAATAGATACTAGCTATTAATCTAAGTTTGTCTCAAAAGAAAAACTATAAATTTAGCACCCAATAAAATAAGACTCCTCTTTTAGTAGTAGCAACGAGTGCATTCTTTACCAATGTAAAAGGTATCTCATTTTTTGAACCTTGAATCCATGCCATACCTTTACAATTTATATCTATATTTAATTTTGCACATTATAAGAAAAAAAATTCTTAAATTTGAAATATTTGTTTTATTATAGATAATAATAATAAAGAATGGTTTTTTTGGTTACTAGATCACAGTTCTCTTTACAGAAAGGACTATTCAAGGTCATACAACATGCTATCATGAATATTTCTAAACATAAATAACAATTTATTGAATCAGAATGCCATAGAAGTAGCAACATTCACTAGATCATATATACATATCTAAATTATTTTTATAATATTTTGATAACAATCTTATCAATATGAATATAACTTCAGACAAAAACTGTCAATGCTTACTTTATAGTTACATTTCAATAAGTGAGGCTAATTTTTGACTTTTTTATGCATAGTTAAGATTATCTTAGCAATATTTACTGAATGAACTGGATTTTATAATCAAGAGAATAGAGAGTAAAAATTGCTTAATAATAAGATTTGTAATTATGTAACAATAAAATATATTGTATAACCAGCTTGATTTATATTTCACAAACCCATAAAATGAATACACATTTGTATATATATATTTGCTTTTAATTATCTAATATCATATAATATATAATATACGTTCAATCAGACAACTCTGTGACAAGAAACTTCAATTTATTTCTTAAAACTTTTTGTTGGAAAAAAGTTTAAAGAGTTCTCTAAAATAAGAGCTAATAACAATCAAAGTAAACTTGTTATACATTATTACAAAACCAGAACAATTAAAACTTAACATGTATTTATATATCATGGTTCAGCATAAAAATTCAAACCATTCTCATTTATCGTACTTATGTATTTTAAATAATACATTTCTCTGGCATGTGATCCAGAATTTGAATATCTGATTTCCATTCAAAAATAATAATCTGGCATTATATCTCTATAACATAAATGAGATTATTTTTAAAATATGAATACATATATAATAAAAGAAGATAGTCAGAATTTTTATGCTGGACAATAGTTTATGATCATGGTAGATTTGAATCTTTAGATCTAATGAAGAGTGTACTATAAAACTCTGAATTTGATTATCTCATTTTATATATATATATATATGATTGCTGAAGTATCTATTACTGTAACTATAAAACTCTGAATTTGATTATCTCATTTTATATATATATATATGATTGCTGAAGTATCTTTTACTGTAAGGGTAAAATTGAATATTTAAAATGTTTTTGGATAATTTCTTAAATAATTCAAACACCTTTTTAATTATTGGCCAGTTGCATGTATATGAAATTAGAATGTGACTTTATGAATTTTAATAATGTTAGATCATTATTGTTTTACATGGTTTTAATATTATCAGTCAGTGAAGGATAAACAATCTTCAGCAACTTATAGCTTAAATAATTATTAACTTTTAAATGCCTCAATTTAAATATCTAGGTAGTAAAAGAATGGATTTTGATGCTGAAAGTCAACATAGATTCTAAGATTTTGTTGATGAGTTAGAAGATAGGATATTTTATCACAGCAAAATAATTTCTGCAACTAAATTATTTATATATAGAGCTATTATATTAGCAATTTATTGTATGGGAATTAGATTTAAACACTCTATTGATATAATATAATAGTATGAGAAAAAGTTCATTTAATGATGTTCTATAAAATTCTAAAAATATGATTGGCAAGATCGTAAGAACAATTAATACATTCTTCATCGTTCTAAATGTGCTACTATAAAGCATATTAAACAGAGCAAAACTCTCCATACAGTATTACCACCTGTGCTAAACAGAGTAATCAATGGATGCCAGAAGGCTTGTGCATAAAATCCCTATCTAATGCCTACTCATCCAATATCCCCAGACTAGTTTCTGGCTTATGGCATTCATCAGTGAGGAGCTTTGGATCTGAGAGCACTGCATCTAGATCTTAGGATCTAATGCAACCCTCTAGCAACCACCTTTTATCTCTACTTAACTACAAACTATGAGAATGAAATTGAAAACACAAAAAATATTTTCAATCTAAGCTCAATAGCTTATATAGTCATATGGGTCTGAACTAGTCTGGGGATATTGGATGAGTAGGCATTAGATAGGGATTTTATGCACAAGCCTTCTGGCATCCATTGATTACTCTGTTTAGCACAGGTGGCAATACTGTATGGAGAGTTTTGCTCTGTTTATCAACAAATAATGTGCTAGTATAGGAAATGTGATCATGTGATGCTTATAAAGCATATTGTTATAAAATCACATCTTCATAAAACCAGATTTGTGAAGTGAACTAATTACAACATATTTTCTTAACAATTAGTTTATAATAAACACTAATATAATTTGCATGAGAAAGAAATATATCAGTCATGTTATAATGATTATCTCAAAGTAAAAAGTGCACTTTTGATTGCTTTCATTAGGAAGATATGTTGAAGATAAAATATACTGAAAAGCTATAATTAGATAAAGTTTTCAGATCTTTCAGTTTAAAAAGTTAAAAGACAGCATAGCAAAATATCGAATAAACAAAATAATAAACAAGAATGTTTTATTTTATAAATAGATTTTTTTGTGATTCACAAATCACTTTTATTACTATTTTCTATTTTTATTTATTAAACTATATACATATAATAAACAAAATAACTCCAAGCAAAAAAAAAAAAAGACTTGTGCAAGGAATTATTAATAAGTTTTTAAATTCCAAAATAATTACAAAAAAAAAGATGATATATATATATATAGTAATCATATACAAAACATATAATGAATAAATTCTGTTAAAATTCGATCAATTTTACAAGCACTTTGTTTTAGATTGTAATAAACTGTAGAAACAGATCATCCTTTCCTTACCAGTGCAGTTAAACATTGATGTTCAATTTGCAAAGATATTCTCGTACCAGCCACATGAATAAAGTCTCTATTTTGTGGCTGGAGCAAGAGTATCCTGCAGATTGAACTACAATGTTTAATGGTACTTGCGAGAAAAGGATGATTACTTTCTATAGTTTATTATAATGAATAAATGTACAAGGGGATTAATATAACATATATATTAATCATATGCAAAATATATAATACATAAATTCACAAAGATTAATACAAAAAAAATATACATATAGAAAATAGCCCCAAAATTATTTACATAAAAATAAAAATTAATTAATCAATGTTAATACAATAATAAATAAACATTGTTAAATGTAACACACTAAGCAAAGTGTTAAACATTTTTTTAAATATACAAAATGATATATGATCAACATCTATTGAATGAAGAACAACAATAGAATTAAACAGTCTGACACCATTGTAACTGAACTTATTAACAATGGGAAAAGTCAGGTGAAAGTTTTTAAGCTAAACGAATATTTGCAATAAACCCATTATGATATAAAATGGAAGAACAGAGATATATATTAAAAATTATTCTATACTTATAAAGCTAAACAATAGACAATATACAAGAATTATAATAAATATCATGTACAGAAATCAATCTGGATCTATTAAAAATAATATGCATGGTAGAATTTTGCAAAGTGCATAATGAAGATAATAAGTAAACAAATGACTATCCCAAATTAGTGATATTATAAGATAATATCATTTATAACAAGTAATATAAATAGTCATCAAAACAAATGGAAAAATGTCACTAAATAATAAAACAAATAATTAATCTTGCATAAATGAGAATATAGATAAACAACATGATTTGCCAAAATAACCAACAACTAATAAAAACACTTAAATAACAACAGTAATTAATGAAAATGATATTACCAGAAGTACAAATAACATTGAAATTAACTTTATATTGACTACATATAATGATATTAAGTAAAAATGAAAATTATGTATGAGAAAAGAGAATATCTCTTATTTTATTACAATTGACTGTTAAACAGTTTTCAGTTACTAATTAATGCCAGATACTTATTTATCACCTGTTCAAGAATATTATATGAAACAGCATCTTAAGATAAAGTAATACTATCAGCAAAACCATAAACCACCGAGTTCAAAGGTAAATCAAAAATATTATTTATATATGTCAAAATAATATAGGGTCAAATACAGACTCCTGTGAAACTCCATGATTGACCAATTTAAAATCACCAATAACAACATGAATTTTGTAACTTGTTTTCTATTTTTTTGGTTAAATTTTTAACTTGAAAACTATGTGAAAATAATCCATGTAAAAGAATTATATGATGAACAGAGTCAAACGCTTTAGATAAATCCAAATATATAGCTGCTATCTGAAGATACTTATCCAATGAAAACATTAAATTGTTCACATGACTAAGAACAGGATTCAAAAACTCTCTCTAGCAACAAAAAAAAAACTGACAAAAAATCACTTTAAGATTGTAATGAAAAGAACTGAGTCAAAAAAAAAAATACATATGGAATGAGCAAAAATCATTTACATACTTGTCAATTTAAATATTTAAAAGAAGTAATGATAATGAATAGGTATTGTAGATCATCAGTTGCTATAGCAATTACTTATACATGAATACAGCTATTTCAATTCTCAAAACAAAGATAGAAAAATAATTAATGTATTTGCTAGCATATAGAACACACTTTCCCCCCTCAAAATACATCTAAAATGTGGGGTGTGTCTTATTGCCAGCAATCAAAATTATGAGTTGAAATTTCAGTCACTCTAAAACTTCTGGTTTCTATTAATATACATTTTACTCTTGTGAAACAGTGGTTTTGAATAAATTATTTTTATAATTTTTTTATTATTCTATAAAGATAATAAGTTGCCCAAGGAAAAACTACTCAAGAAAAACTTCCTAAAGGTGTGTTTGTGCACCTTCGACCTAAGAGCTGGATGGACAATAGTGGGATAATGTTGTTCATAGACAATGTGTAGTGTAGGCATACTGGTGAATTGTTAATGAAATGTGAATTGTTAATGAAATCTGTTTTGGAGTTACAGAGGAAAAGCTGTGAAAAATAAAATCAACCAACTGACAGCTCAATTAGTTGTTTTTTTTTCAGATGATCAACTAAGCCAGCTTCAATCTTTAGATATCTGTATTAATAAACCATTTAAAGGATTCATGAAAGAGAAATGGAATGGTTGGGTGAAGTTTATCAAATTTGAAGTGACACCAGCAAGGAAGGAGGAAGAGACCTAGCATTTTGCAGATTTGTGATGGGGTCAAAACTTCATAGGATGCTGTGAAACATGAGACAGTTGTAAAGCTACTTAAGAAATGTGGACTTAGTAATTCACTTGATGGCACAGAGGATGGTTTGCTATACAAAAACTCAGTTTGTGAAAAAAAGGCTTCAAATAATTCTTTATTCAGCTCTGGAAATGAATTTCTGGATTTTGAGGGTGAAGATTAAAAGATACCTAACTAGCATGTTTCCTAATTACATTTTTAAAAACATAAATAATTATAAAATTAGTACAGTAAATCATTATGGAAATTCATGAAAAAATGTAAAAAATTAATATTTTTTTTAAAAATGTGTATAAAAAAGGGGATGCATCTTATAGGCCACTATGTCTTATGTTATAATAATAATAATAATAATAACAACAACTACACCTATTGTCTGCATTTTAGCACATTTACACATATTAAGAAAGATAAAATAATCAAATAGCTTTATTACTCATTTCATGTGTATTTTTTGTATCAGTTGTTTTCATTACAATCTTTAAGAATGATAACTAGTAAAACAAAATGTGGTATAGCTCCTAAAATACCAGAAAAACTATTTACAAAATATTGTATCCAAATTTCTGACTAAAATCTATTATTAATCCAAATAATTTCATCTAGCTTATATATAAATGTGATCTACTTGCTTTTTCTACTAATTTTTATTTTTAAAGTAACTTTCTATGTTATATATAGATGTTAAAATCTACTTTTATTTAGTAAAGTATGACTTGGTATTTAGTAATCTTACTTTTACTTTATAATACAGACATTCTTTTTGATCTTAGCACTTCATTTCTTTAGCCATGTTTTTCATTCATTGAAGTGCTTGATTGCTGCCAAACTCAACTTTAATTCCTTTTTATAATTAAACATTGATAATTCAAGTCTGCTTCTATATTCAAAATTGCTTAATTTATAAGATTCTTATTAATAATAAATCTTTTTTATTAAGTGGTTTTATTTAACTTACATTCTCTGTTTGTTTGTAAATAACTTTCATTATTTAAGTTGCAATAAAATTGAAGTTTAATAGATTTAAATTCAATAGAATTGAATCAAATTGGTACATAAGAAAGAAATAACTGACAAAGTAATGTGAGTCTATAATATTTTAGATAGGTGACATAGTTTCTTAAATCTGGACTAGTGGGTAGGAAAATTTTGAACATTTTGATATCAAATTTATAATTCATTTTTAGAACAATATGCTTTAAGTAAGGCTCACAAGAAGGCAGTATAGAGTTTTTTAATTTTGATTTAAAGTTGTAATAACATTTTTAAATCAAGGTTTAATAGCTATAAATTCAATATAATTTGTTACAATTTTGTACATTTTGAAAAAATCACTACCAAAGTTATAGCACTATAATATATTTAGGTCGGTGACCTAGTTTTTCAGATATAAAACACTGGGTGGGAAAATTTTGAATATTTAAATGTCCGCTAATATTAATAATACAATAACGAAACTTAAATATATTCCAAACAATGGTAAACAATTTATAATATAATATAAATAAAAACTCATAAAGAAATATTTTCGATTATATTCATAATCATTTTCAACTCAACTTTCATTTTGAAAGTTGAGTTTGAAAGTTCAATTGAAAATGATCATGAATATAATCGAAAATATTTCTTTATGAGTTTTTATTTATATTATATTATAAATTGTTTACCGTTGTTTGGAATATATTTAAGTTTCATTATATATATATGTTTGGAATATATTTAAGTTTCATTATATATATATGCTTTAATAGATAAATTCAAAAATAAACTTTTGGTTTTCTGTCAAAATAAAATTTTCATATTTTTATATAAGTACAAATGAACATTCATAAAATTACCTTTTCACTTGAAAAATAAAATAAAATTTAAGTATGTAAACAACACTACCCATCATGGGGGGAGTTCAGGTTAATAAAAAACTGGATCTCTAGAAGCAAATCAATATATTTCAAAGATTATTCCGAACTAATATAATTTGAGATTTTTTTTAAAATTATGATATCAATTATTATAATAATAACTGTAGCTTACTCCATTGCACATTTGCTTTACAGATCGAATGCTAATTATTATTCACCTTTCCAAACACAAGATAAAGTCTTTTTAAACGATAGAATGAATCCATTCTTTTCACCCAAACAATATGTATAGGCAAATATAAAACATTTGGAACTGAGAGTGTGAAGATTTAATTAATCACTTTAAATTACTTATAATATGATTTTTGTGTATTCAAGCTATAAAGTGCATGTGTAATGGAGTAAGCTACAGTTATTATAATTTATATAAAAAATCACACACTATATATTAAATATTTAGATATCAATTATTATAAATCATTTTTAAAACATTAAATAACCACAAACAACTAACTAAAATATAATAACTTTTTTGTGATAAAGGATCTAGTTTAATAAGAAAAAGCTCCTAAGGCATAATAATTATAATAACTATTTCTGGTGCATCTTAGATTTAGGAACCCTTCCCTTTTTAAATTGGATAGATCTGAGTTATAATTATCAATCTCCTCCACTCAAAAAAGTTCAGTAGTTCTTCTATTAACAAATCAAAGTGGTAGTTTTCTATTTTATCGTGTCAGCTGCTTGATGGTGCTATTTATCTGCAAAAGCACATAAATATGCCATTTATGCAGCTGACGCCTTGAAACCTATATATCTATACCAAAAAGCACCGAAAATGTCATTCAATATGCAGCAGCCACTGGTCACAGACAATGGTGTTCATTTCTATGCTATAAAGCACAGAAAAAGATGCCATTTAGTGGCAGCCGGCCTGTTTTGGTGTTATGCACTTTATCTGCCACTTTGAGATCTATATATCTATACCAAAAAGCACAGAAAAAGATCATTTAATATGCAGCAGCAAGTGGTCACAGGTGGTGGTGTTCATTTCTATGCTATAAAGCATAGAAAAGATGCCATTTAGTGGCATCTGGTCTGTTTTGGTGTTATGCACTTTATCCCAATGCTCACAGTTCAATGTTCACTACAGTATCATGTGAGGGGGTGTCTGGACTTCAGCCTGCCACAACTCTTCAAATATTCATAACAAAAGAATTAGCTTGCAAATCATTTGACCTACTATTACCTCCTAACAATTGTCTACCCATCACCATGCTTCCCTACTCAACATGGAACCTTCAAATCAATTCAGAAACCTAGATCCAAGTAAGATTTAGACAAGCTCGTGTAAATAATCACATTTTTGCAAGAACATTTCTGTGACAAATAAAATGGCTGACAGGTCAAAATTGGGCCAACTGCCATCCACAGAAGCCAGCCTGCATGGGGAATTTAATAATTCTACTGAAATAAGAATCTTTGCAATATGGCAGGTCAATTGATAAAGTTTTAATTCTTGTGGATGTGAAAAAGGAATAGCCTTCTGGCCTACATTGCAGGACTAAGATTTGACTTTTCAGGGTGACTTGGAGTTCAAGTGGATTTTGAAATTTGTTGGTAGCATCAAATTGTTCTCGACTAAATTACAGAAATTGATGAAGGAAATTGGAATGAAATATGTTAAGCCTTCAGACAAAAACAACAAAAAAGAAGGATGTAAGAGTGTGAAAATTCTCATAGTTCTATCCAGAGAAACCAAAAGTAATTGTCCAAATACCGAATCCATTGATTAATTAATCTCAAAATACTCAACCAAAAAGACATAATAATAAAAAAATTAAAAAAAC
Organism: Epiperipatus broadwayi; assembly: GCA_028023455.1. Taxonomy (NCBI): domain Eukaryota; kingdom Metazoa; phylum Onychophora; class Udeonychophora; order Euonychophora; family Peripatidae; genus Epiperipatus; species Epiperipatus broadwayi. The sequence continues at coordinate 2,803,847 of JAQFVV010006304.1, read as the reverse complement.
CCCAATCAAGTTGGAAATTATTAATCATTCTTAATAGGTGTGTCATTAAGATCCATACACATATTATCTTTCAAGGATAGCTATTGTAAGAACTCAATCAATAAATAAAATTAATAAATAACTTTTTTTAACCTTTTTTAAAAATGACTCGAAAAAGTAAAAGATAGTTCAGTAATTAAAGCATTTTCAACATCATTTTTTGGCCACCACAATGTAGTTGTAAAGTTGCAGGGAGGGGGGAGGAAGATTTTTCCACATGGGCAATTCTACTAGAATAGAATATTTGCAATAATGTATGTTTATGTATAATTGTTTCAGTAAACATTATTAAGGAAATTAATGAATTATGTTAACCTGTATAATTTTCTATATTCTTTCACAAGGAATGAGGTGGGCCTGGTAACGTTATATGAATCTGTTTTTGCTTAGAATCAATACCATCAAGACACTGACATGATAGAATAGGATAGTACCATCAAAACTATTAATAAATTATGTTAATCTGTACAATTTTCTATATTCTTTCACAAGGAATGAGGTGGGCCTGGTAACATTATATGTATCTGTTTTTGCTTAGCATCAATGTCATCAAGTGGCTGACATGATAGAATAGGATAGTACCATCAAAACTATTAATAAATTATATTATTTTGACTTAGTACCATAAATGTCTGAGCATTGATTGAATGTCTTTACAATCATTCTACTAGAAGACATAAGTTAATCAAAAAGATTAACTTTGACATGATGAGAATGATAAAATATTTTACACATGCATCTATATTTCTTGTCTGAACAAAAAGAGCAAAAATATTAATAATAAAATACCTAATTGATAAAAGAATTAATTGCATTACACTAGATGAAAATTTAAATATAGTAAAATCATTACTTTCAAATGAATAGATAAAATTCAGCAATGTTACCTGTGAAAAAATCACAAAGGCTAAATAAACAACATAGGTAAAAGGTAATCTCTTATCTATTCATTGCAAGGAAATGTATATTCAAATTCAAGAAAATTTACACAGAAAGTGCAAATTAGCTAAGATTTTAAAAGTAAAAAAATGAATATATTTTATATTACCTATGTAAAGTTAGATTAATCAATAATCATTTTATACTTTGAAAAACTCCCAAAAACAGCTAAATAAAAAAAAAAATCAATTGTATAATGCTAACTGAAAATATAAATATAGCAAAATGACTATTTCCAAACAAACAGATAATGTTCAGCATTGCTGCCTGGGAAACAAATAGAGGTTGAATAAAACAGCATAGGCTAAAGATAACCTCTTACCTGTTCATTTGGAAGTAGAGATTTTATTATGTTTGAATTTTCAGCTAGCATTATGCAATTAATTTTTTTACTATATAGTTGTGTTTGGGAGTTTTTCAAAGCATAAAATAATTATTGATTAATATGGCTTTCTATATGCAATGACATGTATTCATTTATCATATATTAACATCTTAGCCAATTAGTTTTGTGCTTCCTTTGTAAATTAGCCTAAATTCGAATATACATGGCATCTGTGTAGTGAATAGATGAGATTACATTTTACTTATGCATTGTATTCAGACTTTTTACAAGTAGTGCTTTTGAATTAGAACTATTCATTTGGAATAATAATTTTACCAAATGATAATGTTTTATTTAGACTTTGTTTGTTTCATAGATAGTGTTATGGAATTGTATGTATTCATTTGGATGTAGTTTACCAAATGATAAAGTAGATAATCAATTAACATTTGGCTGAGAAAAATGTTGACAGCTTTTTGAAGCAAGCAATTAACTACCATAAAATCAATATGAGATTCAAGCCAGATCTACTAATTGTTGAGGCCCTATAAGAACTCAGTACAAAATAACATACACACACACACACACACATAAAAAAGAAACAAAATATGTCAGCAAAAATTTAAAACGTCAAAATCTTATCTAATATAATCCACGTGGAAGCAATTAAATAAAACTCTCTTGGCACTCCAAAAATTCCAAGGACCAAGGATTAGAGGGGATCTCATTTCATCAAATCCAACTTTATTATGAATACTTCAGAATTAATGCAGCGATGGTGAGTAGAAATATTCATCCAGAAGTTTACATCATCTGACTGAAATATCATTTTTGAAAGAGATATTTTAAAAATTATAGTGATTTGAAATGTACTTCAAGTATTAAGAAATGTGAAAAATAAATAAACTGTGAACGAGAATATAACATTCTTCTTTAATGACAGAGTAAATAAATTTTTACAGATTAAACGAATGTATATAGAGCACAAGTAATTTATATAATTAGCAGAGCAGAATTCTTTTACAAATTCCAAAGGTTAACAAACACCAGAGTTGATCAGTTATTTCCAATGTCGCTTTAATTTCCTTAAAGAAGGCAAACAAATTGACTGTAAAAATTTCTTAGATTTTCTAGCGGATGGTACGTGAATACAATTAGTTTGTTTTCTTAATGGGATAGAAGTCAAGAGAATAATAATTAAATTTGCTAAGAACATACATTCAAAAGATTATAGTTTAATAGGTTAAAAATATCAGACCATCTATTGAAGATTTGATTTATAGATAATAATATTTACGAAAGATGACTTTTAGTGATTAAAATAAATTAATTAAAATACTTTTTTAAAAAGCTAGGAAATTTGAATGCGTCTTAATAATTATTTTTCATTTAATAACTTATTACTGTTAATTTAATTATTTTCTATATTTCTCATTTATTGATTTTTTAATCAATGTAAGCATTAAAGTACCTACTATCTAAAGTATGTTTCAATATATGCGTATGCGTGCATATATATACACACATGCACAAAGAATATAAATAATAAAATAATTTGAACCGTACATACGCATATATATAAAGACTTGAGAAAGAGAAATAGTTTTATCTTGCATCCTCAATTTTTTTTTTTATCCACACATCTTTCTTCACAAAATTCATTATATCCTATCATTCTTCGCATCATTCAATGCAAAAAATTCCGTCTACTACTTCTCATTGTACTACACATGCATTTTTTAAATAGTCTGGCAAATGTCAAATAAACTTGAGGCATAGACATTTGACTCTCTCACCCATCTTTGTTTGATATTTTACCATTACATCATTCTCTTACAATATAAAAACTGACTTCTATCCACTTTTAAATTAACAATTGTTAGAGATATTTTCAAAAAATGTCAATTTTTGTTACTGTACTCGTCATCTCTAATTCTACCATATCACAAAAATTTAGTAATGCAAAATTTTTAATCAGATTATTTTTTCCATTATACATGAATTTTGCACAACATTCATTTTAGATAAGCTAAAGGCATAACCACCTGAATTTTCACACATATATTGGCAATTTGATACTAAATGACATACTTGATTACTGACTTCAAAGTTATGCATGATGTACTTATTAAAATTTTATTGGAATATTTTAAGAAACAGTAATTTTTCATTAGAATACAAACTGAAAGTATCTGGAATTTTTTATTCTTCTTCACTGGCTGACAATTGATGGGAACAGATTTGGTAAACCAGAATGCTACAATGAGCTATAACCTACTTTATCTATTACAGTGTTGATTCAATCATAGTCCCTTTTTATAATATCTTAATAATTTGTGACACATACATTACATTGTCACAAAAATTACTTGAATATAGTTGTAAAATGATATTAAATACAGATAATTACTACAAAAAACTTATATAAAGGAAATTACTCTTTTTAAAAAAAAAACAAAAAAAAAAAACGATTATTTTTATAATAACTGTAAATAATTTGATAATTTAAACTAAATAAGTAATTTGTTTTCTGAAATTTTTATTGATAATGTTTTTTTTAATCAATTAAAAGGAATTGTTTTGTTTTTAATCAATAACATTATCTAAAAAAATCTGAACAAATATTTTTTAGCATGGAATATTCCCTCTCTTACAAATTATTGACATTGAAATGACATATTTCTTTTTCAACTATCACCCAAAAGAAATTAAATTAAAAAAATTAAAGAATTCACAAAGAAAATATTCCAAATAATATAACATGTTTAATATGTGAGAATATATAGAGCTTTTGATATTTTAATTTATCCTCTACAACAAACCTTAAATTACTTTCCTTCAGTATTATAACCATTAGAAGAATCATTGTAAAATTTTCTGTAACAAAAATAGCAAATAAGAAAAACAGAGGTGCTACCACCCCCCACCCCCACACACCATATATTTTGCAATAACTTTTGAAGGTCAAAAATTTGAGATTTATGAACTATATCTCTATTTTATATTAAAATTCATATTGAGTTTTAATTTTTTCCTTTCACAGTCTTAGAAAGTTCTATTTTATTTTATTTTATTTTATTGCCCTTTTTGTTTATTTTGTTATATCCTCTTTATTATTTTCATTAAATGCCTTACTATTACATTGAACACAACAATATATGATGATATTGGCAATAGTTAAGTAATGTCTTACTATTACTATCTACACTGAACACTAATGATATATGATGATATTGGCATATGCAGGAGTATAGATGACTCAATGTGACATTCAGTGGACAATTTTCTGAATAGACAGAATGTTATTCAGATGAATGGCATAAACTAGGATGACTTATTGACACCTAGTAATAATATACATCTAAATTGTAATTTAAAAATTCCCTGTTCCATTTTCTCTTTTGATTAACAAAATACAGTAATTTAAAAAGAGAATTAATTTAACAAGAGTTTATAGGTAATGAGATATAATTTGAAAATATCATATAGGGTTTGATGCAGTAGCAAAATGACAGACTTCAGAGCTCAAGATCTACAGAGCACAATCCAGTTCTGCCACCTCCTATATGTAACCTCCTTATGATCAAAATATCCATAGGCTTATCTATTATTTCTGATACAGAATTAAAATACAAACTTTATTTTTATTGTAATAGCTGCATATTGTAAAGATAAATATAATAGTCATCATTATAATTTTTTAAGTTCTCAAAAACCAAAATGCTTATATTTATTTTTGTCTAGTTTTGAAATAAATAAATCCATTCTGGTAAATCTATTACAATCAGTCTTTTTTATAAAAACACTTTGCACATACATAGTAGAACAGGTTCAAATCATTTGTTTTCTCTCCAGGTGGCACTATTATTTAATGACACACAATGCTTTAGATTTTGCTATATAAATTGTAAATCTTATAAATAGTAAAACCAATAAAAATAATGAAAGTTGTTACTAGATCTTTTTTTTTACCCAATAATACATTATTTTAATCTTATATTTGTGTTGTGAACTATGAAAAATATCTAATAGAATTGAAAAATGGTTTCTAAATTCAGAACCCAAATAATCAATAAATATAACACAACATTAAAATAAAATAAATGAATATATTAAATCAATTATGTTAAAAAAAGAGAACAAATATAAAGTTCTATTATCTTATATAAAAAGCTTAGCTGATTATATTACCAAAATGTAATAAATACAATATTAAAACTACATATTTAATAAAAAGACTCAAAATGTTATTGTTGACTGAAATAAAATGTATTAATTGAACAAACCAGAATATCTATAAAATCTGCTAATTTTACTTATCGTACATTTGTTAGACCAATAAAACAATGACTTCATAAAAACAAAAAATAGAAAAATACTATCAAACAAAATGACATTCTATTTATTTTATTTTTTGCTATTTCTGTGGTCAATAAGAAAAAAAAAATTAATTTAATTTTAAAAAAAAAAAGAGCTTACTACAATCAAAGAAATTATTAGTTCTGGAAGAACATTCAATAAAATGTTTCCTGACTTTAAATCAAGATTAATTGTTAATATTAATAATATTTATAATAATTGTTTTAGTTTAAAGCAGCTAATATATATATAAACATAGACAGTACAAACAAAGTCATTAGCTAAAAAAAGTTAAAGATCCTTAAAAAACAAAATATTGTCAAATAGTGAAATGACATACTTGTAACTCTTTAAAATTAATGACATACTTGATTACTGAATTCAAAGTTATGCATGATGTACTTATTAAAATTTTAGTGGAATATTTTAAGAAACAGTAATTTTTCATTATAATACAAACTGAAAGTATCTGAAATTTTTTATTATTTTTCACTGGCTGACAATGGATGAAAACAGATTTGATAAACCAGAATGCTACAATTAGCTATTATCTACTTTATCTACTACAGTGTTGACCTACCATTATTCAAATCATAGTCCCTTTTTATAATATCTTAGTAATTTGTGACACATACATTACATTGGCACAAAAATTACTTGAATATAAATGAAAAATCATATTGAATACAGATATTTACCACCAAAAAATTATATAAAGGAAATTACTCTTGTTTTTTAAAAAAAAAAAAAACTATTATTTTTATGTTCACTGTAAATAATTTGATAATTTAAACTAAATAAGTATTTTGTTTTCTGAAATTTTTATTGATAATGTTTTTTTTAATCAATTAAAAGTAATTGTTTTGTTTTTAATCAATAACATTATCTAAAAAAATCTGAACAAATATTTTTTAGCATGGAATATTCTCTCTCTTACAAATTATTGACTTTGAAATGATATATTTCTTTTCCATCTATATTCAAAGTTTAATAATATTTTGGGAAAAACAATTAAATCACTCAACAGAAATTAAATTAAAAAATTCACAAAGAAAATATTCCAAATAATATAACATGTTTAATATGTGAGAATATATGGAGCTTTCGATATTTTAAATTATTCTTCACAACAAACCTTAAATTACTTTCCTTCAGTATTGCACCATTAGAAGAATCATTGCAAATTTTTCTGTAACAAAAATAGCAATTAAGAAAAACAGAGGTGCTACTATCCCCCCTCACACCATATATTTTGCAATACTTTTGAAGGTCACAAATTTGAGATTTATTAACTATATCTCTGTTTTATATTAAAATTCATATTGAGTTTTAATTTTCTCCTCTCACAGTCTTAGAAACTTCTACTTTTTTATTTTATTGTTGTTTTTGTTTATTTTGTTATATCCTCTTTATTATTTTCATTAAATGCCTTACTATTACATTGAACATAACAATGCATGATGATATGGTCAATAGTTAAGTGATGTCTTACTATTACTATCTACACTGAACACTAATGATATATGATGATATTTGCATATGCAGAAGTATGACTGACTCAATATGACATTCAGTGGACAATTTTCTGAATAGACAGAATGTTATTCAGATGATTGGCATAATCTAGGATGACTTATTGACACCTAGTAATAATATACATCTAAATTGTAATTTAAAAATTCCCTGTTCCATTTTCTCTTTTGATTAATAAAATACAGTAATTTAAAAAGATAATTAATTTAACAAGAGTTTATAGGTAATGAGATATCATAATTTGAAAATGCCATACAGGGTTTGGTACAGTAGCAAAATGACAGACTCTGGAGCTCAATGTCTACAGAGCACAATCCAGTTCTACCACCCCCTATATGTAACTTTCTTATGAACTCCTGAACATCAAATCATTGAGTTATTTGTAATTTATAACTTGTAATAGTTGAAAATTGGCTAAGCACATACTGTTTAAAAAAATTTATTAATAATAAATGGACTTTATGAAAGCTTTTCTTTATATGGTCTTACATTAGTCTGAGATAAAACATACACTTTTTTCAAAGCAAGTTGTTGTTGTTGTTATTATTATTATTATTATTATTATTATTATTATTATTATTATTATTATTATTATGATGATGATGATGATGATGATGATGATAATAATAATAATAGCTCAGCAGCAAAATCTGGTATTGCTTGCTACACTAGTTTGAACCCCAGAAAGTCACTCAAAACCTACATAATTCAAGATTAAAATTACATACAAGTAGAATTGAACTATTTTAAAAAAAAAATTCTTTCATACTTCAAATTAATTTAAACATTTCTTGCAGTAAATATATAATCTAACAGCAGCAAAACTAAATAAACATCATGACCACACAGTCAGATTACCAAATGGATAGTGGCAAAACAATTTCCACACATGCTAGAAGTTCAAACCCCATCGGATCATATGCAAATACTTCTAAGACACAAACATTAACTAACAAAAATAATTCAAATTCATGTACCAATACATTGGCACATAGAGTTAGGAAAACAAATCAACTCAGTCAACTTGATCAAAAACACAAGGAAACCAAGACCCACTCTCCACATTCTGGAAGGCAGAGACATTAAAAAATCACCATCAGCCATTTAATAAATTAAATTCTTCTTGGTTTGTAATTTTTTCTACCACAGATGCAAATTTGACATTATATAAATTCTCACAGATCCCTATTATAATCTATTACCTTGCATGTGTTGTGGGATACAGTTCTGGAAAATTGTCAATTTTCCCAACCTGAAATATTTGGCAAATGAATTCTTTATTGTACATCAAAAGGACAAATAAAAACATTAGGAAATAAAGCATTAATCACTGTGGACACTGTCAAAGCTACACCATTGGAATAGTCAAAACATCATATCTTGGGATACATCTCAGGATTTTCAAAGAGTGAGGGAACCATTTGGTAAGATTGCAACTTTCATAGCTATATACCTCAAAATCACTTCTATATCCACATATACCAACAATTTTGATTTCAAGCTAAAATTAAACACTAATAATGTCAAACCAGAGTGTATACCTACACAGATTGTAGACCAGGAGGCCATGCTCTGCTATTATACTAGGGGCTTAAAATCATAATGCTATTCCTGCAGCCAATGTGGCCATCTTGCCATACATTACACCAGAAATCAAGTCCCACAAGCTGAGTCAATGTATAATTAATTTATTCAACACCATCGAGAATACACCATGAATGTTCATGTAACCAATACTACTCCACATAACCAGCAAAAAGAAAAGTGCAGTAATTCCATGGATAATTTGCAAATACTTGATCCATCAATTAAGAAAATAAGCAATTAAACTCTCAATATTATAAGCCTTGCCAAGGTGGCTTGAGACTTCTCACATGAATTGTCTAATACATTCTATGTCACAACTAGTACCCACACAACAATACACCAAAGTCAAAACCTAATATCATCAATAAAACAAGTCAGCATACTGAACCAAGCCATCCACAAATAATGAAAATTAAATAGCATCACATATCACTGATGCACTCACCCCTCTCTCTCACCTGGATAGACAGACAATGACACAAAAAACAATAAGGTAACCAGGTCACCCCCTCCTTAAATACTGGTTGAAGAGGGCCAAAACTGAAAGGCCAATATTCCAAAGACCTTCAATCAGATAGATCTTACCACCAATCAAAGTATGGATATATTTGAAACAAGTCACATTGAATACCATAAATTGTATCAAAATGCATCACAACAGGTATCCCCTCCTCATATAGTGTTAATGAAACTTAAAATCACTATTGTGGAGACTCACTTCTTACAATCTGTGCAGCAACATTAACCTTCTATGTATTCTGGTGCATAAGAATGCACTTTTCTCCTAAATAACAATACATGATGACACCCATCTGCCTTCTACACTAGATTAATGCATTTAAAAAACCAGAGATAGCAAAATATACTATCTAGACATCCTTGCTGTCACATGATCACCGATAAAGCAGCAACCAAGTCTGTGATATCTATATTGCTGACCAAGTAGCACCATACCAAGTCCACCCATATCCAAACATATCAACTCACCATAGACTAGCCGCCATCTATTTTGTACTGTGAAGATCATAACCTGCCCAACAAAACACCACCATCAGCAAAATGCCTCCATGGACTTGCCCAATATAATAATTACCTAAAACATATTGTAACAGTCAAAACACGTGTATCTCGTTAACATATTGCAGAATTCGACCACCACACAGAACAGCAGCAACATCGAATAGCGAAGCCACCGGTAATAGTGAGTTTGAACATAGTTTATCGGTTCCACAATACGATCTACGGAATAACGCCTCTGATGCGACATAAGTAAACACTTCTTTAGGCACGGTGGTCAGGGAGATGCACGAGATTCATGGGTTTTGTTTCCGAGTTGGCCAACAATCAAACGAATATTAACTAACACATATAATCGAGGAAATATATATAATGGGCATCGAATAAATGAAAACTTAACTACAGACGTATAGTTAAAATTATTTATTTACATTTTTAATAAACGACAACATTAGTAAGATTATTGATCGTATTTTTAAATTAAGAGTTTCAATATCTAATTGGCAATATTATCTATAGAAAATACATTTCTTTTATTAGGAGCATTTATTTATAGGAAGGCGTAATCCAGCTACCCAGGGTTCTCGAGTGAGTATTTCTAATGCGTGCTGTCAGGAATTTATACTTTGCACTGCCAGAGTCATCAGTAACGGCGGACATACATTTATTTAATAAAAATCTTTATTTTACGACGAAGGGCAAACATTTATTTGAGAGTATATGACGAAGATAATGCCGAGGCGGAGTGATGGAGAGAATAATAACTAATATAAAAGAACACGTGGTACGCTTTAGAAGGGCGATGTAAAATGGCAGCGCTAAAACTGCAAGACCGTGAATAAGTTATAAGGGTCTTCGGGTTGGTCTCTGCCTCGACCCGAAGAGGTAAGGTGTCACATGAGCATAACCAGGGACAAGCGGTCCGTGTCGCAATTTGCCAGCTGGCTGCGTGACGGTCGTCAAGCCCTACGGGAACATTGATCATGTCCGCTTGCGTAGGACGACTGGGGTTAATTCAATCATGGAGAATCCGGAGTATTCACAGCGTGGAATGAGCCATCGGGGCTTCAAAACGTAACACATGTATAATATCTAAAAGATTGCGGTAATATTTAACTAGATTTCAAACTCGGCCCAACATTATCAACTTTGACTGAAAGAAAATTGGTGACTCTCAAAGAAATGAAATTTACATAATTACTCATTAACATTTAATAATAGTAAAAATATCTAAAAAGGGAATTATTATAGCGAGTATGCCAGCTATTACGGAGTAGTCGACCCTGCATTACAATAACTGATTCTTTGAATGCGTGTCGATTTATATGAAATTTAAGTTATCTATAAAAGCAATATTAATGACAATTCGACATGCATTCGCTGTTCGAGCGATTATGGATTTAGCTTTAAAACTAAGACAATTATGAGAAGGTAATATTTCAATGATAATTATAAATAAAATATAGATTTAAGAAATACACACCTAAGAAGTGATAGAGGGAGGGTAAGCTAGATTATGCGAGAAGTTGACAGATTACATGAATTCTTAAATTTTAGTTTCACAAATTTACAATTTTTTACATTTAGAAGTTATACAAATAATAGGAGATGAGCTATAGCTTATTATTACTAGAGTACTCTATAATTTGGAATACATAAACACAGGTACCTCTTTTATAAGTTGTTTTCGTCCATTGGTTTAATAGCAGATTGTTCGTAATTAGAAATTTTCTTTCTTGTCCTGGGCATGTTGTTTTATTGATTTTTTTTAACAGCAGCGGCTTTCTTGTTTATTTCAGGCAGCAGATCATTTTGGTGTTTTTACGATGGGCAAGGTGAAGCTCAGCATATGGTGGGCCATCTTCTGATGGAGAATAATTTCGGTGCTTACTCGGTCATACCTTGCAGTATTAATTTATTTAAGATATTTTAGACGCTCCACTCGAGAGCAAAGCTAAAATTCAAGTGCCAATCTTTAGCAAGTCTAAGATGGCCTCCTTTTCTTATCTTAATCTTTTAATTTTTCTCTCGAGATATTTTTAGGTTTTATTTATCTTGCCCTCAGGATAATCAATGCTCTGCTGGTTTTAATTAGAAAGAAATTTGCTGTCTATTGTTTGTTTTTCTTTACATTCGTTAATTACATTTTTCTAGGAATTTTGCTATAATTAATTTATTATCTATCACTGACCGATGCTTTTAAATTTTCAAAGACAAAAGGGAATAAAATTATTTTAACTTTAATTAATTATTGCATCAGATTTTGTTAGAATTATTATTTAACGAAATTTAAACTAAGCAACAAATACGAACTTTATAAAATTCAAAATAAATGATTAATATTATGCAAAAGTTTATTTAACTAGAAGGAATCTAAATTACATTATTTTATCCGTATTTATTGCGTTTAATTTGAGATCGAAATGTGTGCATGTTTATGTTGAGTTCTACATATATTAATACATTTTTAATATTGTTACACACACAATTCGATACCAAAAAGTTTAAATTTGGGTGGGATAGACCGGTCAGTGAGAGATGACAGAAAAAAGGTGAAACTTGAGATTCGAATACGAATCTCACTGTTTCAATATATAATAACCAACATGGATTTGAACCAAACATATCTGTAAAAATTAGTTATATGTATCATATACATATGTAGTCAATAAGCAATAACATAAAATTACCCTGATTTTTCAACTGAATTCATATATACATTGCATAAACTTAAGCAACTGTAATATTTTATACTGTGTGCTCATAGACATAATCCTTTGACTCTTTCAAAGTTGTAACCCATCTTTTCCCCCTTTGTCCTATGTATTTTCATATGCATCAAGCTGTTAATATAAATTTTATAGATACAAATGTAAACATATATATGAAATGATGATCTGTGTAATCTTTTTTGCCTAATAAAGTTCCTTTTGAAACAGCAGCAGCAACAACAACAATAATAAATAATAATACATATTACTAATCTGAATAAAATTAAAAAAAAAAGAAACAATTCTTCTCTTTTTTCGCAAGGAATTGGAAGTAAAACAGGTTTTATTTTCCTAAAAAAATGTTAAATCATCTCTTTGTAACTAACCTTTATATTGATTACAAATATTATCAATATTAAAAAGCTAAGTAATGCATTTACCTCTAAGAAAATTTTCTATGTTGTATAAAATAAATAAATAAAAAAATCCTTTGTACAAAGTAATAGCTAAATTATTTTTTTTTAAAGTACAGTAGTAAAAAGAATTCAAATATCTATTTTTTCATTATTTATTCTCAACAATAATTGTACATCAATATATTTTTGAAATATCTTAATGTGTTGCTGTAAATACCTCATATTAATGTAACTTAACGTTATACAAATTAAACTCTGTAATTTTACTGTAATAACTTTTAGCATTTAATATAAAATGTTGTTGCACAAAGTAAAAATTTCAAAAATTTTGTCACACAAATCGTTAAATGCACTTTCATTTATCTTTTGAAGATGATGCTCTACACCAAAAATGCATATAAGGAGTTTAGTAAAAGCATTTTCAAATATTTTACACCTTGCAAAAAAGCATTTGCATCAAGGCAGAAAATTATTAAAAGAAAATAATCAAAAGAAGTGGCACACAATAATAAATTACCATATTCAATAATTCAGAAATATTACCAAATTCACCATTTCCTTTATTTTGTTTTAATATCTTACATAAATATAATTTAATATCCACTGCTTTGAACACTTTTTAGCAAAAACCTTTTAATGATCTTATGTTTCAACCGATCTGCAGTCTTCCTCAGAATTATGATATAATGAACAACATAAAATAAAATACATAACTATATAAACAATACCATAAAAATGGAAACAATAATAAAACCATAAAAAATAAAAGTGAAATAAAATAAAATAAAATACAGTCAGAAATACATATGTATAATTTATATTTATTTTATATTGTATATTTTATTTTATATTAACTGGATTATTTTATTTGGGTTTTATTATATTTATTTCAGTTTTATTGTTATCTTTTGTTTTTATTATTTTATTAATTTTATTGTTTACATTTTTTATGGTATTTTTTTATATAGTTATGTATTTTATTTTGTTGTTCATTATATCACAGCTCTGAAGAAGACTGCAGCAAAAGGTAAATAAAAGGTTTTTGCTAAAAAGTGTTCAAAGTAGTGGATAAATTATATTTATATCCAATAATTAATTTCATTTCATTATACAGGTAGAACTCCATTAATTGTTAAATGTTATCATAAATATATAAAGAGATCATGCTTTCAACATTTAAATATATAATCATACATTATTCTTATATTCTTATAAACAACTTCCATGCCTTTAAATTCCTATAAAATGTTCAAAAACATAAATATTACATGTATATACAGGTATTAACTGCAGCAATTACATAATTATACATCATTATAATTAAAAAATATTTATGATATTTTAATTATTCTTATGAGTTACTTCTTGCTAGGTTTTAATGAAATTATCAATTAAAGTTTATTTTTACTTTGATGTGCTTTCTTGCTAATAAAATTTTACTAGTTTGAATGAAATTTACCTAGTACAGAATTCATTGAAATTATTTTTAAAAGCTATTGAATAAAGTATCTTTACTCAGTTATATGAAGTATCTCACTGAACTTTTCTTGAGAAAAAAACAGCTACGGTGATAGTCCTAAGATTGACAATAAAAATGCATAAAGCAATATATACAAAGACAATTATTTAAAAGAATAACTGACCCAAAAATTAGCTGCTTCAAAAATCAATATATAGATAATCATATATTGTCAACGTTTTCAATAGAAATATTAATTATATATTAATATTTTACATATAATATATTTCATCATGTTTATTAAGTAAAAATTTCAATAGATTAATTTTGTAAAAACACAGCAAAATATTTACATCAGTGATCTTTTTTTTTTTAGAATGGAAAATAAAGTTATGCAATAATTAGCACTTCATTATATTGATAAAATAATTATACTAAAAGCTATTTATTAAACATTAATTTTAATAATATACATTTGATAGCATGTATTTAAATTTACACATATGAATTATTTTTTCATTGTTTGTTTCTTCTTTTGTAATAAATTTAACTTTTAAATAACTTCTGTTTGAAGTTATTTTACGATCATTTTAATTAAAAACATTGTTTACAGACCACCAATTTGCATATTATCTATTTTTAATAAAATATATTACATTTTTAAGTAAATAAATAACTTTAAATTACTAAGTTTTTTTTTGTAAGAATCAAATCTTTTAATTGCTTCAGTCTTTGAGGTAAAACATGCCTTTTTATTATTAATAATACAGATATACCTTAAGTAAGCTATTTATTTTTGTTATTTTAATTGAAAAGTATATTTTTTATTGATCATCTATTTGAAAATTACATGGTTTATACAAATGTAAACTTATCTTAATTCACAAATACAATTACTAACAATGGAATCATAGAATCCAATAGCAGATAGTATAAATTAGCACATAATAGTTTGTTTTATTTACAATATTGTTTAATGTCCTGATCAGTAATTTTCAACAAACACATAAAAAATAGAGCTGCTTTTTAACCCTTCAATAGTGTGACATTTCCATTGTTTTTGATGACAATTTTCGGAAATTTTCAAAATTTGATTTTAGTATCTAAACCCTTCATAATCATCAACTATTATCAATCCACTGCAGAATGAAGGTCTCTTCAAGTTCATTCCATCTTCTTTGATCTTTAGCTTCTCTTTTACACATTACTCCTGCACACTTTCTTATTTCATCCATCCATCTCACATGTGGTCTCTTTCTGGGTCTTTTACTATCTCTTGGAATCCAATTTAAGATTTCAATTGTCCATCTATAGACTGAAATGGACTTGGACTGGGCCCATCTAAACCATTATTATATGTTATATCTCAATAAATTGAAATTGATTTGTTAGAAGTATAAGTTTTCCAATGAAAAACATTCTAAAAAAATTATATTTGAACTTTTCAAACAGGAAAAAAAAAAGTGAAATATATAATGAGAATAACTATTTTTTTCTTATTGGCTGATTAGCATAATACTGTTGAAAAAAAAAGAATAATTATAAAGTCATCATAAAGTTATAAAATTCTGTTTCAAATTTAAAATTGCACTTATAATTTATTAAGCATTACACACTTTTCATATTACAATATTTGACAGAGCACAACTATCAATCATTCTAATCATTCTAATCCTACCCTATCTCTTTACTCCCTCACCTTCAAGTCCAAACACACCATTCAGGGGTTTGGGGAGGGGTTCCTACAAATATTTTAGTCTGCTCTCTATTTATCATTGTATTAATCTCCTTTCACAACTATCAATATTTTATTTTACTGTTACTTTAAATTTCTCAACTTGCATTTGTATAAATTAAACATGTTTCTTAAGAAACTAAATAAAACCATAAACATTTTTTTTTAAAAAATTACTATGCAAATAATGAATTATAAATATGTATATATTAATTTAATTGATGAACCAAACTTGATCAATTATTTATTTAATATGAAAAATTATTAAATTTCAAGTATTTTATTGTGTAAAAAATAAATATTATTTCTATCAACACTTTTTAAAATTCACACATAATTTCTTTAAATACAGGCACACTATAATATTAACCATTCAGTTGTTCATGGGCAACCCATAGGATTATAAACAAAAATAATTTTATAAAATATAAAATAAAACAGAAATCACATATGTTTACATATATCATCATCATCATCAACTATTATAAGTCCATTGCAGGATGATTATCTTTCCAAGTTCAATCCATCTTCTCTGATCTTTAGCTTCTCTTCTCCACATTATCCCTGCACACTTTCTTATTTCATCCATCTATCTCACATGTGATCTCTTTCTGGGTCTTTTACAATTTCTTGGAATCCGGTTTAAAATTTCAATTGTCCATCTATTATCATCTCTTCTAGCAATATGTCCATCCCAACTCCACTTCAGTCTTTTAATTTTTTCAATGAGATCAGTAACACTTGTTTGTTCTCTTACCTATAATTGCATCTTCAATCTCTTCTTATTACTCCCAATGTGTATTATTCCATACTTCTTTGAATAGTGTGAAGTCTCTGCATTGCTTTTCTATTAAGTGTCCAGTCTCAGATCTGTAAGTAAGAACTGGTAAAACACATTTATTAAAAACCTTCCTTTTCAAACACATGGGAATATTTTCTTTTAGTATCAAGTTATTTCTACCAAAAGCACTCTGACCAAGTTTAATTCTATGATTAATTTCATCCATTATGTTTCCATCTGTAGTAATAATCTGACCAAGGTATTTGTAACTGTTAACTTCTTCTAACTCATCATAATCAATCTTTATTTTTATATTTTGAGAAAATCCATTAAACATTTTTACATGTGTACTA
Source organism: Epiperipatus broadwayi (assembly GCA_028023455.1). Lineage (NCBI taxonomy): Eukaryota > Metazoa > Onychophora > Udeonychophora > Euonychophora > Peripatidae > Epiperipatus > Epiperipatus broadwayi. The sequence continues at coordinate 2,786,593 of JAQFVV010006304.1, read as the reverse complement.
GCATATATATTTATTTTCACTCAATCATACAACATAAAAAAAAATACATTTTTTTTATTATTATGAAATACAAATTTTTTTCCCAGTTTTCATTACTTCTAAAAATAATGATTGGTTTTTCTTAAGTAAGTGACTGTTTTTTCCATTTATATTGTAATTAAAGTAATAAAACCATTTTAATATTTACAGAAGGCATTTTATAATTTTTTTATTTTTGTCAATTATGTTAATATCTAAATATTTACAGTGTCAGCATTTGAAAACATAATGCTTATTATTTGTCTTGAAGTTATTATGTTTTGAAGCAATTTCAATTAAAACTTTAAATTTTTTGAAAGAAAAAGAAAAGAAACAATATGAATTTGAGTTGCTTGTAAAAAGAAATTGTCAAAGTCATAAGTTTAACCTTTGATGTTCCTTTCAACATTTCATCAATTTCCTTGTTCTCACATTCAACATAGAATTTAAGATTAAACCATTATACTTACCAAAAATTAATAAGTTTGATTTCATTTGATAGATATTTTTGTTTAACTACTGAAATAAATTTTAAATGTTCATATTTTCTTTCTATAAATATTTAAAAAATGAAATTGTAATCAAAACAAAAAGATTACATGTCATCAATTCTAGAAAGATTATTTTCATTTTACAAAATCAATGAAATCTTCATTAGTTGTTTTTTTTTTAAAAAAAATCTGAACAAATATTTATTCATTTCTCTTATATCTAATGAAATATGCTTGAAAAGTTTAAAATTTTTCAATGTTTATTGCAAAATTATATTTTCTTACTCATTATTGTAATTAGATTGCTTATGGAGAAAATTAAACTTCTAAATAGATTTAGATCATATTTCATTGTCCACCAATATATTGTTCTATTTTTAAAATTAAAGTATTTCCATTAGAAATAAATTATTAATAATTTATATTTTGATTTCTAATAAAAAAATTGTATAAATTATTGTATAAAAATGTCTAGAATTGTATTAAATTCATAAACAAACACATTTTTGGTTATTCAAACTATTTTCTTAAAACAATATTGTAAAAATAATGATATCAAAAACTTATAAGAATATAATAGAGGGGCTTGCCAGGGTGGAGCTGATTTCTATTATTTTGAGGAATTTTTTTATTTTCTTGCCATCTATGGAATTTTCTTCAAATTAAAATTTTATATTATAATATATATAGGAAATTACATATATTATAGTATAAAACTTATGGAAATTCCCATTAGGGACTGATTTAATGAGAAGCAAAGCAATACATATAAAAATCTGGTGCAGTTAAAGAACTTCCAGAGACTATGAATTTAGACCAGTGTTTCTTTCTTGTAGCTATCTTTAGTATTTGTTGCCAATTTTGCATTCTTTGATGGCCAAAACTGGAACAGAAGAATATATTATTTATTATTTTTTTAAAAGAATATAAAGATGTCAGTATTATGCATATAGTCTAATAAAAATGAACCAATATTATCATCTATTAGTAGTTCTTTGATCTCATTATAAGAGCTATCATGCTTTTATTTTGATTTTGAAAATGAAATTACACATTTTCATAATTTTATTATATATTTATAATTATTTTTAAAAAATATTTGTGAAATATTTATTTTTTGGCATTAATATTTATGATTACACTCAGATTTTATTTGCAAATATTTATTTTTAAAGAAGATAAAATAATAAATGTAATTACAGTAACTGAGAAAGTTTTGACTAGCTAAAAAAAAGAAACACCTTTATAATAATTTTTATTGTGTTTTAATAATTATAAATGCAAATTAAAATTTTAAGACAGAATTTTATTGTTTTATATAATCAGAACATTAAATCATTCAGATTTTAAAATTGAAGTTGAAACAAATTTAATTTTATTGTTGAATACTTTTATCTGCAGCTATGAAACAATAAAAGTGATTATTTTGATTATATTATTTCAGTTTTTTTTTAATATTTATAAAGTTAAAATATTATTTTTAAAAAGGATTCTCATTTGTATACATATATTTCTAAAAAATAATTAAAAATGTGTAATATAATAAACAATCAAAAGATAAATTCAATAAAAATAAAAAGTTGGAAATTTAATTAAATACCCATTAAAGGTTATCAAAAATATGAACAGCTGAAATATTAAGTCTATATATATGTGTGTATTTAGTGTGCATGTGTAGAAAGAGATCAAATGCCATATGTGAATTTGGAAAAAGTTAACAGAAATAAAATATACATTTAGTCTGGAAAGTTGCCATTTTGTTTATGATGCATGACTACATTATGTTTGAATTAAAATTATTTAAAACTATGCAACCTATTTTGCATTTTTTGATTTCAGCACATGTGTATAGCATTCAGATGTTGGTTTGTGAAATTTTATGTTTTTGGCACTTATAATTAATGAAATATTTGATTTTCTTTGGACTAACTCTAGCATTCCTCTTATACTTTGGAAAAGAATGTGTGTGCATGTAGTTATTATCTATTTTTTTTCACAGCAGTTTTAAAACTCATTGTTATAAGTAAATTATATAATAATTATTTATGATTTTCAAAATAAAATGTCGGCAAAAAGAAGCTTCTCTTTATATCGTGGATTTTGAAAAAAACAACAGATCTTTTTTATTGATATCTAACTTTTCAGAAAATGTTAGAATTCAAATAATTTGTTCTTATATCTGTTATATTTTTATAGAATATTTTAGAAATCGTAATGTATATACATATATATGATTCAAAACTTTTGATTTATATAAACATTATTTATAATAACATAATTTAATAAATAATAAAAAAATAAATAACTACTTTTTTTTCTGTAGTAGATTTTAAAAACACATGTATGTTCTTACAAATATATATTGTGGCCCATCTATAGGCGATACGACCCTAAGCAGAGGAGTCAAGTCTTTACATTAGGCCCTACTTGGACTCTGGCTAGGTACTATTAACAGACTTACTATTTCCCGACCATTTTCTTTAATTATAACAATTCAATTTAGATAAGATTAGTATTTTTCCCAAGTTACTTTTACATGATTAAACATTTCTAAAGTAAGACATATTTTAAATATAATTAATGTGAGACTCGTTTACCTAAAAACAGATCACATCCCTTAATATTAAACAATTACAAAATATTTGTTCAATGGCATAAGAATACCCCGATACTCCTCCTTTTTAAGTATCTACATACTCTCATGGCTAACAATAATATCTAATATATTATTTTATATTTATAATTATTAAGCTTTAATTCAATCACTCATTAAATTAATCTGTTAGATAATTACAGATAAACTTTGATTCCTATTATGTTTAATAATTAAGATTGACAATTATCATAAGAATAACTTTACAATAAGAAGATCCCAAGATGATCATTGATTTATTAATTCTTCATACTACTTATGGAATATCAAAAGGAATTTTACGGATTTCCATAGGTAGTGCACAAATTAAGAAAAGCTTATAATTGAAATCTATAATCAAGCTTTATATTTATATTTTTTAATACTTATTATTAAAATAATATTATTAACTAAACTGTAATTAACACTAATACTTTCACTAATAACTAATGCATCATTTAATTTCATATTAATAAACACACCTTAATAATTGGCAATGTCATCAATGACCTATGGGATCAAGGCAGCATGTAGCAAGTAAAAATCTCTATTAAGAGATGTGTGCTTATTAAACTGTTAGATTGCTCTAAACTGTATTGATTTTTCATTTTAATTTCAACTGTACATTTTGAGTTCGTGTGATGTGGTGAAAATGAGCCCAGAAAAGAAATGCAACATTTAGAATTTGGTAAAACTTTCCAAACAATAATTTTAATAATATTCATTACAAATGATTACAATAAACATCCCCATTAACATCTAATTTAAAATAACTTATAACAAAATGATATACGCATATATTATAATAACAATAACAATAGAAAATTAATCTTCGGATTGTTTATAATCAAACAAAACTAACAATCTCCCATTGTATGTTCAGATATTTACCCCTATGTATGTGCCTACATATTACACATCCAGTTTATTAAACAATCATTCTCTTTTTTTTTATTCATGGCCTGTTATTTCAACCTCTAAAATAATAATAGTACTAAGGTTATATACTTGGTGAATAAGTAACAATACAAAAACAATTGAGAAAAGATTGTTATAATTCTGGAGGTTGATAAGCAAAACAAAATTAATACTTTTATATTTCACATAAGAAAATATCACCATTTTTTGTTTATCCATTCGCACATGTAAATACACCCTGCCCTCTGGATTGCGTATATATCGTGTTAAATATCTTATTATACCTTTCATACTGGTATATTGAGCATATTTATTTATTTAAATGATTAATAATCTTTAATCTCAACTTAATTATTAAATAACTATTAATATAACACTTGAATTAATTCCTTATTAATTGATTTAATCCCCTCTATTGTATTAACAACTCATAGATTAAAACATATAAATACCAACATTAGAAACAAGTTCTCTTTTAAACTCTCAGCTAAAAGTATAATAACAACTTTAAATTTTCTGGTTGTTCCACACTACATAAACTTATTATAACGTTTTTATTTTATTTTTTTTCTCTGAAGATTCTGCTTATCCTAAGATTCGTAAGGTATTTGGGTTACTGCAACAATAATCCTTCCTTTTGTTCTTTGTTTAGTAATAAAAAATTATTTATGGCTTGCCTTATTTATTCTAGATGACATATATTTTCATCTATATTATACAGCACACTTATGATTTCAATTAAAAATATATGTGTCATGCAACATTTTTCAGTTAAAACTTTATAGAAACTGACATTCCCACCGGTATGGCTCAAAGAAAATCTTCTCCTATCACTTATTGTAATTAGAGTTTTATATGTAGCCGGAATGATAAAAAACATTTTTCAGCTATTACTAATTTAGTTCTATTGACTCTTAAATATATATACTTAGCTGTTTCCCAGAGATTTACCATTCTTTTATTTATCCTTACTGAATATTGACGGTGTTTACTTATTTCCTTTTGTTTATCACTGAAATTCATTTTCCCCATGGCACAATTATTGTCCTCTTTCAGTGAATATATTTGTTGATACTTTTTTGATATGTATATTTTATTCGTCTCCGATTATTTCCTCAATATATATTAATTTCCAAGAGATTATTGGGAATTATTGACCATTGACTTGACCAGTAGAAAACGATTAATTTATTCCATTATTTTAAACACAAAGCTTATAATTATCCAATGTATCAATGCAGAGTTACAATTCATTACTTTTTCTTCTTGCAAATAATAAGATTTTAGGAATTTTTAATCCAACTGTTTTAAAAATATAACACAAGAAAAGAAAAAGCCTAGTTACTTATTTTTACGATCAAAAAGAAGCTTTTCTTCTCTCTTGGATTTTATAGTAAAAGATCGTTTGATACTTTTTGATTGGTTGATATTTCCCACTTTTTCTGTTAAAACAAACATGTATTTGCAAGTTTTTGGTTTATCATTTTAAAATGACAATTTTTTTTTTTTAAAAATTGAAATATAATATTTTTTAGAAATTAAATAAAGATAGAATTTACTGTTTTAATTTTAGATCAGTATTTTGCAAAATTGATGAATTTTATTTATTTTTAAGCATAAATTATTTTTTAAAAATCAAATGCGCATAAACAATAATTATTGGTCTCCATAACACATCATGTTTACAAAATACAGTTTAAACTTCACTGGTTTTAAATACTAACCTTTTAACCGCTAATTATATTATTGGTTGTATGAGGTAAAAATCAAATCTTTTAATTGGCCAACTCACAAACTGAAGACAAAGCCTATTGTTAAAACATATTCGCCTATAATATTAAATTCAACTCAGATACGTTTATAAAAAGTATATTACTAATTTTTCAGGTTATGAAGAGAACGAAAGTTCTTTCAAAAATAAATTGCTATTTATTTATTCTAAAATATTCAATTTCGGCAACATAAAAGCTATAATATAAACAAAAAGGTCGACTTTTACGTTATAGAAAAGTAAATATTTCTTTTAAATATTTCTTTAATATTTTTACTAAAATCTTCAATATTTTTCGAAAATAATTTTGTTTTTTTAGTATATTTTTTAAAAAACTAGTTTAATTTCTGAAATTATATTTTTTTAACTTAAAATTGCATTCGAAATGAAAATCTCAGTGTTTTTCTTTATTTTCTTTGATCAGGCGGTTTCTTTGTTCTTTCCAGCCAATCAGAATGTCTTTTTCGGCTGAGAGCTCACTAACAACCAATTACAACCAATGTTCTTTCTTTGTTTAGGTTTAAATGCGTTTTTTTTTATTTTTTACTTGTAAAATAAATCAGAAGAGGGCACCATCTTACAGAACTTTTAAAAACCTATTCAAAACCTATCAAACGAATTTTTTAGCATAAGAACTGGCAGAGTTAAAGTGACATCAGATGTCTACGAGGAGCCTCGTAGGAGGCGGGAAAAGGGCTAAATGATATTAATTGTCCATCTATCTGCATATATATGATTCTATGGGTTATTATTTATATGTATCTTGAGTTAAGATCCTTTATAAATTTCCATTAGCTAAACCGAAGTTCAAACCCTATGATCTAATATGTCAGTATGATCTTCTTTTAATAAGTAAATATTATTGGATTTGTAAAATTTAAAATTAGACACCAAAATTTTATTTTAGAATAGACTGGGCTAATAAAAAGTGCACAATATATATGTTTGAATTCAATTTTTTTATTATCATTAAATCCATAACATTTTTTACAAACTATCTTACATTTTGTAATGTATAAACATAATATATATATATATATATATATATATATATATATATATATATATATATATATATATATATATATATACATTATTTATTAAAGCAATACTTTAACTAGCTCATAATGCATTTCTAAAATACTATATCTAATAAAATCAACATTTAAAATAATTTATCTTATTTAAATAATAAATTAAGAATGTCAAAATACATAAATTAAATACTAAGGTTCATATTGGATTTCCAGCTCATTTATTATTATAACAATTTAAATTACGACTAGCTCATTATTTACTATTAAAATAAGGTAAGATTAAAAAAGTACCAACAAAAATTATAAAACTCTGCCAAAGACATTTAGCAAGGTACACTGTTGGTTTAACATTGAGGATGTACCTGAAAAATATACTCTCAATGGCATAAGAATATTACCTCTATCTAATTTATAAAAACTACCTTGTAATATTCTCATGAATCACAACACACATAAAATAAATCCTAATTAAATCATTTATAAAATTTATTATGAAACAATAAAACAATTATTAATCTTTCATAAAAGAGAATATTTAAATTTAATATTAACTAAAAAAATTAACTTAACTAAAAAATTAAATTAACTAAAAAAATTCAAAAAACACTTGGCCACATCAAACAAAGAAATTCTTGAGACAATATGAATTCCAAAAAACATTAACAAGTTTATTATCTAACAACATACTTAAATTTATAAAAATATAAGTTTCTAAAATTTAAACATCTTCAAAATAACAACAACAACAAAATTAATCAACGTAAAATATTTATATAAAAGATACTATGAAAATAAAATATTGAATAGCCTTTACTCTGGCTATTTGCTATATAAAATTATATATGTTGTATATTACAATAGTAATACTATTATTATCTTTTATACTTGTGATAGCAATATTCCACCATCACTATCATACTTAAATAAAATTATAACAGTAATGAATACAATTTACTTACATTATCATTTGTAATTAATTGTATACTTCATATTTCTGAAAGAAAATTATGATTATAATAATGCCCATCAATACTATAAATTTAATCTAAGATTAATACTTATTAAACAATTTAACATATAACATTATCCTTAAGATACTAAGTATATCATTTATATACCAACAAAGTATTCTCCTTTACTTTTCAGGTATATTTTAACATTCTAATATAAAAGCAAATAAAAAAAATATAGTAAATCAAATAACTTTCTTCACAATTTATAAGTTATTTGCTATAAAATATTTAAAATAACCCTATAACTTTAATTTTTGTTAAGTTCACTTTACTTATAAAATAATCAGATTATATTAAATAATTATATATTGCTTGTATATGCTATATTTATTCATTTCAATATCTACCACTATAATAGCATTCAGCTGTTACATTCCATCATTCTCTCTCTCTCAAACAAAAATTTACAATATTTTTTGCAACATTTAATGTGTCTAATTTTTATTAACAAGGAACTAAACATTAATATTTCTGACTAAAACATGCTAAGCTCAAGGACAAATACACACACTTTTAAGATGTGGCACTATTTTAAAATATTCTAGAATACCTAAATAATGATTATTTAAACTAATCTGAATATAGAAAATTATTTAAAATATATTAGAAAAATTATATAATATTTAATTTCACAATTAAGCTATATTATTTTAACAATATATCCTTTAAAATTTAACAGACAGTAAATAATTATATATTTTAAATAATAAATTATATATTACTTTCATCATTAAAATTATATTAATACAACTTTAAAATACTTTGAATAGTTAGTTAACTTAACCCTTTGGCTAACACATTTAAGCTTATTTTATGCACAGAAATTAATACAAAATATTAGTGACTAATATAAATTTCAATTTTTTTCAAGATAGCTATTCTAAATCTTTCTAAAAATGACTGTGACAAATGGCATGGGCACAATATATATATGACTCAAGATGACTAATTCTTTTTTATACTTATTGACATTTTTTATGTGTTTTTTATTTACCATGTAATTAGACATTCTAGAATTATAATCCGAAAACTCTTTCTAATTGAAAATTTATGCTTCCCATATTGACAAGTAGTATGTAGATTTTAAATTTTATTGTAAAGTTCATAAAACAAGTGTTTTTTATAACTATGAAAACATTAGAAATATATCTAATAGAAAAAATCATTCTAATTTAAACATTTCCAAGTTCAAATTCCTATAAATTTTTTATAAAGCTATTTGTAAAATTTATCACTTCTATAATTATTTTTATATAAAACTTGAACATATAGTTTGTAACTGTTCTGAAAACAATTGTTTGTATACTATTACTCAATGCTAACATGAACTTTTTCAGATTTAAATACATTACACCATTGCAATATTTCTTTAGCAAGATTGAATACATTATAAATATACATTATTATCTGATATGTATACAAATAATGTGTAGATGTTGAATTTTACTATAAAATTCATAAAAACAATTGTTTTGATAAAATATTATAACATTATAAATAATCTAATAGAGAAAGAAATGAATTTTGATTTGAGTAATTTGTTCAAATCTTATACATTATTAAATAAAAGTTTTTATAAAATGTATCACTTCTTCAACTATTTTTATAAGTATTTTGAATATAGAAATTATAAATTTCACAAAAGTAATTGTTTTAATAACTATTATGATAGTACTCCTTTATGTGTATTATTACAAAAAAAGGAATTACAAACATTTCTTTGATATATATATATATATTTATAAATAAAAATCCAATAAAATAAATTAATATAATAAATAATTTAAATTAAAACAACAAACAACTTAATCCAAAAATTATCAAACTCCCAACTCTATGCGGTTTGATACATCTTCATAAATTTAATATTATTTCAATAATTAAATATAAAAATATTGTCCAAAAAACTTCACCCCCTCATTTTTTGATATTTACATAATAAACATATAAATAAAATAATAATGCATAATATTAGCATTAATTTAAAAAAATATAAAATAAATAAAAGATTAATTGTAAAACAAATTATAAGTTATGGTAGTTTTCGGTTACGCATATTATGGTCGCTAGGCACCAAGAAGCCTGCAAGTGATAAATTTCTGTACAAAAATGGCTAAAATTGAGGGGAAATTAAAATGCCTAAAACAAGATATCAAAAGTAAGTAAAAAATCAAGTAAAAAATTTAGCCTAAAGCAAGTAAAAAATCAAGTGAAATAATACGTAAATTTTAACAAAGTACATACACACACAAAATTGGTAAAAATACATAAAATAACAATTAAAATTAAAATGCCAAAGGCAAAATATCAAAAGTAAGTAAAAAATCAAGTAAAAAATTTAGCCTAAGATAAGTAAAAAAATCAAATGAAATAATACGTAAATTTTTAAAAAGTACACACACGCACACAAGATCAGCAAGTGAAATAATACGTAAATTTTAAAAAGTACACACACACACAAAATCGATAAAAATACATAAAATAACCCTTAAATTTAAAATGCCAAAGGCAAGACATCAAAAGTAAATAAAAAAATCAAATAAAAAATTTAGCCTAAGGCCAATCAAGTGAAAAAACACATAAAATACATTAAAATGCTACGTAAATTTAAAAAATGTACACACACACAAAATAAGTAAAAATACATTAAAAATGAAGCACTAAAAACGATGGAAAATTAAAATACTAGAAACCACTAAAATCAATGGAAAATTAAAATGCCTGAGGTGGGAAATGGATAATTAAAATTTAATAATTTCATGTTTAATTTGATAAAATTTGGTTTATCAATTACATTAATATATAAATATTTAAGATTCATTATTTGAAAAAATCATGCTTATTAGTTACAGTTTTGCAAAAACCATGAATAATGCATAATTGACATTCTGAATTTAGAAAAATATTACAAGAGAAAAATGTGGTAACAATCATACAAAAAGTTTTTCAAAATATCATTTTGATTGATTTATTTTTTATTTTTTGCTTGTTTATTACTTTTTTTGGATAGCAAATAAGTAAATTAGTAAATATTGAGATAGTAGATTAAGGCTCTACCATATCTATTTATTCTTAGATCATTCTTTCTTTATTAAAACTATATATTGAATTTAATGTTTTTATGCATTATTACAATAATGAATAGAAATGAGAAAATAATATCCATGAAATAGAGATAAACTTTAACCATTGATGTTACCAAAAAATTTATCAATTACTACTAAATGGAAATATGTGAGGCTAAGCAAGTTCTTTTTCATAAACCCTTAATAGCTCTTTTGTTGGGAATCTAAGCCCAACAAAAGATATATATATATATATATATATATATTGTAAGGTGATGTCCAATTCTTATAAAAAAATAATAATAAGTAACTGATGTTTTAGGATAAAAATGTATAAAGATTAAATAGGCAGCCAACTTCTAAAACCTAATTTTTAGATATTTGGAGACATATACACATATATATATACACACAAATATAACCATACATTCATGAAGGAATGAACACATTTATTTATTTTTATTAAATGTAAAATAAAATATATACATATACACATATATATACATGAATGTAGATTTTAAATCATGACGTGACAAAATAAAAAAAAGAATATTTAACATTAAATTCTAGTAACCATGTTTCTTTTGTTTAAAAGAGGAAAAAAAGAGTAAACCTTTGTTGATTTTGGGAACGTGGAAAAATATCTAAGCAACAGATTTTTTTTTTTAGTTGTTGTTGGTTTTTCTTGTTCAACTGAAGTGCATGAAAGTAAAGTTGTAAAGAATATTTTAATTATTATATTAGTTATTAGGATTTCCTTTCTTTATTAATATTAAACTATTTAATATTTGGAATTTTATTATTGATAAGTGTAAAATGTTTTAAAAAGGAAAAAAAAACATTATTTAATTGATGAACTTTCGTTCGTTCAAATAAATGCTAAGAGCATCATAGTTATTTAACATTGTTAAAAAATATAATTGCTATCAAATGTTCCTGGGATAAAATAAAATCAACTAATGATGAAATAGAACTTTATTAACATTATTTTTAAAGTAAAATCTTTATCATGCATTTCATACATATATAAATAAAACTGCATAGAAATAGCGTTCGCCTTATAATATAACGTAAGCTTTGGAAAAGGATTCATATTTAATAATTTATATTGTGTAAATAAAATCTAACAATGCACTTTTGCTAATTGAGTGTCAGGGAATTTTTCTATCCTCTTGGTGTCGTTGACGTGTGATGGAGGATCATATTTATTGGTATATATTGTTTAAATCAACATGGAAAGATCTTGTTATGGAATGGAAATGCATGGCTTTAAAATCAAATGCCGAGGAATTCAATTTCGTCATGGGAATTGTAATGCATAGAATGTTAACATGACAAATATACATGAAGGAAAGAAAGAGATTATCTGCTAAGAATACAGAAGCTGCTCTTAAAAATTTAATGTGCTATGGTTTTAAGGAATTCCAAAATTTCATTATATTTTATGTTTCAAATATTTTTTTTTTTTTTAAATGTATACTGAGAGTTGGGTTGTGAATTTTTCTCACTCTTTTATTCAAGTGTAGCAAACATTTTTTTTTTAAAAAAAACAAAAGAACCCATTTGTTTAGATTTTTATAGGGTGAGAGAGGTGCACAACTCAAACTATACATCAATATATTATATATGTTTGTAAATAAAATATTATCATAATGGAAGGTTTAAATTAAACTGGACAATGACTGAAACAAAAGGTAAGATTTTAAATATTTACATTTATTAAATAATTAATACATTAGAATCAAACTAATTAATAAGTAAATATATATATAATATTTTCTTAACTATACAAAACACAAATTAGTAATTCATGGACATAACCTTGAGGTACATTTAAAGGACATAAACAGAATGATAATCATACATTAGTAATATAATTTTATATTTAAAATAATTAATACATTATTGTAAATTATGCACTAAATTTTATAATTCTTATTTCAACCCATATTTTAATATTTAAATTACAGCTTGTCTTATTGTTGTAGAGATAAATTAATGTTTTATAATAATCATGTATATATTCTGTTGATTTATAAATATTAAAACTATAAGCATGATCTGTCAATAAATATTTATTGTTTGAAGTTAAAACCTTTGTTTCTCTGGTCTCTAGATTGTCAAGCATCATTCATACTTCACTCATCAGAATAGCTATTATACATGCATACAGATTTTTAATTTATTATTAGCAATAGCCATTAAGGATCTATATAGAGGTCACATTATTGCCATCCTACTTAATTCCATCCTTGAGCAGAGTTAAAGGCAAATGTCTACACTGAGTTAGAACCCCGAGTAGTAATAGGACCTGTAAGTAGAGAAGGTTCTGGGTATACTATCCTAAAAGGGTTTTACAATCCATTACATATTTTGGCAACCCAAACATTAGGGGCATCAATTAATTAAATATCTTACCCTGTAGACTCCCGGTACATTTTACGGTCCATTACAATATATATATAAAATTTATTACTCAAGATTACACCTACTTTTGTTTATTGTCTTGACTATATACAAATTTTCACATAAAATGAAGATTATTTATTCTATTTATTTTTAAACTTCCTTAGTAATAAAATATTAAAAAAAATTTCTTATATATTTTTATATAAAGGATTTGAACACAGAGCTTTCAAATTCCTCCAGAATTTTAATGAAATTTTAATATCAAAGTGATGCACTGATACAATATTTTTTTTATTCAGTTAACTAATTTGAATGAATTTCTGAAGACTTTTTTCAGTCCCTTCAACTCATTTTCAAAATGTTATTAATTCTATATGTATTTTATATTTTAAACCATATTGTGAAACATTGTATTTATTAACTGCTCTTTTAATTTATAAATAATTACATAATTTAAAAATAAATCAATTAAATAATAGATTTAAACTAATCTCTTTAAAATAAAATAGAAATAAACGTGAATGCTTTAAATTACTAATAAAAATCCAGAAGCTACAATATGGTATGAAAAAAGCTGGATATGAAAACAAAACTATATTTTATTTCAATCTTTTTTAAAAACTAGATCAGCTGAAGAAAGTTTTTAAAAGTGTTTTAGAAAAAGAAAGTCAGTCACTGAACTAACTGTTATTTTGGAACACAAATTTATATAAATCAGTCTCTTCGTATTTAAAGTCACAAAAATAATAAGAAATATTTTTCTTTAATTTGGATGCTTATAACTATCAATGTTTTAGCATTTTGGAATCTATTTCATATTTAAAAAACCAGATCGTAAAAATAAAAATTCAATCCTGCCAAATAAATTTAAAAGGAATCTACATATTAAATGATTGATGGATTTATATATACAAAAAAAAAAAACAACATTAATCTTTATTTATTTATGTGGTATGTGGGATTTGAATACGACCCTGTTCTGTTACTTTTAGTATTCAAATTTCTTATGAACTCCAGAATAAACTTTTTTTTAAAATTCAAATATATTAATTTTAAAATATTTTCTTCTCCCTCTTTTCATTATTTAAAAATTTCGTGACAAAATCATGCCTGTGTATTGAAATGGAAAAAAAAAAAAAGATTAAATTACAAAACAAGTTTTAAAAATTGCGTTATAAACTTTTTTTTACACAGTAGGTTCATATCTAAAATAAGAAAAGGAAATCACAAATAAGTTAATCATTATTGTTTTAGGCTACCTCTTTTTCTACTTTCCACTTTTTTAAAAACGACTATCAAATTTACCTGTAAATATGAAAATAATTATTCCATTACTTTTTTCTTCAATAAGGTTTCTTAACTGCATTTTGTGATCATCATTATTGCATTACTTGAATTTCATTTACACACCCCTATTATTATTTTTTTCTCATGTGTTATCGGGAAGCGAACCCACTAACCCAGGACAACTGCTTGTAAAGCAGCAGTCGATGACCTCTCGACCACCAATGCTTAACACCATTATTATTTTAAATAGAATGTCCTGCTGAGTATTTATCTAGTTATATAACTATGAACAATTGCAATGAAAAAGTTGCCTAGAAGCATAATAAAAAATAAGCCGCAAACATACTGTTTTGAATATTTATAACTCAGTGTTTAGCAGTGTAACAGCATCGTCATCATCAATAGTTATTTCTCAAAAGATAGATTTTACACATTAAATTAGCCAGATTTTTTTCCAAATCTTTTATCTTCTTTCTCTCTTGCAAAATCAATATTATTTGGTTTTATTTCTACTATACATCTATTTACCATTGTATCATGAGGCATATAAGTGTGAGTTCTCAATCTCAATTTTAAATGGTTAAATGAAATTATTTATGTATGTAAGAATGTTTTTTTTTTCCAAAAATGCAATAAACAAAGAAAATTTAATTATTTTTGTTTATCTATTTTTTTTTCTTTTTCCAAACATATTTCAGTTTCACATTTATAATTATATTAAAAACACCATTCCTTTTTTTTAAAAAAACAAAACAAAACAAAACAAAAATATATACACACAAATCTTGAATAAATTTTAGTATTATTTATTATACTATGTGTACATATTATGACTACATGCAACAAAAGTTTGATTATTTAATATAATCTTTATCAAATCAAATATTTCAAAAATATGCCTAAAATATACAATCAAAAATGAAAGATAAACAAATCAAAATATACCAAAAAATATATAATATAATACACAAATACAAAATTTTTAAAAAGTATATTTTTAATTGCATGTTTATATTATATATATTTAATTTATTCCAACATTTAGGCATATTTTAAAAATATTTGTACAATATTTGCATTGATAAAGATAGTGGTGTATAAATACATTTTAAAAAAAGAAAAGAAATATTGTGTTTTATATATTAATAAATACAAATGCATTTTGAAAGTTTTAATAAAAACTTTAGAATATTAATCTTTAGGCTGATGCTTACGAGAGGTTTCATTGACGATTGACGTCACTCTAATTCCACCATTTTTAATGCTACGATAGACATTATAGACTCAATAGCTAGGTTTTTAAAAGTTCTGTAAGATGCTGCCGTCTCTTGAATTATTTTACAAGTAAAAAATCAATAAAACTGCTGGTAAAGCTTATCAAAGAAGAAAGCTTGTTGGTGATTGGCTCTTAGCCTTCAAAGACAGACTGATTGGCTAGCAAGGACAAAGAAACTGCATAATCAAAGAAAAACACTAAGATTTTCAATTTGAAAATGATATAATCAAATATTTTAGACCATTATAAAAGTATTTTCTGACCAATTATAATTATTTTAGTAAAATAATGCTAAAAATAAAATTATTTTTAAAAAAAATTTAAGATTTTAGTAAAAATATTTAAGATTTTAGCAAAAAAAATATTTACTTTTCCGTAATGTAAAACTGAAAAAAAAAATTTACGTCAGCAACTCTTTTTAATTCATTACTAAGTTTAGCTTTTAATTTGCAGCTATGGAATATTTATACAATAAACAAATAGAAATTTATTTTTGAAAGAACTTTTGTTCACTTTCATAACCTGACAAATTATTAATATACTTTTTACAAACAAATCTAAAGTGAATATGATATTAAAAGGTGAATATATTTTGACAATTGACTTTGTCTTGGTCAATTAAAAGTTTTGATTTTTAACTCACTCGGGCCAATAATATAATTAGCGGTCAAAAGGTTAAAACATATAAACTCAAAATAAGTCTAATACTAACAACTGACTGAACAATAGGAAAGTCTTATTACTCAACAAATATATTTTAATGCTATTTTTCATTAGCTACATTACAACTAAACAAATAATTATTTGCATTGATTAATTTTACTATCAAAAATTTTAAACATGGTTACAATTTATTAAAATAAATAAATATGTATGTTGTGTTTTGATAGTCAATAATGTTATGATTATTAATAAAGATAAACCTATTTAATATGTTAAGCATTTATTTAACTTATAAATCTTTCATAAATAAAGGACTTAATTCTGTAGTACTTCCCAAAATCACATACTATCTGGCTGGCTTTTCACCCATCAGCACCTTCATTAAAAGGGTCAAGATGCTTTGTAGGAAGCTATGCTGGGGGAAGGAGGGCCCTGTCATTAGCTTAAACATTTTTACAGAAGCGTAAACCCCTGAATGGACTGGCATTATATGCCATTAAGGTTTTCCAAGGTCAAAGGACTTACAACATTCTGGTTAGGCTATTGAATTATCATTCTGACTTTGAGTGCCCTGTTCCCATAAAAAGGGTTGAACTTACTGTTAGACTCTCACTCAGACTGAGGTGACTTTGGATCCAACAACAGGTGATAGATGTCCTGTCATGAATCAAGACCTCCAGCTCCCTATTTCAATTCAAAACTTACCTACTGGGACACATACTGACTAATGTTTGAGGAGAAAACATGTACCCCCATCTTGTTCTCAATTTTTATCTCCAGATTTGCCAAATGGACACAATTCCTCAGACTTGAGCCCAAGTATGTGGACTTCCTTGCTCAAGGTCAACCTTAAGGCCCTTCCCACAGGGTCCTTCTTATTCCATCATAGAGGCTACAACATCAATACCTAGTGCCCAATGTGTGGGAAGCAGGAAGAGACCATGGACCACATTTTGTTCCATTGTGATTCGTGGTCATCTCTGAGGCATGATACTGAGGAAAATGACTGTATCTGACCTGACTTGTGTAATGATTCCCCTGGCCTTTGAAAAGGGGCTTTTTGCCAAAATATGGCTGGCTTCATTTGTCAACTTCGGGATTTGGACTATACATTGCAAAGTATTGTTTGAAAGTGGGATTGAGCACCATCCCGAAGACCTCCTAATAAATTTCATACAAAAGGCTAGGGAGATTGACAAAAGGACTTTCCCAGACCAGTTGGCAATTCAGACCTGGGAACAACTAAAAATATGTTTTAAGATGTTTCATTTCATTCTATGTATGATGCCTCTAATCTTATAAGGAATGATTCCTCCCACGAATGCTGTGATGAAAGGGATGGGATGACCTACCTCCTAACCCTCCTATCTGAACTTTATCCCTGTAGACCCATTGTAGACAATGTTTGTTATCAGCAGCTCTAACTATTGCCTGTATACATAATTATATACCTTGCTCTATAAATAAATAAAATATCTTTTGAAGTGTAAATAAAAGACTTTCATAACATTTGTGAATTTTTTCAGTATATATAACATAATAAACCACACTTATTTATAACAGAGAGAAATCAAGAAGTAAATTCCTTCTGTGCCTTGATAGATATCATTGTCACTTGAGTGTGTTTATAATTATCAATTTACTACTTGACCACCAACATTACAGTTATTATCATGCACAGGAATTATTGCCTTTGTGACATCATACACTGTTGTTATTATTATTATTATTATTATTATTATTATTATTATTATTATTATTATTATTATTATTATTATTATTATTATTATTATTATTATTATTATTATTATTATTATTATTATTATTATTATTATTATTATTATTATTATTATTATTATTATTATTATTATTATTATTATTATTATTATTATTATTATTATTATTATTATTATTATTATTATTATTATTATTATTATTATTATTATTATTATTATTATTATTATTATTATTATTATTATTATTATTATTATTATTATTATTATTATTATTATTATTATTATTATTATTATTATTATTATTATTATTATTATTATTAGGTTTCAAAGGTAACTTTATTTAAAAACAAGTGTTTACATTGGTTGTTGATTATACATATTATAAATTGGGTTCTATAGTTATTACATTACAGTCTGTATGTTTGATAATATCTCTTTGCATTTCAGATTTCCCTGCATGCCTTGTTTCCCGTATTTGACTCTTCATGTTCCATCTTGTTACTTCTTGCTTGTATCATTTTTGTAACACTGTATTTTATGTTTGCTTTTGCCTTTTTCTATTATATCTTTTATTAAAAAACAGCCTGTATTTTAAAAAGAGACCATCTTGCTCTAAAGATCTCAGGTGGTGCAATAATGCTGTCTCTTTCCTTTATTTTTTGCAATTTGTTTTTAGAGGTGTTAGGGTGCTTTCTTGTGTTGTTCCCCAGTGTAAAAGTGCATCTGGTACACCAGAATGCATATAAGCTGAAAGTTGCTGCCCTTATGGTTGGTATTCCATTATTTTTGAATGTTTGTAGTATCTCATCTATTGTGGTTTCATTTTTCCTATATCCGCCAACCATCATTTGTCTTATTTTTTCAAGCCCTGAACAGTTATATATGAAATGGTCCTGTGTTTCCTCATCGCTGTGACACAGCATGCATAAGGGATCTATATTTATGTAGAATCTTCTGTACCTTATAAAGTGACTTGTAGGAAATGCTTTTAAATTGCCTTTAATTACAAAATCATAATTATTATAATTATTATTTATTACTTATTGTGAAAAGAGTATGTTCCTTTAGAAAACCCAATTCTTACATCTTTTAATAATGGGTCACAAATGAATTTTAGGGCAGTTATCTGATTATTACAAATGATTGTTCGTTCACATAATAAAACAACTACTGCTTACTTCTGCATTCATTGAAATCACATCCTAAGACAAAATGACTTGAATTTATTGTAATAATTGGCCAAGTTCATTTTATCAGGCTGTTAGTGACTCTATAATAATAAAGCCACAGCTTGAGTTAAGAAACAAGCTACAAATTTAGCTCTAAAATCTACCACTCAATCAGTATCTATGTTAGTCAGAATGAATTTGCAAATAAAAAAATTGAAATTTGTCAAAAAAAAAAAAGAGTTTTTGATGATACTAAATCAAAGAATTAAATTTAAAAAAAGATTGTAATAAAAAATATAACCTAAATAGTTGACAAATTTATTGTCCTAGTCTTAGGGATTGCACAATTGATATTGGTATTTGGGATTGTGATTAGCCCTATTGATGGTGAAATTTTTTAATTAAAAATCCTCTAATAATGAGAAGTGCCTAATTTTATAGTAAATATATACAAGCATTGCATCAATTCTTAAAGCCATTTTACAATGTAAATTAATTAGTGTAGAGGAAAGATAAAGGTAAAACAGCTTTTACACAGTTCACTGCAAGAAAAGCCTATCCAGAACTCCTCAATGAAAACCATTAAAAGAGAAAATAATAGCCACTAAGCTAGACAAATTTTAAATCATAATGACTGGTGATTTTACCATCTAACTGAGAATAATTTAAACATCCGTTATTGACAACGGATATTAGCTTAGTTACAGAATCGTCATCTAAAAAAAAGATTTCTAAAATTATTTGAAACCTGAATAAAAGTTAAAGTTTATTTCGATTTTAAGACCAAGATGTGAGAATGACTGATGTGTTTTCTGCTATGTAAATGTTCCTATGTATATATTTTAAACAGTGGGTTGTATTTCTTCTAATGTTTCAGTTAATTAATTTAATACACAACAATAATTTTATCTATAATAAAAGTTTGACTTTTATTTTTGACAGAAGTTTTCAGAAGAATCTATTTTGAACATTTAGTTTTTTTTTAAAAAAAATTCTATTTGGTAAAGACATTTAATAACATTGTTACCTTAGTTTTACAAATGATCCAATCTTAAGCTTTAGAGCAGTGTTTTCCAAAGTGGGCTGTACCCCCCACCCCAGTGAGAATTGAAGACTTCTAGGAAGTGGTAATGGGTTCAGAAGCATGGGGGGGGGGGTGTTCAGATAGTCTAGCCTTTTCTCCAGATGCACCGATCATCGGCTTTAACTCGCTTTCAAACTACTAATTTTTACATTATTTTGCCGATTTATGGTTATTTTATAAATTGTTTATGTGCAAAAATATATATAAAAAGGGGATAGTCAGAGTAATTGTAAATGTTTTGCACATTTTTGATGGCTTTTTTCTTTTTTAACAAGTTAAAAGGAATGCAGGTTGTTCCTATTCTATGGCTAATTTTAAATTTTACTAATAGATAGAAGTGGTCATCTTGTACATTATATTTTTTTGTTAAAAAATAATTTAAGGTCAATATCAGCTGAGAGAATCTAAAAATTTGCCATATCTCAGATTTGTTTTTAATCTTTTGTATAGATGGAAAAAGTTATTTCCATTGTATTAAAATTAGAATCTATATGTAAAATGGAATTTCTCGACGAATTAAAAGAGTCTGAGTGGAAAATGAAAGAAGTGAAAGATAAAAAGATGTAAAAAGCTATATTAATTGTGTTATGATCAATTATCCAAAAAATTGGAGATAACGGCTGTAATAGTGAAAGATGGGTACCCAATTTGTATTGCTATAGGTATGCTATAAAAGGTTTCAGCAGGTGATGGTGAGAGAGTCTCTTCTGAGATTATTGTTTTCCTTGATAAGTTTAGTTTGATCGGCGGGTAAGGTTTGAAGAACTAAGAGAAATATTCTAGTTATAAAGCAGTGGTGAACTTTATGAAAGAAGGCAGAGCTGAGCCTATCCATTCTATCTCATACAATCGACAATCAAGTGAAAAATATATATCAGTTCCAATATCCATATTTTGTGCTGAACCAGCACTCGTCACTTGGCCCAGAATCATCATTTCCAACATATATATATAATCAGTGTTCGGTTTATATTAAGACAACAAATCTTTAAACTTTAATGGGAGATGATGGCCAACTGATGAGTGCTGGTTCAGCACGAAATACCTATATTGAATATCATTTATCCTTTTCACATGTGTATGGTCATGTGTGTCGGTTGTATGAGATAGAGTGAATAGCTGAAGAGAACTTGAAAGTCTGTATTCAAATCCCATTTATTACAGTTAAATTCCAAGTATATGAATTATACTTGTATTTCAAAAATAAAACATTAAATATTATTTAGTGTGACGTATAGCTTTATATATATATTTTTAATTTGTTTTATATATAAAACAATATCATATAATATTGTAAATCAGACAAATTAATATTTACTAATCCACTTTTTATTTTTAAAATAAAAAAGAACTCTTTATACACAGTATATATATATGATATATATAGCTTTAAATTTATTTCTCCATAGAAAAGAGCTTGCGTGCGAAAATTTTTATTTGTTGCTGCTGAAAATAAGTATAATATTATCCATAATTAGATCGAACAGTTAAATAAAAGAAAATCAACAATAATAAAAAATAGCGCCTATCTCCCCCAACCCAAACAAAGTCAGAAAGTTATTTCAATGTAAAATATGGCGGGAAAAATTATAAAATAGTTGAACAGGCGATTAAAAGATGTCGCCAATTTTATTTTAATGGCTCAAACAAACACGTCCTTATTTGTGCATCTAAATATATTTGTTTATAACTGTTGTTATGTATGCTAATGTAAGCAAACCCTAAACAATAGATAACGAGCATATGCAATTACGTTAAAAAAATATGTATTTTACTTAGTCTATTTGTATTTCATTTATCATACATTTTAAAAGAGCTTTTTATTATTCAATAAATTATATTTCGACAAACCTATATGAGTACATTAGATTTTTTTTTTTTTTTTTACACACTTCTCATTAATAGAATTCTATTTAAATGCGCTTACATCAGTACAAATTTTGCGGGGTTCTGAGCGTTTTTGTATTCTTGTTTTACTCAGCAAGCATGGTGGCCTAACAGTTAGCGTAGCTACCTTCCAAGCAGCTGGCCCGAGTTCGCTTCCCGGTCAATAATTTGGCATGTCTATAAAAAAAAATAACTATATATCTATTTATCAAAACAATATTGGATGGTTAATTTATGTAGTGACTATAAAATTATTTAAAGAAAAATCACAAGCTTGCTAAAAAAAAATGACAACTTTATTCGGTCCGGCTTTGAACTAGATTGTAGGAAGACAAGCGTATTTGCTATCATTGTAATGATGAACGAAATTTATATTTTTAAAAATGTTAAAAAAAAATTTTTTTTAGTACGATTTGTAAATTTGAATTGCGCTTTTATATTAAAAGTTATTATTATCGAATTATTACAGTTTACGTCAACTCTACGCAAAGACCCAGTAAAATCTTTAAGAAAGTAATACTGCATTTATACGTTAACCAATCAGTGCATTATATATATAAACAACAAACAATTGATATTAATAATTACTTTTTCACTTTTTTTAATGACGTGTCGTTAGAATAATTTATCTAAATTCTTGTCTATAAAATAAAACTCAACAACTTCCGAAACTGACGATCGATTGAATGCGACAAATAGCTTGAGTCAGTTAGATTTGTATTATCGCTATTCGTTACGTTGCTAAGTAGCGACGATGTCAAGCTGACCTACCTTGATAAAAAAAAAAAAAAAAAAGCGCAAAGGTAATTATTGATTTTCAAGTCAATTATTAAACACAATTCAGGTTAATAACAGATTAGTTTTCTTTTAAAAGCTTGTTTAAATATTGTATGTCTTGATTTTTTAAAACAGCGTGTAATTTAAGAAGTAATTACTGACTATATTTACATTCCCCTTGTTAAGATGATAAGAGAAAATAATTTATAGTTTATATTAAACGAATCATTTAATTAATAGACAAACTTTAAGTTTTCATACATACTTTAATCTTAAATATGATTGCAGATAATAATGTACGTATATATTGAATTTTTTTCTTTCTCTTTTTTAGCAATATGAAATTTAAAAATTCTTTGTCGCAAACACACATTTTCTCTATTTTGCTCTGAGTCTTCTAAAATCTATTTACATTTTTAATAGTTTTGATTTTGTTCATCGATTTTTCTTTAGTCAATTGCTTAATTAAGAAGACATACAAGAGCAAGATGGAACACTACTATTTAATTTAATCGACCAACTCCAAGTTTGGTGTTTTTACTTTTTTCATTTGAGAATTGATCCAGAACCGTTGAACTTTTCATTAGCTTTATTTTTTTTTACAAACAAAAATTAAATTCATTTAATCAAAATACACATTAAAATTTTCGATTGATTTGCCAATAAAACCTTTATCATTAATTTCATTTCTTAAATGAGTATGGCCATTCTAACCCCAGAATAGGGTAAAAGCAAATATGAATAGAAAACGACGAAATGAATGTTTCTTATCACAATGACGAATGTATTTAATATATTTTGAATAAATACTATTTATAAGATGAGAAATCAGTTTAATGAAAACAAAAATAAATATAATAAAATAAAATACACTTATTGAAACATCAACTTTTTTGTATTTTATATTATTGTATTTTTTTAAATGAATTAGATATGTACATGAATAATTACACTCTTGCTGCTAGGCAACCAAAGAGAGTTTGAAAATAAATTAAATTGCTGCAACTGAGTATAACATTTTTTTTTTTTTTTTGTCAGTTATTAAACAGTTAAAGAGATGTTTTAAGCACTTTTTTGTAGAATAAAATACAATAAAAATTGTTGAAGTCATTCAAGAAATTTTCAAAATCTCTCTCATTTTATTATATATATTATAAAAAATCATTAAAACAAGACAACACTTAGACAATCCCAATATCAATAACAATCTTAACCTGTTGTCAAGGAAACGTTTTTTTAACAATAAAGATGGATTCCCATTTTTATTTATAGTCCAATATATTTATATAGACACTGAAGATTGCAACTTGACCACAGAGATTAAAATTATTGATACAAAGAAGTTTAAATCAACCTCTTTAAACCTGTTCTGAATGCAGACAAATAAATAATGAATTATAATATTACAAATTGCAATTATAACTTTCAAACTGCACCCAAAGTATTATTTAAATAATAAGTGTAATAATGCTCAAGACTAAATAGATTTATTAGTAATCATTAAAATCAGTCAACACTTAGATAATCTCAATATCAATAACAATCAACAATCTCAATCTGTTGTCAAGGCAACCTACTTCTAACAATAAAAAATATATTTTAAACAATCCAGCCACTGAATGAGTAGTTCATTTTCTTCAGACATCATAAAAATTAGAACAAATGTTAGGTTGAAAGTTTTGTTTTATCACCATTATTAACAGCTATTCACAAATGAATACATTTCAACTCCAAGAGAATAAATAAATAAATAAATAAATAAATAATAATAATAATAATAATAATAATAATAATAATAATAATAATAATAATGATAATAATAATAATAATAATAATAATAATAATAATAATAATAATAATAATAATAATTAATATACAAGAAATAACCTTTGTAAAGGTTATATAAATCAATCTGCAAAACACACATGTTTTTCTTAAATATTTTAACACTACATCCAATCACATTGTTTCAATATATTTTATTCACCACAATATCTTCCCAATAAAAATAAACAATACTTCATTTCTGTAGAATGGTCTTGAAAAAATCTTCATAATGTAAATGGGTTTGCTGATCCCATAAAATCTTGTGTTGTTCATTCATTTTATATGTCCAATCCAACAAAAATATGATTTTACAATAATAGATTTTATATTATATCCAGAAAGTTGAAAATCATATTGGTTGATCTTATAATCTTGCCATTATATTTTTAAAATTTTACAGAGCATCCTTAAATTAAATTTTTTAATCTTGTTATGTAAATTTAATAGGATATCCAATTCTCACTACCATATAATAAATAAAATAAAACAATAGCTTTATATATCGTGAATTTAACTGCGTTAAATACTTCATTGTGATGAAATACCTTATCTTTTACCTTGCTCAAAGCAATAATGACACATTGGAGTCTGGATTGTAACTAAAGATCTAAGTCCACCTTTCCATTAAAAAGGTATTTAAATTAGTTTAGATTTTTAAATTGATAACTATTCAAGCTAAAGTTTGCTGAAGATTATTTTTTCATCACTGTTGATAAAGAATTTGAGTTTTCTTAATAATAATTGCTAAATTAAATTTTTTATATATTGCATTCAAAACATTAAAAACATCCTGTAGAGTAACTTTTGAAATGGCAAAGAATAGCACAGTCATCAGCATACTGTAAATAAATATTGCTTATAAAAACTCTTCTCATATACATTTTAATGCAAATATTTTTTTAATAAAACTTCTTTATTTTCCTGACAGTTTCAACTGTCCAGCAGTTTTCATCAGAACTTTTTCAATTTCCTCTCTGATGAAAACTGCTGGACAGTCAAAACTGTCAGGAAAATAAAGAAGTTTTATTTAAAAAAATTTTGCATTAAAGTGTATATGAGAAGAGTTATTATAAGCAATATATATGAATATATGAAGAAATGTAAAGAAAGTAAAGGAGAAAAATAAGAGTACATATTGTAAATATAAAAACCAAAATGATGAAATCCTCATTTTTGCTTTTAATCAATTCGAATGAAAAATTTCACCATCAAACCACATCATATTATGATTCTAGATTCATTAAATCATATATAATTTCAAAGACCACAATTATAAAAATTAAAAATAATATTGAAGCAAGTACCCATCAATTGTTTACACATGTTTTTATTTCAATTGGCTCAGATTTTCTATTTGTAGTAATTACAATTTCTTATTCTATGATGTAAAAACTATATAATAGAGACAACCAATTAATTTCAGTCAGTGCCAAAGATATTTCTGATTAAATGAATTAAATTTCTTGAGCAAATCAATAAATGCAATATAAAAATCATGAATTATTAAGCAAAATATCCAAAAATATCATTAGAATGATTTGTAAATAATTATCATAATTCATGTCTGTTTTCAAAATATAATTTTTTTATTTTTAACTTTTTAATAGGCATTTAACATTAAATTTTAATATTAAACCTTCATTCTGTATCAAAATCTAATAAATTGAATTTTACCATATAATACTAAATCATCCATACACTTTACTACTGTTACACAATGCTTTATTTACCACCCTTTTTTACAGTTTACAGTTTCGATTGCCCCAGCAATCTTCTTCCAAAATTTCATATATCTTCTAACTTCAACTGCTCTAAATTTTATTTGTTAGAAATATAAAATTACAAATGAAAAATATTGTTTAGAAAATCATATTTAAGCTGAAAATTTAGAAAAAAATAATAATAAAGTGAAATATAAAATGAGACCAATGAACTTTTTTGATTGCTTAATTAATACATTGTACAGGCTTAAAACCTGCATTTATATATGTAATATATGTGGGGTTCGAATTCAGACTTTCACACGACCCACCACTCTCAGTGCCATCTCATATTGCTGATCCACCTGATCACACACATGATTGGTTAATGTAAAAGAAATCCAGCATAGCTCTTGAAAAAGAAACTAATAAAATATTTGTTAAATGAACTTTATTTTTAACCTGTTTTGATTTTAACTTCTTTTTTATGTGAAAGACCCCAGTGAGAACATTTTTGTATTAGCAACATTTTATTTTTACAATTAAGTGTTTTTTAAATTATATATTGATAGTATTTACATTATTTATTATCAATGTAAGCTTTCAAATAATAGATATTCTAAAAATTAATATTAAACTCTGCAAAATAAGAAAATAAAATACTAAATGAAGTTCTTAACCTCTTGCAAGTTGTCATTTTCTTTTGTTGTGTTATTATAAACATTCAACATTAATTTTAAGATTAAATTATTAGTACTTATCAGAAATTAATACATTAGACTTTATTTGATAGATATTTTTATTTACAAATAAAATAAATTCTATGTTTACATTTTATTTCTGAAAATATTAAAAAAATGAGAATGTACTCAAAACAAAAGGTCTTATGTCATCAGTTTGGGGAGATAATTTCATTTTTAAAATTAAAAAAATCTTCATTACATGACATTTGTTTTTAAAATGTGAATGAATAAATATTTATTTATTAAGTTTAATGAATTATGCCTTAAAAGTTTATTTTTTTTAAAAGATTTTTTGCAATAGTACAATATTTTCATACTTGCTGTTATAATTGTACTGATTACATAAAAAAACAAAGCTTTTAAATAGTTTCAGGGTAAATTTCCATTGTCCAAAAATATAACATCCTATTTTGAAAAATAATATATTTCTATTTAAAATAAATTATTAATAATTTATGTTCTTGATTTGTAATAATTTTTGCACAATTATTGCACAAAAATAATTTAGAATTGTAATAATTTCACAAATAAACATGTTTTTAATGTTCTGATATTTTGTGATAATATTATTTCCACACTCAATTCTAACACTTTGGCAATTCAATTTATTTCCTTACTGTAGCTAGTACTTTCAAAAGAATGGGGCCTTCATTTTTAAAGCTGTAAACAGTTCTGATGCTGAATGTTTAATGTAAAAGATACCAAATTTATACAAATCAGATTTGCCATTTCTTAGGAATGGCATAAAATGTATCTTTTTTATTTATTGAGTTAGCATCTGAAAATTAATAAAGTAGGCCTCTTTGATATTTCTCCTCCCCTCATGTTGCTCCCTCCACACCATGCAGGGATTATCAGGGATGCAAGGGTGGTCTGTTGTAGCTTTGGGCTGCCTGATGATGAGAGTGGGAGGCATCTGCAAGTGCCTTATTGTATGCATACTTGTGTTGCACATCTTGTGTGGACAGAAGCTCTGGTCTCCCCATAATATAAAGCATGACAGATGTTTTCTGGGCAAGCTATTTTATACACTGTCTTCTGTGTGTATTGGAGGGAGTTGATCTTTAGTGTTGTTGATGCATCTATTGAAATTGGGAAGGGATCAGTAACATATGCTAAAATGATTGTGAAAATTTGTTGTAGATTTGTGTGTATGTTTTTAATGTATGGCAGCAAGATTCTGGTTCTGTTCTGCCTGTCAGAATGGTTGGGAGAGGTCTTTAAACCTCTGATTATTTTATCTATTAATCTTTTATTATATCTGGATTTTATTAACTCATCCCTAAATCTTACAATATTTGCTTTTTTTGTCAGTTTCAAAGCTACACAATCTGGAGTTTCTGTTCAGAAATGTTTCAGGCCTGCTAGTTTGTACATGTTGGGTGTATTTGACAGATGGTGGATATGGCTTCTTATGTTGATAGGTTTGATGAGCATTTTGTGATAGAAACATTGATCCTCAATCCCCACATGTAAGTCTAAATATTTAACACTGCCACCAAACCTATCAACATAAGAGAAAACATCCACCATCTGTCAAATACACCCAACATGTACAAACTGGCAGGCCTGAAAACATTCCTGAACAGAAACTCCAGATTGTGTAGCTTTGAAGCTGACAAAAAAAAACAAATATTGAAAGATTTAGGGATGAGTTAATAAAAGCCAGATATAACAAAAGATTAATAGACAAGATAATCATAGATTTTAAAGACCATCTCAACCTTTCTGACAGACAGAACAGAACCAGAATCTTGCTGCCATAAGTTAAAAACCTACACACAAATATACAAACAATTTTTCATGATTTTAGCATATGTTATTGATTCTCTTCCAATTTCAAGAGATGTATCAACAACATTAAAGATCAACTCCCTCCAATATACCCACAGCAAACATTGTATAAAATAGCTTGCCCAGAAAACATCTGTCATGCTTCATATTATGGGAAGACCAGAGCTTCTGTCCACACAAGATTGTTGCAACATAAGTATGCATACAATAAGGCACTTGCAGATCCCTCCCACCCTTCCATCTTTGTGCAGCACAAAGCTACAACAGGCCACCCTTGCATCCCTGATAATCCTTGCATAGTGGGCAGGGAGAAACACAAGGTGAGGAGAAAACTCAAAGAGGCCTACTTTATTAATTTGGATGCTAACTCAATAAACAAAAGAAATACATTTTATGCCATCTCTAAGAAATGGCAAACCTGATTTGTATAATTTTGCATCTTTTACATTAAACATTCAGCATCAGAACTGTCTACAACTTTGAAAACAAAGGACCCATTCCTTCAAAAGTGCTAGCTACAATAAGAAAATAAATTGAATTGTCAAAGCATTAGAATTAAGTGTGGAAATAACATTGTTTATGCTGGTTATTCAAACTATTTTCTCCAAACCATGTCATAAACTTAGTATAATCAGAAGATGTCAGAAAAGTCTTTTTATCTTACTGACCTTTCAATTTTTTTGGTCATATATAGAATTTTTTCCAAACTACAATTTTACATTGAAATATATAGCAAAATGTGCATATTTAAAAACAAAGCTTGAAAAAATTCTCAATAGATGGTGAATAATTTTAAGAATTCATAATGTTGAGTGGATTAGTCTCATGTTTAACTATAACTATGATCCTTTTTGTTATAACATATAATATTGTCTATTCATAAAAACTGTAGAACAAAATATTTCTTATTTGAATTCCATTTTTAAAATAGAAACAAATTTTAATTGAGACATCATTAAAGATTGAAAATATGTCTTAAAATTCCAAATTAAATTTATTACTATTAAAAATTTACAAAAACATTTGTTTACCAACATTTATGAAAGTTTTATTTGCCAACAGAAACAGTTTTATCTTTGCTGTAATAAAATTTTTTACTTTTATTCTTAAAAATAAATATTTTAAAATAAAATCTAATATGGACATTAAGTATTTTTGGTTTAAAATAAGTATTTTACAAATTACAAATTAACATTGAAATTTGATCATTTAAAGTATTTATATTTTACATATTGCATAATTAAACTTAAATATGCAAATAAATTACTGAAAATTAGAATTTTTCTTTTTGAAAAGACATATTAAAATTATTTTCAGATCAAACAATCTAACAATCAGAAATTGTTGGTTGTTTTGAAATTCAAATAAGGTATCTGCCCACTTATTTATATGCAAATTAATATTCTAATTTTATAGAAGTCTGTATGATAATGACATCAGATTTTCTTTTTAATCTAATAATTTTAATTAATGATTTATACACACAAAAATGAAATATTGTAAACTAACATTATACACAACTTCAAATTATTGAAAAAAGATGAAAACAGAACAGTAGCAGCATTATTGTAATTCCCATAGTAACATAAATGAATGTGAAACCATCATAAATCAATCAAATTCTGTTCTAAAATTTCAAATTGCATCTATAATTTTTGAAATATTACAGATATTATGGACTACTATGTTAAATTTAAAAAAACATTAATAATCTCAGGACTGTAATTTTCTGTTTATCATCATGATTGAAGTTATTAACTTATATTTTTTTAAAATAAGACATATTTGAATAAAATCAAAGTCTAATCATATATAATTTTGTTTTTAAATAATTATTGTGCTAATAGGGTGTAAAATATTCACAAATATTTTTAAAACTAGACAAA
Organism: Epiperipatus broadwayi; assembly: GCA_028023455.1. Taxonomy (NCBI): domain Eukaryota; kingdom Metazoa; phylum Onychophora; class Udeonychophora; order Euonychophora; family Peripatidae; genus Epiperipatus; species Epiperipatus broadwayi. The sequence continues at coordinate 2,755,410 of JAQFVV010006304.1, read as the reverse complement.
AATTCCTGTATTTGGTTGAATTTTTTTTTGAAATAATCTCACAAATGATATTAAAAATGAGAGATCAAGAAACATAGCAATCAATAACATGCTAAGTGGGATTATATTACTTTGAAATTTCCAATAGTTGCAGAATACTGACCTCTTCAGATTTTTATGAAATATTATTTTAATTTTACATTCTACCAAATAATGAACATAAAATTGGCAAAATAGTGCTATCAGTAGCCTTAGGAGAACAGGGAAGCTGAAGGAATATCAGAATCATCTTCAAAGATCTCCAAATCAGTATATTTTGTAATTATTTATAAAGTTATAATAGCAATTTGTTCATTATGATAATCATTACAACCCATACTAAGTGAAATACATAAAATTATTTTTTGTTTATATATTTGTTACATATATTGAAGTTACTTCATTCATATTAATGGCAAATAACCAAGATTAGGCTGAGAAAGAGATTAGTACAAAGAGGTAATAATAAACTTTATTTAAAATACAAACAACTGTTAGTAATAACACACAAATAAATAATACAGGTTAGTAAATTACACAATGTTTTGAATGGTATTATTCTCCATATTTCTGAAGGTGTTGTTGGACTTACTAGTGACAATATTAGCATAGAAGTAGAACTTATACCTTTAGATTCTAAAATATAAAATTTTAAGACAATGTTATAATCAACTGAGCTAGAGTGTTGCCTTAAAATTCAATATTTTAAAAATTTAAAGCTGTAAGTTCTACTTCTATGCTAATACTATCACTAGGTAAATTAGAAACACCTAAGAAAAATGGAAAATAATTTCACTCAAAATGTTATCTAATCTACTAACCTATGTTGTCTATTTTTGTGTGAAAAGTTTAAATAAAATTCAACATTTTTGACATTCAACATTTAATAATAGATGACAGTACAAATTCAACATATTATCACATGCCTTCAAGTTTTATTAGTACACAAAGTCAGGGAGATCATTGGTATAATTTATTTTAGTCTTAAATGTTATATAGGCATCTTAAAATGATTTAAAATTCAATCTATTAGTCAAGTGTTATTAGCCAGGTGGTCAGCACAGCTGCCTTGCAAGCAAGCAGTTGGTTTCAGGCGGTTGTTGCAGATTCGCCTCCCAACTGATGCTATGACATATGGAAAGAAAAAAAATTTCAATCTATTAAAGTTACTACACATTTACATGCACATATACATTCAATTAATTGTGTATACATAGTGATGTGTATAATTTTTTTTTACAAATATTGATTCTTAAATAATAAATAAGCATCATGTAACAAAAACTGTCTTAATACAATATTTCATCTTGTAGCCTCTGCCTGTTTGAATGTATCCATCACCTAGTGGCCATAGTAATAACTAGTTTATTGATAGAAATTTAGGTCTAACCATTACAGTATGTATATTTGTATTTCATTGGTGATATTCAAATATTGTATGTGTACATTAAGCTTATATTCAATATTAGCATTAACAGTAGTAATCTAGCCTACCATTTTTACTTCAAAACAACTTATTATAAGCATGCATATCAATAGACTTCAAATGTTAGTGTCAAACAGTCTTTGTTGATTAAAAATATTGGAATATATATTGAAAATAATAAAATATCATTACTAATCTAATATTAGATGCATATAGCTGTTGGAATCAAACTCAAACAATTTATCTTCAGCGTATTCCAAAACATAAAAACAAAATTGAAAAATCAAATCTACTGACCAAGCTCTTTAATCACTGGGAAGAACCAATCAAAAAAAGAAAATTTGTTTCACACATTGATTATAAATGTAGGTTTAACTTACTGCACTGATACGGGTAACTCCAAAATGCAACTGATTACAAAAAAACCTAGTTACTGCAAAACAATATGAAAAACATAACATGATTAATATGAAGATCATAACCAATTGATATTAATAATAGATATAATAGTTACACTCAGAAATATTACTTATTTTACTAACTGTGTCTTATCAGGACTTGTAATGTTAGCAAATGATAAGTACAATAAATTACTGAACTTAAACTATCTGTTTAAGAACTATATTTGTTTATTGTAAATAAACAATTAAACCTACTACACCACATTATCACCATAGTAATCAATTGATACTAGAAGGTTAGTACACCAAAATTCCTATCTAGTTGTTTATTCATCCTATATCCCCAGATTAACTTCTATCTTATGACTTTCATCAGTGAGGAATCTTGGATCTGAGAGCACTGTACCTAGATCTTTGGATCTAATGCTTCCCTCCAGTCACAAGATAGAAGGTGGTTGCTGTAGGAATGCAAAAAATCCAAAGATCCAAGTGTTGTGTTCTCAGATACAAGGTTCTTCACTGATGAAAGCCATAAGCTGGAAATTAGTTTGAAGTTGGATGAATAGGCACTAGATAGAGATTTTGATTCATTAACCTTCTAGTATCCATTGATTACTATAGCTTCCACTAGGTAGTTTTATTGTATGGAGAAAGTTGTTGCCTGTTAAATAATTTTTATTGCTTCTGAATCATTTTTCAATCACAATAACAATTATAAAATCAAATTAACTTGGATTCAAGACTTTAATACTATCAATAAGTAATTCAATGGCTTTAATTGCTGGAGAATTTATAAGAAGCCCAAATGTCAAATGACAAAACTGGGAATGATCTACGACTTTGAACTCCATAGTTTACTCTTCTACTGTGTCATCAAATCATACTGAGAAATATAATCAGATATTAGTGTCGGCAAAGTGAATACATGATCGTGGTGTAATGTACGGTTAAATCTTTAAACATACGTTTTTTTAAATATATATTTTTAAAAATTTTATTGAGAAAATTAAAAAAAGTTGCAAGATTTTTAAAAAAAATATTATTTATTATTCTTGAGAATATATGAATGTTCTAACAATTGATACAGAAAGAAAGTTGTACAGTCAGTTATTCAAAAAATTTAATTAAATAAACACTCCTTGTGATTGAAGTTAGATTTATAATCATTCTTTTTTCTTACATAGCATAATAAAATCAATAAAATAAAAAGCTGGTCTATAAAATTTTCAAACATAGAGGAATTATTCTTTTAGTTAAAAAAAGCTGTATTGGCAGAGAAAATCTATCAATATTCAGAAAGTCATTTTTATTTTGAAAATGCAGTAAATCTTAAAAAATAGTATTAAAATTAAATATTTTTAATAAATGGCGATTATTACTAGCTATGTCCGCCATCTATCTTCACCGTTTTTGATTAATAAAAATATGTTGTTTTTTTTTCTTAACATGAAGTATATGTTTTCTATCTAATAACTTAGTCGAATATATTTTGAACGATTTTATTTCTCATGCATGCCATATTACAATAACGTTATAAAAAGATGTGAAGTATTTAAAATTAATTAAAAATATATATCATATATTTATCTTTTAAAATCTACTTAATAAGAACCTATTGATTTGATTTACTTCTAAGTTATCATATGTTGATTAAATCAAATTGAACTAGTCAGGCCTTTGAAGAACTTTTTTTTTTAAACAAAATTTATTTGGAAGCAAAATCCATAAATTTCAAGACTTAAAATTTTAAATTGATAAATCAGATCATATTACTTTCTTACGCATATAGAATAATTAAAGTTTTCTATTCATTACTCTATTTAAGAGTTTTTTATATGATACTTTCTCAGTTTTATATATTTTTTAATGTATTTTTTTTCTCTATCTGAAACATAGTATTAATCAGATTACTAGTTAGGTAATAATAAACACTTAACGTCAAATGCATTTTTAAAAATGCGACTTATTCATTAACTAAAATGTAAAACTCAAAAATATTAAAAGAAAATAGAGATCATTTTATTATATTAGCAGTTAAAATATGTTTAACAGAAGCAGCAGCTGTAAACCATAGAAATTGGAATGTTTTTTTTTTCTCATGTGTCATAGCATCAGCCGGGAAGCGAACCCGCTAACCCGGGACACTTTTGCTAGCAAATATTTAGAAGTACTGATGTAGTATTTATACTATTCTTTGACATTCATCTTTAAAATCTTATATTTCTTGTTTTTGATTAATTAACAATAGCAGTCACATAATTTTTAATGAGTGAGTCAAACCCATAATATTATGTTGGTTAAAGATTTTTATAATTTTGTTAATATATATATGCTCAATGATAAAAATATTTTTAGCTTGCAATTCTACCTATTTTGAGTTATATGGTTCAAAAATTAATAGAACATAGAAAACTAGTATAGAAATAAATATAGTAAAAATAAAAGATTGGTGGGTTATAATAACATTTAATATTGGAAAATTGACAATGGATTACAAATATAAAAAAAGATAAATATCTTAGAATGAAAATTACAAAAAATAAAAAAACAAATGATTCTACAAAAAAAAAAAAAAGAAGCATACTGAAAAGAAAAGCTATAGCAATAATAAATGAAATATTTTGGGAATGAACTAAATCAAAAGTCAATAGATGATGAATAAGACCCAATAGCAAAAATATTCTATTATTCCATATACAAGTGAGATTTGACAGCAGAAGAAAAAAATTGAAAGAGACTTAACAGTTACAGAAATGGATTATTGATTACAATCTTCAGGAAAATCAAAGAGAAAATAAACTCATAATAAATATTGAGTACATTATAGTAAATGTAATTATATAAGACAATTGGATTGATATGTGTATAAAAAGTGTGTAAGAAAGAATTTTTGAAACAATCATCCAACTAAATATCAACAAGAAAGAGAAAATGCAAAGGTCCAAAAGAAAAAGAAAGAATAAATAGAAACATTAGAGATTAAAAAAATTGCAAAAAGATTTATAAATTAATAGAAAGACAATTAATGAGAATAAAAAGACATCATAGTATTCAAGATCAATAAGAAGAAGGTATATGTATATTTTATAAGAATATTACATTTATTTTTTAATTACATCATGAAATTATTTAATTTTCCATTTTATTTACCACAAATTTGGATACAATCAATAAAGTTTAATTAAATGCACTATTTAAATTTCTTTGAGTACTATAATGAGTTAAGCATTTTTATAACTATCAGTTAGTTTTTAATTAGATTTTTTGAATTTCATTCTTTTTACTTTAATGTACTGAGATGTTTAGCAGTCAAAACCAAGATGCATTGAAATGAGGTCATTAAAATGAAAGATTCTACTCCAATGGAAGCTTCTGTTTAATACTGGAAAGAAAATGTTTAAGACATACTACATTTAACCCATCACACATCATATGATCACCATTCTTTATGCTTACACAAGCTGTTTTTCACAGAGGCAAAACTCTCCATACAATAGCTCCATTCAATGCAAGTCAGAGTAATCAATGGATGCAAGAAGATTTGTGCATAAAATCCCTTAGTTATTTGCTTAGTTTTTTAGTTAGCTAAAAAACTAAAAGGTGGCTGCTGGAGGTTTACATTAGATCCTAAGATCTAGGTGCAGTACTCTCACTGATGAAAGCCACAAGTTATAAACCAGTTGGGGAATAATGGATGACTAGGTACTAGATAGGGATTTTATGCACAAACCTTCCTGCATTGATTGATTATTCTGGCTTTCACTAAGTGGCACTACTATATAGAGAGTTTTGCCTCTGTAACATACTAGATTTACTTTTCCTTAGCCAACTGAAAGACATTAAGTAAAAAATAAAAGATATTACAGTGACTTAATGTGCCATTTATTTGACCATTTGAGTTATTTTGTTCAGTGAACAGTGTATTAGAAGGGAATTAAACATTTTGTTTATGTTAACTAAAAACAGGCACACTGAATTGATTTTAATTTTGTAATTTATCTATTATAAATCATTTTAAATGCTGAATTATTTTTACCTTGGATATATTGAAAATTATACTTAAAACCGATTCTGGGATAGCTTGAAATTTCTATATATATTTCTTTCAATATCCAGTTTCTAGGGTGGTTATTTTGCTGACTGACACTTTAATAAAATCAGTTTTTTTTTTAAATGTACATTGCAAAGTTTCTGAAAACAAAAGTACATTATCCACAATGCACAATGACCTACTTCAAAATCTTTGTGCAGAGAAAACAAAAACCAAAATGACCTACTTCGGAAATCATGATTAATATATATAATTATAATGAAAATAAAAAAAATCAAATAGAAGAATTGCAGAATATTTTACATGTATATAAAAGTTGCTATATGAATATAACACTTTAGATATTTTATTTTTACTAGTAAGTGACATTCTTACTGTTGTGAACACAAGAGATATGATGTGCTTTAATGATGATACTATCTGTTCCAATTGATCTTACCAAAAGTGACTGGAAGCACAATTTGACAACTACCTAGTATTTACAAGATGTGATATGTTGAACTATTTCCATCATTTTAAGAGTGAATGTTGAATGTACAGAAAATTTTAAACTTTATTTAACCTTTTCAAATACAAACAACTTGTTAGTAATAACACACAAATAGACAATACAGGTTAGTAATTACACAATATTTCAAATAGTATATTCTCCACTTTTCTTCAGGTGTTTCTGGCCTATATGCACAGTGACAATATTTGCTTAGAAGTTGAACTCACACCTTTAGATTCTTGAATATTGAATTTTAAGGCAAACGCTCTACCAACTGAGCTATTCTGTCAAAGGCTCAGTTGGTAGAGCATTTGCTTTAAAATTAGATATTCAAGAATCTAAAGGTGTGAGTTCAACTTCTAAGTGAATATTGTCACTGTGCATATAGGCCAGCAACACCTGAAGAAGAGTGGAGAATATACTACTTGAAACATTGTGTGCAATTACTAACCCGTATTGTCTATTTGTGTGTTATTACTAACAAGTTGTTTGTATTTGAAAAGGTTAAATTAAGTTTAAAATTTTCTGTACATTGAACATTTACTCTTAAAATGATGGAAATAGTTCAACATATCACATCTTAAACAATACAAAACAAAACAACACTCTCCAACAAGAGCAATCAATGGATTGCTCTTGTTGGCACAAGATGGCACTACTATATGGAGAGTGTTGTTTTGTTTTGTATTGTTTAATAACAATTATTGTGCTAGTATGAGATAGTGATCATGTGATGTTTAGTGGTATATCACATCTTATAATATACCATCATTACAAACCTTCAGACATATACCTAGTATTTACAGTTTCAATTGTCTTGCATGAAGGATAGTTTTTTAAATTGATGTGATAATAAGCTGACTTTTTCTTTTAATCAACGATCTACTGAAATATCTTTGGGCTCATCAAGTTCTTTTCTAATATGGATAATAGAGAAAATATTGTGATATGCATCTTACAGTGGAGCATGCATTAATTTATTAAGGATCAGAGTGAATGATTTTTGTTTGCCTGAGACCAAATAATATTGATGCTTCCTTGAACCAATATATTACATTCATATATAAATGATTAATATTATGAAAAAGAGGTAAAATTGCACAAACTAGCATTTTATATAGCTGTGGAAGAATAGAATGACATCAAAATTTCATGTATTTAAAGAAGTGAAATGAGATTTAAAATGAAAACATTAGAAAGATTTGATAATAGCTAATCATTCTAAAGTAATGAAAATAAAAAGAGAGACAAACTGCTATATTATATAACACAGGGCTATCCTCAGGTTTGTTTTTGAAGAAATAAAAAAAAATCGATGTTATATTTTTTATATTAATCACTTAAAAATTATAGTGACTGACGAAAATATTAAGAAAATATTTGATTTTAAATATCAAATAAATAACCATCATAAAAATACTAAATTTTTCAGTGAATTTTATTTTTCAAGTATGATTTTTTAAAATAATATATATATATATAATTAAAAAAACATAAATCCAATATGCTCTTTTCACAAAGCTGTTCGAGTGAAAAAATATCAGCATTAGTTTAACAATAATTCTTAAAAGCTAAAAAACATCATCTTGCAACTGTGAAGTGAAAAACTAAATTTGGTTGTGTTTACATTTGCAATGACATTTAAAGCAGACTTTTCTTTAAAAGGTTACTTATTTTGTAATAATTTATTGCTTTAAAATATTTAATATAACTTACTTATCTACCTATATAACTATCATCATCTATCAAAATATCTATCTATATTTACTATTCCTTTCTATTCATTTATCCACCTGCTTACTTTCATGTCTTTATGCTTTTTATTTACTTTCCATTCCCCACACATATTTTTGTATTTTTTTGTATATTTTATCTATTTATTTTTCTCCCTTCTCTCTCTCTCTCTCTCTCTCTCACTGAGGCAATACAAGTGAATCTGATCCAGCTATACATTCAGTTGCTTCATGCCTTAAAAAAGTATATTATAAAGAGAAAAAGAAAAGAAAAATATATATTTTTTACATATGAATCGTAATACTTTGAGAGAGAATTCTAAATTAAAATATACAATTATTTTTACAGCTTTGCAAGGGTAATAAAATATCATTTATTTAAATTACATAATTTAAAAGCGAGTAATTACAAATGAAAGATTAATTATTTACAATATTAGTATCTGATTAGTTTAAAAGATAAAAGAAAATAATTTAATTATTATGTAATTATAATACTATTATTATTTCAATATTCATATGAACATGTTTACACATTCTCATGTCAACCTTAAAATATTTCATTTTAAAATTTATTTAATATATAGGGTATATGAGCACAGGCTTTCACACGACCCACCATTCTCCACTCTATCTAATAACACTGATAGACTCAAGCACATATATGCTGAAAAGATAAATAATCACCAATAGACGTATTTCATGCTAAACCAGCAATCATCAGCTGGTCCAGATTATCATCTCCCACACATATATACTATAAGTGCTCAGATATATATTAAGATAGACAATTTTCATACTTTAATGGACAGACTCCAATCTACTGAAATACGTATATTGGTGATTATTTATCTTTTCAGCATATATGTGCTTGAATCTATCAGTGTTATTAGATAGAATGGAGAGTGGTGGATCGTGTGAAAGTCTGTGCTCATATACCCAATATATTACATATATAGACACAGGTATATATTAAGCCTGTGTTTCAGTTTTTAAAATTTATTATAAATTTTTTAAAAATCAATTTAGTTAAAATCCATTGTGTCATTCTCTTAGTTACATGCAGACAGCCTTGCAGCTTAAGACAAAAATGTAGTTTGCTTATAAAAAGTATGGGAAATAAACAAGAATGTAATAAAGAATCAGTGGGAAATAAACAAAAAAAGTAAGTTATTAAAAAGAATAAGAGTCGTACTTAAAAAAAGCTTTACGGAAATACAAAATAATTGTATATTTATCACGAAATATTTCTACAAAGCAATTTCAATTTATTATTAATATCTATTTGTTTACAAAAAATAATAATTATTTTAAAAATTAAATGATGTATTTAGTTTTATTCCAAAGGATTCTTCACTGACTTGTTTGATTTACATTTGTGTATGACATCACATAATAATGATTTTTTTTTTTATTGTCTAGAGTATAGATTGATTTAAGAATCAATTATATTAAATATATAATTAAAAATACCAGAAGTGATGAGAAAGTATCTTAAGATGAAAAAAATTAATTAGCTAAATAAAATTTAAGTTATTTTGATTTAGTAAAAACAGCACTTGTAAGAATAGAAGGAAAATCTTTACTCTTACTTAGTAGTAAAAATACATTTCACTTATGCTTTGTTAAAATTTTGCATAATAAATAATATATACTTGCTTTAAAAGATTTATTATTGTCCTAAAAATGGTTTACCCATAGTAAAATTTTTGTATATACAGTATATGATTCTATTTTTGCCTTGTCAGCACTTGTCACGACTAAACCAAGCATAAATAAAAAAAAAAAAATTAAAGCTTAACGAAAAAACATATTTTAAAGCATAAATGAAAAGCACAATTCTATAAAATTAAAAATTAAAATGTTTTTCAGTTTGTCATTAAATTGTAATTACCTAAATGTGTTATAAGTGGAGATAAAAATAGTTTGCTTTCAAAGATGGAATAATGAAATGAAAATAAAAATGTTTAACTAGATTGCCTGTAATAAATATTCTATTTAAATAGTGTTTGACTATGTATGTAATATAGAGAAGGAAATAAATCAGGTCATGTGTTTCTCATGAATTTATACACACTCAACCATAAGCATCAATTTAAAAAAGAAAATAAACCGTTGCTCATGCACTTTTCACAGATTTATATGCACTCATCCATAAGCATCAGTTTAAAAAGCATAAGTGGACCACTTATGCTTTTAATTATGGGTGAGTGCATGTAAATTCATGAAAAGTGCATGACTAAAGATTTATTTCCTTTTCTATATTAATTAGATTTCATTAAAATTAAATCAATGCTACTTTTACCAATATAGTGTTTGAATAAAAGTTATAAAAATTAGCTAATAAATCAATGAAGAATTTAATATCTATGTTGGAATTTGTTCAGTAAATAAATTTTTAAAATGCATTATAAAAACATACCATGGAAATGTAAATTCAATAGGCAGATTATAAAATATATTACTTACAAGATCATATTAGTAATGTCTAAAATGGCACCAAAATTATTTTAAGAATAGCTTATATATATATGCTTAAATAAAATTTAATCTAGTTGAATACCATGTCAGAAAAAATAAGATAACAATTATTTATATAATACATATTAAAATATGTTTTGCATGTATGTAAACAGAGTATCTTTGGATATAAAATTAAAAGAAAATTATTAATATTTACATTAAATAAACGACAGTCATAATGTAAACATGTGTGGATCAAACCCATAGAATTAGTAAACATTCACATAGACCTTTTAAGAATATAAATAATTAAGTAAGTATATGTAATATATTTTACATTAAAAATGGACTAGACTATTCATAGTAAGAATATTATTAAGTTTATTAGTAAGATAACACTTTCTCAGACTTGATCTGGTTTTATAAAGTGAAAGAAGAGTAAATAGTTTAGTTATATGAGATATTGGAAGTTAAAAAATATCAGGATAAAGATCCATTAATAGTACTGCCTCTAGACACATATTCACCCTCAATATAACATGATATTATAATACATTTTGAATATTTAAATAATGGAAGATATGGAAGAAAGGAATCTCCAACCAATCATTAAAACATAATTATTAAAAATCTAGATTATCAAATATTCCAATTTAAACCAGGGGGAAGCATTAATATGAGGAAATATACTTGTGTACTAGCAAAATACTTGTTAATCACATGCAAAAAGTAAAATGTGATCAAATGTAATACAGTAAAAATTTATCATCTATAATGCAAATATAGACATTACTAGATGCACTGAGTGAGACCTTTATTTTAGTTTATAATAGGATACTTTAAAATTCTTCATTTCAAATTACAATTATGCATGATGTTTATAGCTAAAGGTCATTTAAAATAAAATCTAAAAAATGAGCACTATGAACATATGATCATAAAACATTACCAAAACATTGTAAAACTTTGAATGTTTTGCCCAAAAAATACTCATAAAATCAAAGCAAATATATTTCAAATAATTTAAACAAATTACAATAATCAGTAAAAATTTATAATAAAAAAAAACTATTTTTTTACATATAGGTTCCCATCATTTTTAAAAATCTGTTTAATCAAACTTCAAAGTAATTAATGTTTCTTAACATTTTGTTTAATCATTACCATTGTGAAAAATTACATATTTTACATAAACATTTTATGAAATCAAACAGGTGCTTTAACATTTATTTGCAATTAAAACCTAAATTCAATGCCCAATTTATATATTTGATTGGACTTTACAAAGAGTGTATAGTCTTGAGGGTAAGATAAAATATAGCAGATAAAGGTATGGAAAAAGGATAAGGCTTTTATCTATTCAAAGACTTAGGTATTTTTCTGGTTTTAAGTATAAATTTGTTGTTAAAAATATTAAATTTTGAATATTGAAAGGTTATAGTCTGTCAACGAATATAAAAATATGAATAATTAAACATAATTAATATGAACATGGGTGTGGAATAGTATGGCAGATTGACATGATCTTTCTATTTTGGATTAAAACATGGACATAATAATGCTCAGAAGAATTGATTATATTAATAGGAATAAAAACCACTTTAAATCTCTTCACTTCAGTTTAGTATACATATAGAATATTTAATTTGCTAAAATAAGCACAACCCATACTTGGCATCAGTATATCATCACATTAAATCAAAAAATCACTATGTAATGCAAGTAGTATATTTATTAGCTGTTTATGTTGGTAAATAATAATGATATTGTAATTTACACCATATTTATTAATCTTATATAATCGTTTTTATTCTTCCTTTTTGATTTTCAATGATTTTCATGTGTGGTAAATAAACTACACACACACTTTTTTTCTTTCTCAGTTACCATCCACTTTTTCTTTTCATATATATATATATAGATGAAGTAAATCATACAATATATATATATAATTATTAAATATTTTCATGTATTGTTATTATAAAATGAGATGTTGCTAAAAAACTATCAATTACTACTCATTGATGATCCACGAGGGTAACCAAATTTTTCTCATTAACTGATATCAGCTCTTTTGTATATATACATATACTTTGTATCTTTTATTTGTAAATCATTCATTTGCTTTCCCCATTTATTAATGAAATTGCTTTTATGAATTAGTTTTGACTAATTTATTTATTATATAATGAGTGTGAATAGCTCTTAACAAGCTTTTCTGAATATCCCTATCTCCAGACTGTTTTCTAGCTGTTGGCTGTCATCAGTGAGGCACTAGGATATTCATCCAAATGTCTCTATCCACAGACTGCTCTCTAGCTGTTGGCTGTCATCAATGAGGTACTGGGATATTCAGACATATCCTAGTGCCTCATCGATGACATCCAGCAGCGATATTCAGAATAGCTTGTTAAAAGCTTTTCATGCTCATTATATAACATTTGTAGTTCAAGTTTATTAAATTAAGTCACATGATGTATGACTTAATTTCCTTGTAATGCATTTATATATTGTTTTTTTATATTCACAGACAAGTTGAGTAACTAAATAGTAGAATTATATAATGAAATAATTGAATGGTTTTATTTTTTGGGACTTGATAAAAAGTTTGAGTATTAAAAATGACAGAATTTGAGTTATAATTCATGGACTGTGAGCTTCAGGGTCTCCCATTTTACTTCACTACTACATCATTTGGGATAGTAGAGAAACTGTAATTGATAATAAAGATTGCTCATCAATAACAGTAGTTTGACCATTGCTTGAAAATACAATTTATTCTAGCATTTTATTTTATAGTAATGTACAATGCTTTAAATCACCGTTTCTTAAACTGTGTTCCACAATGCATAAAGAGATAATCTTTGGTTCGATTGTCAGTGCAGCATTAGATACTTTGATTTAGCCATGATAGTCTCTAAATTTTTTATGAATGTTATATGCAAACTATGATAAAATAAATGAGTAAATTGTTTAATATTTATTTAAGATGCCATTTTTATTTACTTCCATTTCCTCCACCAACACCAATATGCCAAATAAAAACTGTTTCACATTCCAATTACCATATGTAACAAAACTATAGATCTATTCATCTACAATTGTTTATGACATTACAAAACCATATATAAATTAGTAATATTTAACTAAGATGAGGTTAGAAATTGAACCTTGAAATGTAGAAAGATTGTGAAACACTATTTTGTAACATTATACAAATTATTTAAAGATACATTTTATTTTTCTGTATCATTTGGAGAATTTAAAAGTTTAATTTTTTGTAGACATTTGTGTTTTTTTTTTATTATTTTCTTCAAGTTTATACTTTCAAAACCGACTTAAAAAAACTTGTTTTATAAATATTTCATTTATTTCTTATATAATAATGAAAAATTAACATTCTTACCTTCCATAACATAAACCAATGAGCCTACATCTCCTTCTTTGATAATTAATTGATCTTTTGCATATTCCACAGGATGCATACAATCCACAATTTCTTTTATTTGGCTTAACTCAAGATTCTTCATAAAATCGTTGTCTTGTATAGCATTGCGAATTAATTCTTTTGAGCTGGAAAAGATAACACAAACATAGATAATATTAAATGTGCGTATACTTCAATATATTTAGATAAATGTATGCGTCTGCAGATGTACATAATAAATTAATTAAATAATATATATGTAATAAAATAAATTAAAAGATATAAATATAAAACATGGATTTTAAATAAGTAAAAGCCAATCTTTAACAAAACATTTTCATAATTTTCATTGCAAACTTAAAAAAACATTCAGCATAATAAATTATATAAAACAACAGAAGCTAGGTAAAAATTAAATACTTATCCGAATAAATAAATATTCCTTCAATTTTTTGTTTTCTTTAGAATCTCTCTTCTGTAGTAAAATTAAAATATCATCAAAGAGAAAATTACAATGGCAAACACGTGTATGGTCATTAACACGGGCATTTTTTTCTTTTAATTTTCTCCATACCCCCTCCCCCTACTTCTCTAAGAAAAAAGTTAAAGAAGCAAAACAAAACAAAATAATAACTTCATTAAAAAAGATTTAGTTGCATAAAAAATATTTACGTAAATCACAAAAATGTTTAGAATAATACCATAATAAACTAAAAAAAATCTAACAACATAACTTTTCCTTAAAAAATGATAAAGATAGAATTAATGATGAAAAGATAACAGATAAGTAATATTTATTGTAAAATAAGTTGTTAGTTTTATTTAAATCATTAGTTACAACAGCGACTCATGAACAAATATGAATAATCTAAACTGTGTGCGTGCAATAGGGTGGAAATAGTATTGCACAAACATACAATCGCATTGCTATTTAATATAGAAAAATGATCAATGGTATGAGAGACTGATGATGATTAAAGCTCTACACTATCCTAAGTGAATACAATTTATCCAAACTTCAAACACTTTTTAGCAAAACTTTATTTGTACATACACCTACGCTTCGACTGACCTGCAGTCTTCTTCAGAGCAAGGTTATTTTGATCTTCTAAATAAAATCTTGCTCTGAAGAAGACTGCAGGTCAGTCGAAATGTAGGTGTATGTACAAATAAAGTTTTGCTAAAAAGTGTTTGAAGTTTGGATAAATTGTATTTATATGATATTATGGCAAACATAAAGAAAAGTGTGATTTTGGTATCCTAAGTGACAGAAAATAGTAAGGTTACAAAAAAAAAATGAAAAAAATATAAAAAGGCAGAGATCGTTTGTGTCAGAAACAGTAGGTAGGGGTAGCTTTTAATAAAACACACAAAAAAATTAATTTTTAAGGCATCAGATAATTTTAGTTATGTATTGCATATTATTTGCAGATGACTTTCATGACTACTGGTGAATCCATTATTTATCATTTTTGAACTATATGTCAGTAATTAAATGCTCTCACATTTCTAGTTACTTTATCATAAGACTGAAAGAATGTTTAGATCAATGTATTTTCTGCCAGATTAATAAATTGTACTTACACCAAATTAAAACAATCACTTATCATAATATTAATGTCATCTATATTCTTTATTACTTTTTACAATGCTTTTTTAGAGATAGTTTTGACTGCCCCAGCAATCTTCTTCAGAACCTCTACTCATAAGTTCTGAAAATGATTGCTGGGGCAATCAAAACTGTCTATAAAAACATTGTAAAAAGTAATAAAGAATATAGATAATATTAATATTATATAAATTTGGCAATGCAATAAGAAAGATAAAATTATCATAATACTCAAGACTGCAAAAAAATTGCCTTGATTCTTTTTTAAAACTTTACAAGAAATAAATATACTACATATATACTGTTCATTGCAACTTTTATTATTATACAATAGTTGCCATGATAAAAAATGGATAAGCTGCTATCTAACATACATAGTCAATTGTAAAGCTGAATCTATAAACACAATGAACTTCAATACAAAGATGGATAACTAGCCATTATTATTTATCCTATAGAGATTCCAACCAGAAGATAGAATCACCAGAAGTTTTATTAAATCATTTAATTCTGCCACTATAACCATAGATTTAGTAGTTATTAGCAATGTGGTTCATAATTTGTGTTTACTCACATTTACATAGATCAATACCTGATACATTTTATTTATGAGCAGGTGAGCATAATAACTATGAGTTATCTTGAACCCATTGATGAGACATCATTTGCATCTAGGAAAATTAAATCCATATGATTTTATTACTTGATCAGAAAAAAAAAATTGTTTTAGACATTGTAAGAAATGCATATGTTAATTTCAGACAACTCATAAGTGATAAAACTATATCCAATCTGCTTAATATCTTTTTATATATTTTTTATAAAAACAAATTTTTTTCATACCTGGCAAAGTAATATATGAACATTTAGGAAATCACTGTGAAAGAGTAGATTTGAATATAATTAATATTTTTTACAGAAATATATAAATTGAGTATCCAGAAGTTAGTGTGGAAACTTTTTCTCTAAACAGGGGTATCTTTGCAATATTTGCATCACAGCCTCAAATAGTGACAGCTAGCTTTCCAAAGTGATTATTTTTAGAAATTAATTTTGAACTAATCTTAGCTAAATAATAAAAATATAAGTCAAACTATGATTCAAGGTTATTCTTAAATAACATGGAATTGGGTTGTGCCTCAGTTTATTATGGCAAAAGATTACATTCAGATTACAAGATGATTCAAATTGTTTAGACAAAAAATTGAGCATATCTTCTTCATTGGATTAGGAATAAGACTTGTTTTATGAAAAAGATTTTCAACTTTTGTATAGCCTTATTGAGAGACTTTTCTATTTCAATAAATAATCTTTTGTGAAAAGTCAAAGCAATATTACTAGCATAAGAGAATTTTCTTCAATATGCTTCAGGGTGGTTACTGATGAATATATAAGTACAGCAAGCAGGTGAGAGAGCTAAACCCTGAGGAAGATCATTCTGCACTATTTTATATTTTCTACAAGTAATTATTGTCACTTGAAAGAATTTTGTCAAGTAAATTAATGTTGTTTTTTCATTTAATAATTTTATCATTTTTCCAAACAGAGTCATAAGCTGAGATTAGATAAATAAAGATTGCTATTAGTTTTTAATTTATTTTGACAGCTTTTTTCGCTACGGATTGTTAAAAGCAAAACTTATTCACTATAATTTTTTCTTGACTTCTATCTAGCTTGCTCTATAGGTAGATTGTTCTCAACTATTGAAAAAATTCTTGTTAACACAATTATTTAAAAAATCTTACAGGGAACACATACTAAGAATATTGGTAATAATTTTTTGATTATTGTCAGATTTATTTGCTTTTAAGACTGCTATAGTTTTGCCTGTATGTCAAATATCTTGGAATAATTTCTATATGAATAATGTTAGTGAATAATTTTTTTAATTCTGCCTTTGCTTTAGATCCTAAATTTTATATTATTCTAGACTATTACAGTAAAGACTTCTATCTTCAATTAAATACTAACAAATCTCACTTTGAAAGATTATCTCTGGAATAATAGTTCCTTCTATTTATAAAGTTTCCCAACACAATTCCTAGAATTGCTTATTTATCTGGCTAATTTCTTAAAACTCATATTTAATACCAGAAACTAATATTGTTGCAAAAGATTCTTAATTTTTACAAAAAACATATCAGTATATATATATATATGCCAAGGTCTCATTTATCAACATACTATTTTTTTCTAAACTAACCTATTGCATGTTGTAATCAAATATACTACTTCTTTTGTTAAAAAATTAATTCACTTTGCATTCAGTTATTTTAAAATGAGAAATCTGTTCCTATTTCTTCAATAAAATGCAGACATATCAAATTCCTTAACAAACTTTTATTATTATTTACCTTTAATGATCTATTGTCTTAATTATTATTCAAAATCTAATTTCTTCTACACATAAGATAATATAACCAGAAATACTACACAATAACATTACCATTTGTGAAAAATGTTTATTAACTTCACCTGTATATGTTTAAAGTGTAATATAAGCATTATTACAATGTAATATATTACATTTAAAATAATTAACAATATACAAAAATTCACTGATATCGCTTTTCTTATTTGCAAACAAAATCAAATATTGGAATATTTACAAAATAGCATATCTGAAAACTTTCAAAAATGCTTCTCACTCAGCATTCACTATCAATTGAATTTTAATCAAAATCAATCTCAATGTCCTTTCTAATCAACTCACATTTTGACTATGATGATATTCTCTAATATTGATTCCATATGCACCATATATGGCCAAAATGAATAAACCTATAAATAAGTTATTTTTTAATTGCCATAAAAGACAAACATATAGAAACATCATAACCAACCTTACTCACATACACCACCAGTAAAATAATCTGTTAAAAGTCTAGAGAAATGGCTCTTAGAGTCCCAGCATACATCATCTTCACCTTGTGGTATCTAAAGTGCTGACATTTTATTTTCAATTCAAACACAAGCAAATTATAATTACTATTTTATAACAAAATTATAAAAAAATCAAAACAAGAGAATAAGCTTCTAACTCCATCTGGGATTCATTCAGCAATATGGAGTCTTCATTCATTTCCTATATGGAGTCTTCATTCATTTCTTGAAAGTTTATCAACATGAACTAAACAATCATCTCACTTGCATATATTCAATGTAAATATATACATTTGAATAAAATTTGGAAATATATGCAAACATAGAATATTTTTCACTTGTTTAACATATATATAACAGTTATATGAAATCCTTTTTCTCTCAGTCTTCATGGGTAACCTAAAATTCTGACATTGTTTTTTTTTTTAATTTTTATCAATATAATTATATTAAAAGTAAATGTAAAGCCAAGAGAATGATGTGAAATTTTTAAAATTGTTTTTAGCTGAAGACATTTATGTAAATATTTACTTTTAATTATTTATACTTATGTATATAGCAGTAAAAAATAAAGTATAACCCTCATTTACCAGAAAGTATAAACTTGCTAAAAGGTTGGTAGCTGAAAATAAAATCACAAATCATACACTATAACCCTATATAATTTTCAAATAATAAAAAGAAACGTTTAAATAAATAAGAATCATTTAATATTAGAAGAAATTTAAAAAAACAAAACAACCACAATAACTTAAAAAATAAACATATACCTTAAAAATAAGTCACAAATATATACAAGTAAAGTATCTGCTCTTATATAACCAATACACTTGACCATACACATATGAAAAAGATAAATGAATTTCAATACACATATTTCATACTGAACCAACACTCATCAGTTGGTCAAGATCATCATTTCCCACACATAGTACGGATGGCTGAAGAATTGGAGGGTGGAATAGATTTAAGCCTGTCCATTAAAGGTTGAAGATTTGTTATAATATAAACCAAGCACTGATTATATACATGTGTGTGAGATGATGATCTGGACTAACTGATGAGTGCTGGTTCAGCACGAAATACCTATATTGGAGATCATTTATCTTTTTCACATGTATGTGGTCATGGTTGTATGAGGTAGAGTGGATAGTTGAAAGACTGTGTTCAAATCTTTTATATAATTACATCTAAAACTCCAAGTATATAATTTATTCTTATATTCAGTCAGATATGATTTGCAAATAATATATATTAATATAAACGAGAATTGCTTGCCATTGTTATTAAATCTATGTTGCAAATAATATTAACGATATAAACACCACTGCTTTTATTTGAAGTTAATCGACTTTAATATTGAGTTAAATCTTTCAAATAAGTGTATTAAACTTATTTAATTAAAGTAATAAGAAGCTTCACAAATGTTTGTAAAATATCAAATAAAATAAATTTACATGTGGAAATATACTGTTTGTTTAATTGAAATAAGCAGCTTAGTAAATGTTTGTAAAATTATAAATATTAATGCAATAAACGTACGACAGCAAATCCATATTAATTTGTTATTGTTAAATCTATTTAAGATGTACTTTTCAGCTATGACATTCAATCAAGTTTTCAAAACAAGTGTAAACATTTTTATAATGTAATTCTAAATGTTGAGATGCTAGAATTAAAAGACAAGTTTACAAGCAACAAAAAAATACGATTAGTGACGAACAATGCTATTATTTGTTATAATATTTATTTCCATGTTACATCAATTTATCTTTGAAAAGATAACTCTAACATATATTTACACATACAAAAAAGACTACCAAAGAGCTGTATTTCAATTTCATATGAGAATAAGCCATTCTCATATGCCACCATTATCTGAATTTTTAAGTAAAAGTTACTTAATACATGTATTCATAATTAAGTTTATGTTAATAAACTATTGCATAATTACAATAAACCCTGAAAATACTATATAAAGACTTTAAGCTAATTATAAATTTAATTCTCAACCTACATATACATCCCTTCTTCGGATTAGATGACAATTTTTTTCCTAAGAGATGAGAAATACTAATAATTGGTAAAAAAAAAAAAATTATAAGCAAAAATTACAATAACATTAAAATACAGAAACATTGAATAAAGAAAGAAAATGTCCAAAGAACATGATGAAGAGATGTAGCAAATGTGGGAACAAGCACTAAAGAATAGAGAAGATAATGAATTAATGAGAGTGAGAGATTCAGCAAGATGATGTAAGAATAATTTCAAAAAAATGTTGGTGTAAAGAAAAATGTTGTAGCTACATTAGATATTCAGGAGAATATAAAACAAATTGAAGATTCTGTAGCAAGTAATGAATTTGAGAAAGCTAAAGAGAATGCAGTCCTGTGGACACAAGAAGTTGAAATTAACCCTAATTTGAATTAGACAAATAGTATTATAGGTAGGTAATTCGATTAAGTCAAATAATTTTTTACTTTTGGGAAAAATATATATTCTAGCACATGTGTGTGTGCGGCGCAACTGTTCCCAAAAGCTATAAAGTGTTAATATAAAATAGATAACTAAAAACAAATGAGCTGAGCACTTTCAAAGGATCTTGCCTTCACAATCATAGCTTGCTACTATGTTTAATGATATGTAAATATGCTAATTCTATTTCTTTGATAAAGCATAGCATGTGTCCTTCCTATTTATGGCATCCTTGTTTCGTGAGCTGAAAAACACCTCTTTGATTTTTCTTTTAGGTCATGTCTCTCTCTACACATGATTGTGGGTTTGTCGGGAATGCATTGATGGTGACTTGTGCTCTGGTGCTGATAGAAAACTGAATAGGTGGAAGGATCATTGAGAGCTCTATTGTATGAATATTTATATTGTGCTAATCATGTGGACAAAGATGCTCTGCTTTCCCCATAATATGTGCCTTTACAATTATTATATTAACACTTTATAGCTTTTGGGAACAGTTACTCCGCACATGCACATGTGCTAGAATATTATAGGTAATTGCAAAAATGCAGAATTTCAGAATGATTATGATGTTGTTATAAAATGTAATGAAGAAGATGAAGCATTGGTGGTCAAAAGGTCAGCATATCTGCCTTATAAGCAGTTTTCCCGAGTTAGTGGGTTCACTTCCTGGCCAATGCTATGACACATGAAAAAAAAAAGATATTGATAGTGCTATTACAAATAATTATAGCATGGATACTGAAGCCTTAGATGGTATATTGGATATAGTGATTGCTGTGAATAATCATATGAATAAAAGCACATGTGAAGAAAAATCTGATAAACAGAAAGTGGAAATTGATGCAAAATATAATAATGAAAAAGAATCAAATGGATTCTTCATGAGACAAATGTTAATATAAAGAATAAAAATTACAAATGATACCAAAAATAAAAATGTAATTAAGATAGAAAATGAATTTGATAGCCCAAGAATTAAAGCCATGGATGATGAAGCATGACAGGTGAAGAAAACAAAAGAGAGAATGGCTTCCAATGTTAAAACTTACAAATGAAAAAGTAAAATTACAAACAATCCAAGATGATCAAAAATCATAAGACTGTCAGATAATAACCTAGACTTAAAGCATTCCTTTAGTCTGAGCCAATTAGCTGAGGAATTAATAGGTTCAAATACCAGTGCTGTGATAGGAAATGAAAGGGATAAAGATAGATAATGGAGAACAGAATGTTCACTCTAGTGTGAAATAATTAGTAGAGATCATAAGACTGATTGAAGATTTTTCAGATCAACTCAGATGAGGAACTCACTAACTCTACAGAAATATGTGGAGAAAGGTAAGGCTTAGTCCTCATGTGGATAAAGATGGTCTTCTATATTTTGATGACCATGATTGTTTTTAGACAAACAATTTTAGTTTTAAATAAATTTTATTGTGACTAATACACTTGTTTAAGCCATGTAAGGCCAATGGATACAGTCTGCTGTTTTAGTTGGGGTTCATATGAATTCCATTGAAACGCTTGTCATCTAAGTTGTTAGGTGTCTCATTTATGGGGCAATCCTTCTATATAGGCCCCATGTGTTTTTGAATAAGAATTTAGTGGCCAGTATTAAGTCCTTTGCCTGCAACTTTTTCAGCTGGAGGTTGAATATTCCAAATGGATCAGGTCTGGGTGTTGTGAATTTGGAACTGCATCTGGCCATCCATAGGGCATATGAGATAAATATAGCCATACGGATGACTGGGAAGTCACCGGAGTGCAAGCAGCTCTTAGGGTCTAGGATCTTGAGGAGAGGAATGCTGCATTCCATACTAATGGATCTCCTGATGTCGTGATATCCTGGGAAAAGAGACATGATGTGTTCAAAGGTTTCATCACCTCTTTGACAGAGATAGCATGTTGGCTCTATCTTTGTCATGTATCTTCTGTAATGTAGGAACCAGCTTGTTGGAATTACGCCAAGATTTATTTTTATAATGTGATCCAAAAGCTTTGGTTCCATTACAAGGTGTTTAAAAGTTTTCATAATTCTGTGATTGGTCTGGCCTAGTTGTATTCGGACAGTTATTGGCTCTGGATTCAGTAGTGCATGTGCTTCCCAGATGTTGATCTTTTTCTGGAGGGCCAAGATGGAATTGCCGTTGTGTCTGAGAAGTTTGCTAATGATGTAGTTTATCCAGGCCGTGCATGGAGGTGGTGGTCTATCTGTGGGTATTACGGGGTTTATTATGACAGCTGTGGAGTATTTTTTTATCAGGCTGTACACTAGGGAGTGTTGTTTCTGGTGCATTATAGTGTTTACTGAATGGAGGGACAGCCCATTGAGTTTCTTGTGTTGAAATAAATGAGCTGAGCTGATTAAAGGTGTTCAGCCCCTCCAGATGATTTGGTTGCAAATCCTTTGGATTTGGGTATTGAAGGATTTGTTAAGCGAAATTATTTTAGAAATGCTGAATTATCTAAATACATATATTATTAAAAGTGACAATACAAAATAGACATAAAGATAATACAATCTATAAAACAAAAAATATGCAAGAATTACCAATCACAAAAAGGCTGAATATTAAAGTGTAAATAACTAAATAGTTCAAAGACCACTATGCCAGCCAAGAGCTGAGTAAAATAAAAAAATTAAATGAATTGTAACTTCTTGAGGAAAGAATATTGATGTGTACTAAGGATAATGAGATTTGCTAATATGCTGTCAGTTTATTCTCCTCTAAATAATAAAAAAATAAAATTGCTTAAAAATAATGGTAAAATATTAAATCTTTATTTGACCAAGAGATAAATAAAGTAGTAAAACAAAGTAATTAGTTGGTGTATTAATCTCAGTAATGATCTGGAAGAAGAGTGTAAATGGTGTCATGATACATTTCTTTGAGCTTTTGTCTGTGTGGGGTTGAGTAATAAGATATGCATGATTGCTCTGTTCAAATTTGCATATGTTTGTTTGTTATGCAGATGAACAAACATATGAAAATTTAATCACAAATACAAATAAAAGAAAAATCAATAATATTTATTCCATTATTTATACTGAAATATTCATTATAGTTATATATGAACAGATGGCCACACTTCTCTGGAATAGAATCTCAACTGAGATTTCCTGTATGCCACTTAAGTATGTATGATATACTATTGATTAACTGGATGCACACCTGTGACAAAAGATCCAGTGTATAGCATTATTTCAATGATTTTTTTGTATAGTAGTATAAAATATACGCATTAGAATTGTAGTGTTGATTCTTAATTCTTATACATGGCATATTGCTTGTAAGAATGTATTATGGCAAAGTTATTCATACAAATGACCAATGACCTGGGAATAATGTAGCACCAGCATTAAGATGATTCTTAATAATATAAATTTGTTTTGATATGAGCTAAATCTTTTGTCATAATAGATTCATAGGAAAAAATTTTAAACAATAAGAAATGAAATGTTCATCTCAAGTTCATTGTTTACCATTTTAAAGGGATATTGTAATACTGTAAACAGTGACGAACTCAGCTGAATGGAAATGTAAGAAATCACCACCATCCCATCTCAGTATCAATTCTGCTCAGAATAAAAGATTGATAATAATTTATATTTATTTTTTTCTCATGTTTTTTTAGAATAACATTTGTTAAACTTATTAAAAGAGTACACTTCATAAAATGATATTATGACAAATTCTAGGCATTATTAAATAATAAGAATATAACTTTATCTTTATTAAGGGTAGTTGTAAAAGAGAAAGTATATAAAAAGAATAAAATAAATATTAATAAGAAGAGTTAAGTATATAAAATCTTTAAATAATGTTTTAAAAAATAAAGTAATAATATTTTTTCCCCTCTGTCTCAACTCTCTAAACAATGTAATGCTTTTTAATTTAGTAATTAAAAATAATTACAGAGAAATTTCAATAATTAAAGTAAGATTTAAAATTTTTAATTTTTTAATTAATTAAAAAAGAAAATAACTATGTAAAAATAAAATCAACTGGTCAGAGTTTAATGCTATCATTTCTGTCATAGTGTGTGATTGGATGAATAAGGGGCAGTGATAAAAATAAGATAGGTGGCACATAAAAGCAATAGATTTCAGTGTCTAGTCAGAAACACTCATTCTTGGTCTAGCTATTGAGAAAATATCACTAGAAGTTCAGCTTTTAAGAGAAGAATAGTGAGAAGTTAAGTTTGCATCTGATGTAAAGCTAGCCTCATTATAAATTGTTAAATATGAATTTTGAAATGGATTTGAAGAAAATCATGCGCTAAGATTTAGCTGAAATCTAAGCATTAGCAATCCAACATAAAACCTATTTCACTAAAAAAAATATATAAAAGAATATCATAGGAAGAAATTTGCAACAAGCCTTTTGTGTTCATCCAAAATCATGACTATCTCAGCTTATACTAACTTGACCTGTAAATCTGTGTTACTCTGAAAATTATTATCCTTTAAACTAAAAACTTGGAGCTACAAAAGAAGTTGATGGAAGAACTTTTAATGAAAGTAGTGGATAAATTCAATTGATGCTAACCTATCCTGGAAATTATTATTATAATTTTAAATTAAACATTTAAAGAGACAAGAAGAAAAACTGACCTTAATAGACACTGAAATTATAACTACAAATTTCAGCACAAAAAGAGTGAAATCCATGGTATAGTTCATGTGAGCATCTTCATTTACAATTTTTATATCTATATTTCTATTTTTTTTTTAATATCATTAATAATTGATAGTAAAAAATAATTTTGATTTGACTTTTTTTGGTAAAATGTTTTTTTATTTTTATTTTATACCCCCTCCTTCAAAATGTTAAAATGTATGGGATCTTTCCATTTTTATAAGAAGAAAAGTTTATGTAATCTTAAATTTTTATTTTTATCTTTTAATGAGGAATCTGGTGTTTTCAGATTTAATCATTATTAAAAAAAGAGAAGAAACATGTTAGATAATCTTAAATTTTTATCTTTTATTGTTAAATTTTGTTTTTTATCTTTTAATCATTGAAAAGGGGAAATACCTTTAATAAAGTAAATGCTAATTAATTTAGTAATAAATATCAATCATTCACAATATGAAATTATTATTTTTCTTAGAAAATGTGTTAGACTGGGAATTGTCATATTATAATATCTTTTCTGAATTTTTTTATTCATTATTTATTAGTAAATTTTGTTAAATAATTGGTGGAATAAAGATTAATAGTTTCTGAAATTATGCTTTGTGTTAATTCATTCAGCTATCTGTTCAGTGAATTGGTAGTGTTGTGACTTGATTTCATCATATTATTCTTTAAGGGATTTGTAAATGATCGTATTAAAACTATTTAAGGCAAAATAAATTAAACTTATACATTTATATTTGCTCTAGTGCAATAACAATTAATTTGTATATATGTGGGGGTATATGTTTGTGTTTAGACTTACAAATGTTTGTCTGAATGATGCAAAAATCAAGATTT
The DNA here is from genome assembly GCA_028023455.1 of Epiperipatus broadwayi. Lineage (NCBI taxonomy): Eukaryota > Metazoa > Onychophora > Udeonychophora > Euonychophora > Peripatidae > Epiperipatus > Epiperipatus broadwayi. The sequence goes on along the minus strand of JAQFVV010006304.1, from coordinate 2,728,948 downwards.
TTTTGAAGAACATTTACTGCACTTTATTTATATGGATGAAAAATTAGATTATATGGCCCATACTCTCATGGATGCATAAGACCAGAACATTGATAACGATCAGCATATACAGGATTTCAGCATTTTTATTATGATAGACAAGACAATATAGTACTTAATATGACTGTAGATGATAGTTTTTATAGTACCCTAAGTTTAGCAGTGATTAGAAAAATTGACCTCCAAGTTGATATTTGAACCTCTTTTAAATCCAATCATAAGAAGTTATTCATGTTTAATGCTTGTGATGTAACTTATAATTATTATAGCTTATTCTATTCTATGCTGATTCTCTCATGCTTTTTTATATTTGTTGATGATTATTCATGGACAATGTTAATTGAAATATTCAGTCTTACAAAATGACAATGATTCTTGGGGATGATGATGATTGTCATTTCCTCATATTATCCTTTTATTCCTTATGCTACAATAGTAAGTGAAGTCGCTTTTACTCTTCATAAACATGCTGAAAGACTAGCAACATTACCATATTAACTGTAATATATAAATTTCATTCAATGCTGATATATAGGCATAATTAATCAATCAAATCTCAATTGGTCATAAACAGCACTCCACAATTTCAAAAGTACTAAAAGCAATAAAAATAATTCTCTTTTTATATAAATACTGTGAATGGATACCAAGTGATTTCAAAGCTTAACTATATTTGCAATCAAATATACATATATGCTGGCAGTAATGATTGTGATATTCTTTTCATTGTTTCAATAATTTATAATATGCTAAATATAATTTACAAACCCTGTGAAACGATTTGTTATAAATCTACTCCATTTTTAATACTAGTTAAAAATCTGCTGTCATGAACTATTTAAGCAACAGCTAATCAATACTAGGTGCATATGAGTGAGAATAGTACACTGGCAATGGTATAGTGCAGTCAAAAGAATACTCTTTTAACTGTGACTCATTTTGATATAAAAGTACAACACATTACAGTAAATTTATATATATTGTAACCTTAAATTTTAGTACAAAATATATACCTTGGTGGAACTGATTTAAAATTTCTCTATATTCTTCTAGGTGATTTGATTGTCATAATTAACATTTTGTGTATGCTTGATACTTATAGTCAAGTTGTGATTATGTAATTTCATTTTTTTTCTTACTATTTTTTTCATATATTAGTTTCCATCTTTTCCAATCACTGAGTTAGATAAGCCGTGTTTAACCTGCAAAACCAACAGCATATCATGTCAAATGTAGTAAGATATAAATACTAATAATAATCATTAGTTTTTTTCTTTTTGACTAATCCTAAAGATTAATTTTGGTTTAATTAAAATGATTTATTTAATTTATTTTGAATTAGTTAATAGAATAAATGCATATTTTTCTTACAGTTTTAACAGAAATATGTAAATGAGGAGAAATGTAATTGGATAAAAGTAAAAGAGAATGATCAGAGATTTTTTCTTTAATTTTAACTTGTATAGAGATGATAATTATGTAAATTTTTGTTGTTAAGTATGTAACAGATACAAGAGTTACTTCTTAAAAATAAGGACAAATAAAGTAATTAAACTAAATTTTTTCTTATATAATTCAAATTTACAATGTTATTATGTGTTAATGACAATATGAGTAGCTAAATTTAAACAAGTCTGTTTGAGTTTGCTAACTAAAAATCTAATTGTATGATTATCCTTCAGAATGTGTGAATTGAAATGTACTGGTTTTATCAACTGTGACCATAGGGATAACAATTTTAAATATCAGTCTACCTGAAAATATATTTGATTGCTTACAGACTATATTAACCTTGGATATAAAATTTTATTTTTATAATTTTACATTATATAATTATATCATATATGTATGGAGCAGAATGCTATAACAATTTTAAAGTGTCTGAATGATACAGATTTAACTATATCCCATTTTGACCTTATATCAGAGATAACATTCCAGCTCTGTGTATTATCATCTTATTGTTAAAATAATAATATAGCTGTTAAAAAAAAATAACAGCTAACTAAAAAATTATTTTATAACTATTATGACAACTATGGAATAATTGTTTATTTGCACAATAATGCCTAGTCTTCGATACTCACTCTACTAAATTAAAAGCAATGAAATAACTTTGGAATAATGCCTACATGGAAGTAATGAAATTTATTAACTTTTGAGGAATGCTCTAATTATAAATAATGAAACTGGTTAATGTGGAAGGATGCTCTATGCTTGTGTGGCAGTGTTTTAAAAAAAGATCAGCCTTAAACCTTCATAAAAAATTGATATGGTTTCATATGTTACAGTATTATATATGTTCCATCATTTATAAATATCTCAGATATTCAGGGAGCCTACATGTGAATCAATTAATTATGGAATATTTATTATGGTGGGAATGAAGAAGAATATAATCAAACTCATACAAATTAATATGTTATAATTGAAAATTATTTAATTTATATGTTGTATATTGAATATTAAGAAAATCTGTTAATGATTTTATTGGTGAATATTTAATATATTTGAAATATTATGTATTTTAACTTAGTATAGTCATTTAAACAAGTAAATGATTTATTTTAGTCTACATTTTCATATTATTTTATATGTGTATGAAGGTCATGGTAGATATTTTATTGGGTTTAAAATAGTTATTTATTAATTGAAATTAATTGGATTGAATATATGATATAAGGATTGAGAGAATTAATTATTAGAGAATAGTACTTGCGTAAAGGTCTAATGATTATTAACGAATCTATAATGTGCACCAACATCAATCATATGGCTTAGTCTTTTATGTCATTCAAGAGTTTTTGTACCTATGCTCATATTATATTTAATATGTATCATTATTCCACCCACATTCTAGGCAGAGTTAGTCATTACCTTAGTTATTTCCTATACTAAAGTACTTACATCATTTTATGTCTTAATTCATGCCTGTAGAACTGTATGGGTCTTCTAATCTAGCAGTTTTATTGATGAGGATGATTTTATGTCTTTTATTTGGGAAAGAAATGTCTGCATTATTGTATAATGTTATATGGTATTATTCTGTACGGGTGGTTTAATTTTCAGAATCTCTTGCCATTTTGTTATATTCTTTATATTTGTTTCTGTGCTGATGATTAATCTATGGAACATTGCATAATATTGCTTGTTTCTCTGATGATGATCAGAAAATTCCCAGAGCATTTAATTCTTTGTTATTCCTTTGCATGGATGAATACATCCACAAAAATACCATTGCTATTTCTTGAATAAATGTGTGTTCGAACAGAGTCTTCTTACATTATGATGTTGATACCTTATTTTTAGATTGTTCCACATGTTCAGCTATCAGTTATAAAAAGGGCATTTGATAAATTATTTTCATAATTGTTACAGGTCAATTTATATAATATTTTAAACTGTGTTGAGAATAAAATCTTTTCTTTGATTCATTATCTCTGCATGACCGACTTTTGCACATTTATTAATACAAATCTTTATTATTATTATTTTAAATTTGGGACATAGGTGCATTGGTTTTGTTATTGACATATTGGAGATGTGATTGACTAGATGTTTGAATCCATCCCCTCTCCCACAAGGGCTGAAATCAAAGCCATTGGTGAGAAAAAATTATATTGTGTTTGTTTGGAATTTATGTAAATTATCCATATATAAAAAGTACATGTGATGGTTTTTTAATTTGTTTATTTATTTCATTTATTTTTGATTATTGTATTAATCAATTATTTATTGGTATTGATTGAATTATAAATAAATGTTAATTTTATGATTTAGTCTAACTGTATCATTGCTATTTGTCACACATAGAACCAGAAGATCCATTATATTAAATAAATCATATATTAGAGTACATATTGTCACTGATGATGCATACAAGGTTTACTGAAGTTCTAAGCAAATATTTTACTGCTTTTGTTCTGGGGTAATTAGTGATGTACAGGGTATAATAAAATCCCATTGTCCTCATCATCACTTTAACTTTGCTTTGTTAGTTATAGAATATAATCCAGAATTTGTTACTTTTCTTGATGTTTGTGATATTGGGACCAAAATTAATAAATAGATTTGCTAGCCAATATTATAATTGAAACTATTTTCTAATATTATAACGTATGCTTTACCTATAACAATAAAAGTCTCATTGTTAATGATTTGATTGACAATTTAAATTAATGATGAAAGAATCCACAATTTATGTTGTTTACCTTTATTGGAGCTTGTCTTATAGATGCTGTTGGATGGCACCGTTTTCATGCTAAAACTATCAAATATGACTATTTCTGGGCTGTTGATTATAATAATTTTGCTGTGCTTTTTTGTAATACAAAAATAAAAACAAAACAAAATCATCTTTTATAAATATTATTTTTTATTAATGTATACAATTTAAATGATAATAATAAATGTAAAATAAAATCAACAAATTACAATTTGATTCGTGTTTTTTCTATCTATATTTTTTTAATTGTGTTACGGCTTTTTTTTATCAATTTTCTATCAGATATTTTTTTACTTGTGTTACGACTTTTTTTGTTGTTGTTGTTTAACTAAAAAATAATAATCATAATAAAAAGTACAATTTCTTAGTCTATTTTTTTATTTTTTTAGTCTTCGTTTTACTTTTTTTTTTTTTTTTTTACAGACAAAGAGATATTACGGCTATTTTTTTACTTCAAACTGAATGCCAATAAAAAGTAAAAGTTGTTATGGTTAGTTTTAGGGTTAGGTTTAGGGTTAGTTTCAGGGTTAGGTTTAGGGTTAGTGTTCTGTTGTTTGTAATGCTAAAATAAAAAATTCAAAATCGGACAAAATAAAAAAATTCAAACTTTTTTAAACAACAACAAACACATATAAATGTCTTCTTTATTTATTGAACAAGTTTATATTTGCTTTTTATGAAATTTACAAAAAATCGTGTATATTTGTACTTTTCTTAATGGATATTTTTTTGGTACCACCCTTTTTTACTTCTTTGTTGGAATGTTACGAACAGTACGTTACTTGACACATTACCTAATTGTAACTCACTAAAAACATAGATATTTAACATTTTCCCAAATAAAACTTCAATACAGTACATTGTAAAAAGTCTTAGAATTATTACTTTAAAAAATCTGAACATTTCAATACTTTAAAATAAAAAAAAATCCAATGAAAACAACATTTCCATCGAATTCAAATACAAACTCTCTCATCAAGCCGTAAATATTTTATAAACTGTGCAAATTCGGAAAATGTCTTTGCTGCAATGCAACATACATGCTGTACTGCGATGCAACATAGTGGCCTGCATTCTGTAGCACAACAAAAAAGTTGTATTATAGAAAATGTGGGTTCAAATGTGTCGGCCATGGAAACAGCATTTTTATGTGTTTTAGCACGAAAAACGTGTCATAGAGCAGCGTTTTTAGCTATAAGATGAGTACCCCTTTATTGCAAAGCAAATTTTCTACATAGCATACCTATATTAAAATCCTGAGTAGATCTGAGTTGCGATCAATCATGTTACAATGCTGATTATAGTTATTACTGTCTTGTTAAATGGCCTGTATTCATCATGTAATAGTTAATATTGATATGATGGATCATATATTCAATTCTGAAAAAGTAATCTTTAGTAGTTTTATAGATCATATCATGTTGTCCGTGGTTGGGCATAAAGTCTCATGTAAATAAAATATTAATTTAAGGTTTTGAAATGTAGCACAGTCATTAGTGAGAATAGTTATTAAATGAATAGTGACATAAATTATTCAGGGATAACTTAATATACTTTTATATAATGTTGCAATGGGTCTCTATGGTATACCCTGGCCATGACTGGATTATATTGTAAGTCTTGTGTTATATCACTAACTTTGCCTGTTACGATCCAGATGGATCTTTCAGTTATAATGTATATATATATATATGAGAAATCAAAGTATCATATATGTATTGTTATGTTTCAAGTGTTACTGTTTGTTCTTTATGCTGTAGTAATGTTTTTGCAGATGTATATTTATAGCTTCGATTGTTTCACCCATTTTTCCTATGGATAATCTTATTCACTTTATTCTTTAAACTTTTCAAGTATCAATATTTTTTTCACTAAACCATCAGCACTCATAATATATTCAAAAGAGAATTTTTGACTCAGTATTATGTTTGTGATCGATGAGATTAAATTAATTTAAAAATATCTACTTTTTTTTATTTACATCTTACTTTTATCTTTAATATGACATCTTAGCCTTCCATTATTAAGTTTTTAAAGACCAAAGTGAGGTTTAATCATTACAATCTTTTACAGAATTTCATTGGCATAGCTTCAAATATTATGTTATGAGATAGCTTGGATTGTTGAGGGTCATGTAAAGTCTGAGTTCAAACCCCTATATATTTACTATTTATTAAAACATACTCTGTAGATTACATTTATTATTCTTTATACAATTACAAAGTTGCATAAATAATATAATTTTATAAAATAAATGTTTCTATTGCATTATATGCTTAAGCACATGAATAAAAATATTAAGAAAGACAAATGACTTTGTCTTTTTGGCAGAATCAACACTTTAGTCAGGCCAAATGCCAACTTCTCACATAACTTTCTAATTAATGATTAGTAATAATCATTAATGTATTTATCTAAAAAAGCAATATCGATATGTGATTGAATCTTAAAAATTTGTTATCTGTAAATTAAAAGGTGTAATAACGAATTATCAATAAATAATTTTTTAAATAAAAATTTAGGAGAGCAAACTTTGCTATGTATTATTATTAGCGTCTTATTTTTCTAATAAAGATCTATTTTTGAATAAAATATATACAAATATAGATAGCTCCCAATATTTTTTGAAACAAATTATCAAAATTTGTTTAATATATTTAATATTTGGTGCTTGTCTTATAGATAAAGACGCCGTTCAATGGTGCCATTTTCATGCTAAAACTATAAAATATGACCATTCCCGGGCCATTGATTTTAATCATTTTGATGTGTTTTTTGTAATGCGAAAATAAAAACAAAACCAAATTGTCTTTTTTAACTATTATTTTTTATTAATATATAAAAATTAAATGATAATAATAAATGTAAAATAAAATAAACAAATTACAATTTGATTCTTGTTTTTTATTTTGCTTTATTAGAAAAATCAATTTTCTATTGGAGGGTTAGATTTAGGGTTAGTTTTAGGTTTAGGGTTAGTTTTAGGGTTAGTTTTAGGGTTTTAGGGTTAGGTTTAGTTTTAGGGTTAGGTTTAGTGTTAGTGTTCTGTTGTTTGTAATGCTAAAATAAAAACTATCAAAATCGTAATGTAGTCATAGAAAAGAAAGTAAAACTTTTTTAAACAACAACAAACACATAAAAATGTCTTCTTTACTTATTAACCATTTTTATAATATATGCATTTTATGAAATTTACAAAAAAATGTGCAGAATTGTACTTTTCTTACTGGATATTTTTGTGTTTCCGCTCTTTTTTATTTCAAAAATATACACATGGTAGAATCTTGTTTGTCTCATGGAATGTTACAAACAGTACATTATTTGATGTGTTACCTAATTCCAACTCACTTTACATGTATATCTTATCAACATTTTCCCAATTAAAACTTCAATACAGTACATTGTAAAAAGTCTGATAATTATTACTTTACAAAATCTGAACACTTCAATAATTTAAAATAAAAAAAATCCAATGAAAACAACATTTCCATCCAATTCAAATATACCCTCTCTCCAAGCTGTAACAATTTTATAAACTGTGTGAATTCGGAAAATGTATTTGCTGTGATGCAACATACATGCTGTACTGTGACATGACATAGCAGCCTGTAATCTGTAGCACAACAAAAATGTTGTATTATAGAAAATGCGGGTTTGAACATGTCGGCTGCGAAAACGGCATTTTTATGTGTTTTAGTGCAAAAACCACACCATTGAATGACATCTTTAGCTATAAGACGAGAACCTAATATTTTATTTAAGTGTCTTCGTGAATAAAATTTTTATTATATATATTATCCATTACATTTGCCTATCACTAAGCGTTTCAGTATAACTGCATACAGTAATTTATTTATAATTGCTTAGCGAATTCCTATTCTATTCTGGCCATTGCTAAACAATTAAAACAAATGGCATTGATATATTGGATCATTCATGATAGGTGGATATGATAGTGGTCAATTATTAGTTAATATTATACAGTTGATTTTCAAAACAATGAAATTTATTCTATTATTTTCAACATACCAAAATAAATAAATACATATATAAATAAAAGTTATGATATGGCTGTCATCTTGAATATCATTTACAGCTGGAATTTAAGCAATTAAAGTCTCATTAATATAACAGAACAATAATATTTCAAAATAAGTGTCCCTTGTGTATATTAAAGCAATTATATTGTTTAGTAATAAATTATTCATAATATTTATAAAATATACCTATAATTGTTCTTTTCTTCAATTCATTTTTCATATGTAAAATAAAAACCTTGTCAAAATAAAAACTTCAATTGCAAATAATTTAGCATTGTCCAAACTTTTAAATCTATTCACAGAATAACATTTTTTATGCAGCACCTCTTATTTATAAATTCTCTTTTTTCATTGCATATTTAGATTCACCAGTATAACTTGACCTATATGGACAACACTTTTGTTGTTTTTTATCAATACTTTTTTCCATTAACAATTAACCTATTTAGTATTTGTTGGAAAATGATTGGGAAAAAATAAAAGATATTTTAAATATATAATGGATAATTTAATAAATAAAAAATATAATTATGCAAACATACACAAATATTGAAAGATTGGCCATTCACAAGGATGTGATGTTAATAATATTTTAATATTTAAAATTGTAATTACAAATGCTGCTGAATATGTCAATCATGACATAAGCTAACATTAGCTTTTATTTATTTATTGGTATAATGAAAATTGCAAAATTAATCAGTATTGTGTTTTATTATATTGTAATGGTATATAATATGCCATTACATTAATTTAAGATTAACATAAAAACTTAAGTTTGTAAATAAAAACTAAAAGCTAAAAAATAAAAAGAGTTGTTAAACGTATATATATTCGCACAGATGCAAAACTTTAAAAGTTTTTTTTTAAATAAAAAAAAAGTATTTGAACGTACTTTTTTATAAAAAAAGATAAAAGATCTAAATATAAAATATTTTAGTAAAAAGTAATGTTAGTAAAAATAGAAACAGGTATTAATTACTTCCTGAAATCTCAAAATGGAAATGATTGTTATTAATTATCGAAAAGCAAACTAGCCCTTGGAGATCTTATATAATTAAAAAGTCAGATGAAAGATATAGATAAAAATTAAAGATTGTTTCCCACTCTGAAGCAGAATGTCCAATAGAAGCAGAGACCAATGCTTGGACCATAATGGAAATGATTGATTGTTCAGTGAATCCGGACGATGTGTGTAAAAGGAAAAATATTGAAATTAAGGACAGTTCCAGCTTGATTTTGTGAGAAGGGTGATAAGACACACTTGTTGCCCTCTCTCACTTATTAAAAATGAAATGACTGTTGAATTATGAATGGTACTGTTGCAGACCTGAATAAAATAATACCAGGATTGAACGAGCTAAGGCCACCTTCAGATAGACCGGTCTTCAAATAAAGACTTTATGGGAATTGACACCAGGAACCGGGACTCTTCTATTGTAAGAGATATAACTGAAAAATTTTTTTAAAAATATAACTAAGAACTTTCAAGATTTGACAAGCTAAACCTAAATCTTTTAAAATGAACTTTAATCTGACCTTTCAAATCAATTATTTATGTTTAATTTTTATACTTTTGAGTTTGCTGACTTAATCATTTCCATTTTTTTTAATATTTATTGATTAAATTATTTAAATGCATTAAATTTAAGTTGAGTATAGATGGCTGCATAGATTTGTTAATGTTTAATTATGGTTTTTATTTTCATATTTGATTAGAATATATAGATATTCAGTAAATATGATACCTCACATTTGAGTATCTTAAAATGTATTTATTCAAATGTCTTTTAGTTATTGGTGTCAATGCATCATCTTATGATGAATGCCATTGGGTTCCTTGTAAATTTCCCTCTGCAATTACATCAGTGACTTTATATTTTGATCGTTTATGTTTGTTTTGAAATGTTTTTAACTGAGTAATCTATGTAGCCTATCTATACTCAACACTCTAAAGTAAAATTTATTAAAATGTCCATCTGTGCGAACAGTTTAAAATAATAATTTAAAGTGAAAAATTAATATTAAAATCTAAAGAAATTTTATTCCTCAATTTTATTTAATAAATGTTTTGTGTGTCAATTAATGGTAGTGGTTTATTTTATTTTTTTAAATATTAATATATTTTAACAATTTATATTTTGTAAATCTCTGTGTCTCACTGAGCTAGTGGCATTGGGCTGATGGTCAGAATAAACTATATATATGTAAAAGTTAGATCTTAACAGCGTGTATCTGCCTACTCTATAAATTTTCTAGGTTCAAGTAACCTAGTGGCACCCTGTAGTGCACATATGGTAAGACTCTATTCCATCCAACCGTTATACTTAACCTAATTGTAGTTCTTCAATATATTATTCTAAAGAGAATGTAAATGGAGTTACCTCTTCTATGAAAACAATGCTCTATTTCCATAAAACATCCTTTTGGGAAATCATGCATTGTTTGTTTCATATGTTCAATCTAATGAAGATGTGATTTTATAATGATGAATGTAAAAACATCACATTTAGCAAGTTGAAGAAGTTATTGATTAGTTTTTATGATCTTGTTTTAAATTTTACAGAACATCCTTAAATGAAACTTTTTTAATGCCTTTATGTTGTATCAATAGGGCATCCAAATCTCATTTTCATATAATAAATCATGTAAAATCACAACTGTATTAACAACTAATTTAGTAGTTGGACTAATTATTTTTCTGTGATAAAATACCCTTTCTTTTAACTTATTAAAAACAATACTATATTGGATTTTTTGTTGTTGGCTGTCCAACATTGATTATTAATCAGAAATCTTTAAATATTACATTCAAAATATTAAATATATTCTGTAAATCATCTTTTCAATTGGCAAAAATACCACAATCATTACCAAGTTACAAATACAGACTAAAAAATGTGGGGTTCTTGTTTTGTTTTTAATCAATATTCAAATTAAAAATATTACTACCAAATCTGTATCACTTTTTGATATTTATTTCATCAAGCTGCTTACAAACAGTTTCAATGATGTCTAGCATAAAAATCAAAAACAATGTTGAAGCAAGTGCGTATCCTTTTTTAATACCAGCAACTATTTTAAATGTCTCAGATTTTTCACCTGTAATATTAATATTCTTTTCATTTCACCATAAAGAAGCTGTAAAATATGATTAATCTTTGATGAATAATCAACTAATTTTAAATAATACCTTGAACTTGTTTGATTAATTGAATCAAATGCCTTGGCAAAATTAATAAAAGTAATATATAAATCAGACTTCTGTTCTTGTCATGTTTCTTGCATTTGCTTAGGAATAAAAATATATTTATAATGTTCTTGATTATCTAAAACCACAATGAGTCTCTGATAACCATTCATCTATGAATAAAATCAACCTATTCAGCAAAATCTTTAAAAATAGTTTTGCTGTATTGGCTAATAATGATATTCCATATTAATTACAACAGCATTGTCTATTCCCCTTTACTTTTAAAAATTGGAACATTAGAAGCATTAACTTTAATATCAGGAGGCATGACTTTAAAAAGTCAGTATTTTTTTGAGGTCGCATATTATCATCACATTTTAAAACTTCTCCAGATATTTCATCTGGGCCCACAGTCTTTCCATTTTAAGATTATAAAGAACTGTTTGGCTTTACTAAGCTAGATATTTTTATCCAAATCTAAATGAGTAGATAAAATAAATACATCATTAAAAGTTGTCATTTAAATTTTTATATCATTATTTAAAAGATAATTAAAAGAGTGCTTTCACATGTTGAAAATATAATTTTCATCATAAAAGGAGTGCTATACCTGTATTTAGTAGGATTGTAACAAGCATTTCTCATTTCCACAAATTGCTTTCAGGGAATCAAAATCAGTTTGAATGACTATGGTCAAAAATGTTTCTATTTAAGTTTTTTTGTCAATTGGTGTACTTTTGGCTTTACTATGAAGCTCCACATTTAATTTATTACCTTGCCAAGCAGAAAGTGCCACAAGTTTCCTCTTAATCACTAATAAGAAAATCATTGTTACAAAAGTAATCATCATTTTTTTATTGAACCCAAGAACAAATTTGTGTGTATCCATAATACACTGTTGAAAAGTATTTCATATCACACAATTATCTAAACACTTTAGTTTTAATAGCTATTGAAATTTAGGACCTATTGAAATAAGATTCTTTTTTAAAATAATACTTTTAAAAAATAAACATCAATTTTCTTTTGAATATGACTGGAATAAGATCTATTTTGTATTGCAATTATTATGTTAATATTTGAGCATATTAATCTTTAATCTAGTTTGACAATTTCTATCTTGCATATGGTTGTGAAACTCCTAACTATGATATAATCTAATAAATGTAATTGTTTTGAGCATGAATGCATTTATATTCTTTTATAGAGATTTTTCCGACTTAAAAATGATTGTAATGGTTAATCTATATGTTATATAAAAATTCAACAAGAACATAGCATATCAATGAAATTTGCATCATCAATACCATTACTTGGATCAACATTTGGCCATAGTTTATTATTTGTATGAATACATGTATTAACATTACCAAGAAGGAAACTTTTATCTTAACATTATGGCTGTAATAATCTTACTGACAAGAAGTAAAAGCTTTTTTTTTCTGAATCTAATATTGGGCAAATACAGTGTTTAAATGAGCATTGGTACCAATATTCAAACTAAGGATTAACACCATTGGCTTTTAATTGATAAAGAGTAATTCCAAAGAATAGACAATACCACATAAACTTTTACAGAAAGTCCAACACCATGCTTTCTCCTTTCTCTTATCAATCTATCCTGCCAAAAAAACTTACAGCCATTATCAGTATTAAGCCTTGGCAGCTCTTTAATCACTAGTTCTGCCCTCTATTCTGATCTTGAAAAGTTTATATCAACCAAAGTTCCTACATTCTATATATCTGCATTTAGAAAAAAATTAAATATATAATACCTTTAGTAGTGTTACTGCCTCCTATTTTATCACTATTGATAATATTATTATTTCTGTACATTTAATGATTAATCTGCCAAGCATAAACGCTTAATTAGACTGTGAAAGTTAGGTTATTCTTAGTCTACATTTTCTAGACCCCTTCTACTCTGTGGTAGGCAAAAGGATCCCTAAATTGGATGAATATATAAACTTCTCCATATGAAATTCTTATCTCAAATGCAGTTCTGCCTCAATCAAAAATCACTAGTAAGGACTACCAGCCTTTTATGTCTATTCCCAATATAGGGTTTGAACTAAAACAAAAATGAAAAATGGAATTGAAGTTAAAAAAGATATGCATGTAATTGAAGAATGAAAATGTATTTGCACAAGAACATAATCAAATTATCATAGTTAGTATAAGAACATGCCTTTTGGCATGTGAGACACAAAATGAATAGACCCTACAATAAAGGTAAGAGAAATAAAAGAAACCGGAAAATACTATTTGTTTGTATTGAAACAATATCTCACCTCAGGTGAACCAATATCTTATCCTATAAAGCAATAATAGATACTCTTAGTTAGGCACTGTTTATTTGTTATTCACAATTAACCCTCATATTGATCAATATTGTTTTTTTCTAAAAAAATTATCTTTTTTTTTTTAAAAAAAAAAATTTGTTTAGAATAAAATAAAAAAATCGATCTTATTTCTTTTTTATAATTTAAACTCAAAAATCATTACATTTCTTATTAAAATTTTACTGGTCAATTTATTAGCAAACATTAAACGTATTGATTTTTCTCTCTAGTTTTGCATCATATATTATATTAAGTTACTTGAGTTATCATTTACTTGATGGAAATGCACTGTTATCTATAACTACTGATAACTCAAACTTATAGTATATGACACTAAGAACACAGAGAAGGGGTTTTATCATTATAGTAAGTCTTGAGAATTATATAATGGTATGTTAATATTTCTCTCTTTCGATAAAACCTATTTTCTGACTTTTTTTAAAAAATAAGCTTACTTATATATTTGTCTTTATGAGTGGACAAAATCATAATTTCTTAAAATAATAATAAACAATAAACAAAAATCCCAATAAACCAATTAAGGTTAAACTAAAAGTTAATGCATAATGAAATTTTTTCAATAGTTTGCATATTTATTCAATCTTCCATTTTTTAATGGACACAACAATGCATTCTTTCACCAATTAAATCAGGGGTCCCCAACCTTTTTGTACTTAAGAGCACATTCTATAATACCGCCAGGTGGCGGGCACCATTTATTTTTTCAATGTAAATTTATAATTGGATATTATTAATAATACACATAATGTACAAAAAATATTTATTTCAAAAATAAAATTTTAATGTTTATATTTTTACACTGTAAAAGTATAGTATGCCCTACAATTTGATTACAATATAATACAATAATTTATAAGAAATTTTAAAAATTAAATTTATTTGTATCAGATAAATAATTTTTTATCATGTTCGGATAGCGGTGGGCACACATAAAAGGGTCTGCAGGCGCCATGGTGCACACAGGCATAGGGTTGGGGACCCCTGAATTAAATCATGATAATAAGGGTTGCCAAATCTATAAAGACACTCCTCATTTTACATAGAAATAGGAGGATTGCTAAACAGAATGCTATTAAGACAAGTTATTCATATGTCAGATCTTATCCTATATTAAAAGGAAATTCAACAATAAAATATTATGGATTAAATATAAAATATATGCATACAATAAGTCTTGTATGTTTCTGTAATATCAAATGCTTTAACTACTTTATATAATATAATATTAAATCTATTCATGGAACAACTAAGGCCAAAAATGTTACTGTGTTTATTTACAAGTCAGACTCTCAAGGAATCATTTAAATAAACTTTTTGCAAAGAACAGCCATTTCTTATATTAATGTCAATCTGTTCATCTGAAAAATAGATGGGCAAAAGAAGTACATTGAAATTATTTTTGGAAAATCTGATTTGAGAAGTATCATAGTAATATTTTCAGACAAAGATTATTCCATGAATAGGCTTATATTATCAGTGGTAATTTATTTATGGGCTTGTTAGAATTATTAGAATAATACAATAGTATATACTGTCTTTTATGCAAATTATATATATGATCAAACATTAGAACACTTGTGATATATTTATAAATAAATATAAATTATTTTAAAATAATAAAAGAAACAAACAATGCTATCATAATTATTTAATTTAAATATCTGATGATTATTATTAAGAATAAACCATAGTAGCTGTAGTAATGGTAGTAATAATAATAGTGAATAGGAACAAAAATATCACCTATTTATCACATCTAATTTGTAACTGATTTTATGTAGAGGGATAATTAATTTATACTGAGTTATCTGATTTGGAAGCCTTATTTAAATACCTATTTTACTTGATTGAGAATGTCATTTCTCCTGCTAAGTTCAGCTTCTGGATAAGCATTTTATGTTCTGATTAGATCCAGTGCACAATAATAAGATAATAGTTTGATGAAGAAATTTGTAATTCACCTTTTCTACTTCCACTCTCTCTGCATATTTATACTGTCTTCTAGCTTATTCTAAAACATTATTCTGTTATTGTAGATTTTATAAATAACCACATACTACTCTTCATAGTGAATCATATTAATATACTAAATAGTTCACTATTTAACAACACACATTTTTCTAAGTTTGAACTATAACATTCCTCTCCTTGATTAAATGTTTAAACTCACAAAATACAGAACATATTTTGGCTGGCACAGATTTTTTTAGCATGTTCTTAGATTGTTGTCTATAAATGAATTATCCTAATTAATATTTGTTAATTTATTATTTAATTAGGAATATTTGAAGATCCTTCATTGCAGTTTTTATTTCTTATTACTGTCATTTGATCACAAACTCTTCCACACTTTCTAGAAATAAAATTATTACTCAATTTTATTGTTTTGTGACTGGCTGAGATGTAAATAACTATAATTTGTGGTAAGATCACAGTTTTCTTTTGTTGATTCTTTTTAGTAATTTTAAATAATAATATTTAAGAAAGATTGTTTTGCCATGAAGTTGATTTATTATTCAATTCTTTACTATCTATGATACAACTAGAGCTATTAGAGTACTTTCTATCTTCTTTTGGAACTGGCTTCCAATGTTAGACAGTTTGCTTTTTATAAAAATCAGTCTTTTAACTCTGATGAATATTTTTGAAAAACTTTCTATTTTGTCTAATCTCTGGAATATTTATGGTACATTGTACTTCAATTTTATTCATGGTCAATAGTCATAGATTATTTTGATAATATATGAGCTTTATTTGTAATTATACTGATTATCTCTTATTTCTTAAACCTTTTGGGATTTTTTTCTTTTAATTTTAATTGATAGTCTAATCTTCCCAACTATCAATGTCCCAATAGTATCCTTTTCACAGTTTGTTGACCATCTCACCATAGCCTTCCAAAAAAGAAGACTGTGGTTTCCTGGCTGTTCTTTATTACTTTAATGTTTGGGTCTAATTTAACATTTCTTCTTTTGCTTATTAATTATCGGATATATTTGGATATTATTATAATAGTAGATCCTGTATCAAATTTCATTCCTGTTATAATATCATGATTTCTAGATCTTGAATTTCTTTTTTAATATTTCATTGATTCTAAATATTGTTTAATTTTATAAATCTTTTGAATAGTTTGGACTTTATTCTAAGCATCTTTGTTGAATATTTTTTTATTAAACAGGCTGCTTCAATATGCTTAGTTTTTTAACAAAATCAAATGTATATATAAACAAGAAATCAATCAAATTCCTACTGCACTTATAGCAACTTTAAGATATTTTCTCTGAATTTTTCTTTATTGGTTTGGGGAAAAACATTCTCCCACTATTTTTAAATTCTGTCAAATGTATTCAATTTGAATTGTTATGGTTTTGCTAGTCATTTTTATTTCAGATTTCTTTTTCTTCAAGTGATTTGGCTTGGTTCAAATGAATCCTTGAAATAATAAACTAATACTAATGTTCTCAATCTTGAATAATTGACTGACTTATCATCATCCTTATTATATAATTAATCAGATGCTTTGAGCTAAAATATTTTGTTAATAATTTTATCCTGTCCAAAGCATTAATTTTAATGGATGAGTAGACACTGCCTGCAACTTCAAGGGCATATATACTATTAAGTACAGCACATTTTTATCTATGCCTTATGATTCAGTTCTCCTTCAAGTAAAATTATAATCACTTTACATATACAATTCTTTTACCAGATTGTCTAGATTGAATTCTTATGAAAATCAAATTTTCATCATTCTGTTCTAAATAATAATTTGGTTAACTTTTAGGATAATTAAGAATTCAGGAGAACTTAAATATTTCTGGATATATATTGCCCTTAAATATGTAAATATTGTTCCATAAATATGCTATCAGTTGGCCCATATATGCTGAGTATGTTATGTATACAATTAAACACAGATCTTTGTATTTAAGAATAAACACACCATGTACACATTATTTCAATATTAAAAACCTAAAGCTATATGATGAAAATAAAATCTTATTTGGGTTATACCATGTACTATTTTTTATTTTAAGTTCTGAATATAGATGATATAACATTCATGTTTATCAAAGCTAAAGTTTAAATGAAGAATTGTTATGTCATAAGTAATAAGATTGAATGAGAATTAAAAAACAATCATTGATATATATATATTGTAATGGACAATACTTTTACTCCATTATACCAATCATTAGTTTACTGGGCCCACAGTTTGTGGTGCCAAATATAATGGAATATATATATATATATATATATATATATATATATATATATATATATATTCCATTATACAACGTGGTAAGCATAATATATATATATATATATATATATATATTATGCTTACCACGTTGTGGCATTAAATGTAATGGAACATCAATATATGAAAAGTAAATAATGTTCCAAATCTTGGATGACAAATGTAATAGAATATATGTAATCTAAATGATCTCAAACAAAAATACACATAGGAAGAAAGAAGGTTCAAACATTGGTTCCACAATGTAATAGACCGCCAATGCACAATTGAAATGGCCCAATCATTGGGAAAGCCAAATATAGTGGAATCACGATTGCTATATCCTCATAAACAAATCATAATGAATCAAACCTCACATTTTAAGCATTAAATATAATGAAATGACTAACAACAGTCCTTAATTAATCATGTCTGCATGTTGATGGATCCAAATGTAATAGAATGTATTTATCATCCAATTTAAATAATAGAAACATAGCACATCTTACATATAAAGAAAGATCTTAACAATCTAAATGAATCCAATTGTTGAGAAAGCCAAATATAATAGATTGTATAATTTAAATGAAGAAAGATAACATTATCCCAATTATATTTAAATAAATTGTTGATATGCCCTTCCACCTAGCTATACATGAAATAAATCCAAAATCATACAGAGCAATAATGAGACCTATTATTATAATTTATTCTTAGGATTGATATGACTAACTAACAAAATATATATCATAAACAAAAGGGAATTCTATTGAAACTAATATACACATCCAATAAATAGAATTATATATATCTAAACATATCAATGAACATTAATGTGTGTAAGTGATCTAAAGACTAAATAATAAGTGAAATACAAAGTTATTCTCCATGAAATTGTGAATTCAATTAATTTCATAATGACTTTGGCACTAAAAGAAAAATAAAAATAAAATACTAATACTCTTCCAAATAAATTACAAAGGCATTACTTATAAAACAAATAGTACATTCTTTATTTCTATATTATGATTTAATTTTAGGTAGTATCAGTGTTTTAAATAGTTTCAATTACAAACCCCCCAAAAAAAATATACATATATATTTGCAATAAGTATATATGTTAAATAGATAAAGACATATTTGGGCTCAACAAGTATGCATTAATATAAACACAAATCCATGTTTATATTTTCCAAATATTTAAAATTTTAAAAAAAAGTATATTATATACATCAAATATATAAATTATTGTTTAGGTCTGCATAAGAATTATTATATGAAGTAAAAAAAAAAATGAAAATAGAAAAATAGATAAGTGAATAATTTTTATAATAAAATTTGTGAATATAAATTTCACTTACTAATATATATATATATATATATATATATATAACAACTCATATGCAACTCAAACTTAGATGCCATACTTTAAAATTTTAAATTACTTAAGTGTTAACCTTGACATTTGTTAAATGTTTTTTTATTTAGAAAACAAGACGCTTTCTAATTAAAAATAAAAGTAAAAAAAAAATGAATATCAATCTCAAAAATATATATATCATTTATATTAACAAAATTATTTACTACCTTTTTTTTTAAAGTTTAACTTGTTCATTCTTCTTTTCAAAAGTCAACTTGTTCCATTGTTTTTATTCTCTTATTTTTTTAATATTAGAATGCATTCTATCTAAAGTTAAATTGAAGAAATACCACGTTAGAAAAATTATCGGTTTCCAAATGCACATATATATTTCTTTTTTTAAAAATTTCTCTCCTTGAAAAAAAAAAAATTAACATATTGAATCCAATATACTAACTAATTTTAGTTACTTCCAGATTATTATTAGATTGACCATTATAGATTCCAGATAGCTATATCAAATTTTCACTTCAGACGTGGTGAAATTCATGTATTGAAATTTGCGTAGTTTTTCTTTTTAAACTGCCTTGGAATAAACAAAAAGAAATGGCGCAGCCCCTAGCTGCGATATATATATATATATATATTAGCCAGTCATGGTTTATGTGTTTACTATAGAAATTTATCTTATTCAGTTATTCTTAAGAATGGCAATTTCAAATAAACAAAGTACAACTAAATTTTATCCTTTAGTTTTTTTAATAACTATCTTAATAATCATGGCTTCTTTTGTTGCTGCTGTAGTTGTTTTTCACATGCCAAAGAACACACAGTTTTTTAAAACCATTGTGACATATGTTTTCTTTTAAACAATTAACATTAAAAAAAAATAAAAATACCAATCATATAAAAATATTAAATTGAAAATTTATTTGACAGCTTTAAATATATATATATATATATAGATAAATAATAACATGCATTTTTTTAATAATCACTACAAAGAAAATAATCTTTTTTTTATAATTAACAATTTATATGTCTCTATTTATTTATAATAATTAAAACATGTCACTATTACCATTAAAAATCTCACCATTAAGAATATTAACAATTAAATATTCACAGCGATGTACCTCAACAAATAAATAAAATAATAAATTCAAACAACTGTAAGTAATAACCACAAACAATAATAATATTGTATATACATAAACATCAAATCAAAGAGATTTTTTTTAATAACAACAAATGATTTTTTTAAAACTATAGGTAAATTTATCGATCTTTTACAATACCCCCTAATCCACCTAAAAAAATGTCTTTGCAAATAACTAATTAATTATGAGATATTGAAAAAAAAAACTTCTCAAATTTGTAATCTTTCTGAGGACTAACATACTTTGAAGAATATTACTTTTCTTACTAATAACCATATTCATTTGTTCATATCTATCTTTCAGATCATCTAGATCTTTGTCTAAGTTTTCTTTAAATAAAAAATAATAATCAAAAGTGCCTTTTAATTCTTCTCAGAAAGGATTTCCAGTTTGTTGAATTCTGTGAAGAAGTTTGCTTTGATTTACAAGATTTTTATATAACATTTTGGTATAATTAAATTGCTTTTGAATAATTTTGGGATCAACTTCTAAAAATTTTGCTACGATCTCCTTAGATTCTGCCTCTATATCCTTTACATAAATACTAACTTGATCATAATCACTAACACAATTCTTAATTTTATCAATAACAGTTGCTACTTTACCAGATAATCTATTACCTTTCATTTGAATATTGTGATAAATATCATCAGCTTGAGCAAGTCTTTGTTTTAATTCACTTGTTCTATGTTCAATTGAAAACAATTTCCTGGGCAATTTTGAATGGTATTCATTCAAATTTTCTAACTAATCCTTTAAAAATCACAAATCAGATTGATGTGATACAACTTCAACATTAAATAATTTTTGAAAGATCATTTTGTTTTACAACATTAATAATGTATCTTATTCTATAGTAAATTCTTTTTAGTTTGTCTTTAGGTTTACTTAAATCCTCTTTCCATAAAGCCATATTTTCTCCAAGAAAAACTTTACTAATCACATCATCACTTTCATTATTTTAAATTTAATTTTGGCTTCTGCCAATTTCTTTTCCTTATCAATAATCTTTCTGCCAAGAATTAAGTTAAATATCTTTTCATTTATTCTTTACATTTTCTTGTTTTCCTACATCTCTTTGCATGCCAATATTCTCTCTAAGAAAAATCAATATTATTTATCTTTCCATCTATAACTTTAAGTTTAAATTTGACTTTTTCCAATATCTCTTTTCTTTATTTACATTTTCTTCTTTTAAAAAAATCTATATTAATCAGATCATCTTCTATCATTTTAAGTTTGATCTTAGCTTTTCCAATTTCTTTTTTTTACTCAATAATCTTTCTACCAATATTTAAAATTGAATACCTTTTTATTTATTCCTTTAAATTTCATTTTAATCTTCCTCATATTTTTGTTATGATTAAAGTATCTCCTTAAGAAAATCTATTTTAATTTTCTCCTTATCTCTAAATTTGAGTTTTATTTTGGCTTTGCCTCATGTATCTATTGGGATCAATTTCTAACCTGATAAAATTTATATTAGGCATTGTATTTTTAATTTTTTGTAAATATTATTTCTTTGTAAATATCAAATTTTAGATAAATATTTTCATTCTTAATGTTAGATTTCTGAATTATATTTTGTATTTTATTCTTGAATTTATTACTAGTATTGTTAGTAATCTTTGGTAATTAATTATCTAATAACTCTAGATATTTTTCATCTAATGAGTTTAATTTTATTTCTAAGGATCTATCAACTATTTTATCCTCACTATAGTACTTACCAAAGGTTTTAAGTTGATCTATTTCCTCTTTATAAACTAACTTCATTTCTATAATATCATTATTCAATGTAAAATATTCCTTCGGTTCCTTTAATATCTTATCATATAATTCATTATTTTTATCAACCATTTTAAATAGTCTTTATTTTCACAAATATTTTCACTAGTCACATCTATGGGTTCGTTATATTCTTCCATCTTTTTCATTACCTAATTCAAGATTTTTACTACATATTTCACTCAGACTCTTCTAAATCTTTCAGTTCTTCATCAACTTTTGTGTCTAATCCTATAAAACTATTATTCACCAAAGTATTTGATGCAACTTTTAATTCTCTAGAAGATCATCAGAGTTGGTTTACAACCCAGCTTTAAATTCATCAGAGTTTCTTGTTAATGCAGTCATTAGTTTCTCATGATTGGTTTTATCTCGGCTCTTAGATCATCACAATTGGTATTTAATCTAGACTCTAGTCTCTCAGAGTTGGTTTTCATTTCAGCTCTAAATTCATCAGAGTTTGTTTTTAAATTGGTTGTCATCTCAGCTCTAAGATCTGCTTTTAATTCCACTTTAAATTTTTCCATAAAATGTCTTAAATCAAAATCACCACTAACTGGCATTTCATTACTGTTATCCATTATTATTAGAACTACAATATTATATACTCATACAAAAAAAATCTAAGATATATATATATATATATATATATATATATATATATAGTAATTACCACAGATCAAGGGTTCACCATCTCCAATCATTATCCCAACAAGTAATTAATCAACTAAGCAAAGTACAAGCCGTTTAATTTTAATATACATAGCAGCTATCCAACAACCTAAATTTCAGTTGTTTGAACTCATGAACTTCTTGGTTTATATATATATAAAAATCTCATCTATCACCATAACATCAACAAATTTCTCTAATATATATATATATAGAGTACCAACTGAGATCACTACCTAACATTTATTTATATGTAATGATAATAAGGATTCTACACTTATACAATATTGAAATGTGGAAATTTCATATCAAATTCAATATAACCTTGAAATATTTAAAATATAATAAAGTGTTCATATGCATTGAAAGCAACTAACTTGTTATAGTGAGACAACTTTCTCATTCAAGATAATGGTAGTTAAATATAAAATGATTAAATTGATACTTATCACTAGCCTATCATAACTGGGTTCATCATTATGTAAATAAGTCCAGATAAAATAGAGAAAAAAATGTATAAATTTTGTGGAACTTGAAACTTAATACCATTTTATATACATAAAAAAAATCAACTTCACTTTAATTATTTACTTTTGAACCTGAAACCTTATTTTACTAAAATTGTAATAGTGCAATTTGTCATCACAAACATTCACTAATTGAACTTCATGTTTAAAGTCACCTATAGTGGGAAAATAAAACATTGATAGGTTTGTTTTTCCAGCCTTAGTTGATAACCAATGTAATAGTGTATTTGTCACCAACAATAATCAATTAACCAAGCTCCTAAGTTTGGTGCTATATATTTAGGTTATATACTCATCCATTCCTCTAAAGATCTGACTGATACTGACAGCCAAAAGAATGATTAGCATTTTACAATTTTGACATAGATAAAAGAATTCAATCACTGCTCTTAAAGCATATAATGTTCCATGATCACTCAGATGATCATCACATTTCCCTCTCTCTAAACTACTACAACCCATAATAGTTTTCTGCAAACATTATTGCACTGCCCTGCTTACATCTAAGTCTTAGGGGCTATTATTTATAAAATATGGCCTTGCTCCTCATTGTGAGTCTTAGAGGCAAATATTATACATATATCAAAAAGAACTATACCTTACTCTCTCTGGAGTCTTAGAGGTAAAATCATGGCAGGACTACTGTTAACTGCTTCATGATAAATAATAAATAACATCACAATTTTGGATTGGAGCAGTGAATGAGATCAGTCACAAGTGAAGGTGTGATCAAGAAAAAAATACAAGATGTTATTCTGGACAACATATCCCAGTTGCAATTCACAAAGGGCTCATCTACACTCTGCAATCGGGGAGGTAAAAATTTTCTGTGATCATATCAGATCCAAGAATCTATACAAACCCATTGCCGTTCAGCTAGACATCTCTGAAGCATTTGATTCAGTAGATGTCAACATCCTGCTCAATTGCCTCTCAGCACTAGACATTTCTACTCAAATCATTCAGATATTGACAATCTACTACATAACAGATTGGTCCACATTTCCCTGAATGGTTTCTTTACAGATTGTTTTATTCCTTCAAAATCCATACTCCAAGGATCTCCACTTAGCGGTCTCCTATTTATACTCTACTTAAACCCCCTTCTTAAACAGATTGAGGCAGAACTTCCAGGAATCTATATACCCCAGCTGAAGAAACACTGTAAAGCATTTGCCTACATGGATGATGTCCTTGTCACCTTACCCTCCCAAAAATATCTAAAACCTCTCATCCAAATAATCAAAAAAATTTTCCAAATCCTCCAAAACTTTCCTTCAACCTCAACAAGTCATCAGCCTGGAAAATCAACACCGACAAGAAAATATCGTTGCCTTTCTCAGCAGACCCCCAAAACTTTTTGGGGTTTCCCATATACAAGTCACTGCAAGCCATGTCGATACAAATACAGAATTCCATCATTCAAGCTGCCACCAACACAGTTAAATAAACCTTGGCAAGGTTTATTTATCACTGCAAGGGAAACTCTCTCTCCTCAATATCAAGGTAAGGGCAAAGATTAGTTACTATCTACCCATAATTAACATGACAAAGACTTTCAATACAAAAATCAACCGAATCTGTGCATGGCTTTTGTTGAATGGTAAAACAGCAGCCATAGGAATTGAACACATGCAGCGACATAGTAAAAATAATGGTATGTCGTTGCACGCAATGTTTTCTATATATTACCAAAAGTGCCACTCTCTGATCCACATCCTCCAAAAGAAATTTCCCCAGATTGTAGTAGAATAACCAGTCATTTCATCAGACAGACCTCCACCTTAAAAGATAAGATGGCTAAATCAGATACTTGACTACCTTTTCTCTCACAATGGCCACTCTACCCTAGTATTCAGACAAAAAATCTCCATTTGGGATGCTCATAGCCTGCTATTTCCCACACAAAACTCTACCATTCCTTACCTCAGTGGTAACAATCAGGTGGCACCAGGTTTTTCAAGCATCTCAAGCTGAAGTCAAGGTTCCTGGACTTTCTAGTGAAAATCAACCTGAATTCACTCCAGACAAACTACAGGAGATTTCTCAAGAATATAGATCCTACATGTCACCACTGCCATAGAACCTGTGAAACCTTTGATCATATGATAAATGATTGCCCAGCATATAACAAAATCAGAACTTTCATTACCTACCACTGCCACATTTCCTTGAACAAAATCTTAAATAATAAATGCTGCTTCTTGTCCAGGGATTATGTCACCACAAGACTCTCAATCTTTCTCACTTATGCCATCTGGATGGCAAGATGTCGCAACAAGTTTACCTTTCCTCATCCCAAGCCTGAAGACACATTAATTTCCAAGCTAAAGGAATTTTGTCTTAAGGACAGAATAATCTCATCCAGATTTTTATTTGACAACACATGGAGCCTGATTAAGCTGGATTAACAACACCAGTAACCACATCAGAACATTTGGTTGCCTGAGTAACATGGATAACTATTATTTTTGATTTACAATTGTATCATTATTACATATGGTTTTTCAATAAAATTATTTATAAATAAAACCAACCAAACTCCAACAATCAAATATCCAATCCAACCTTCAAAATTATAGATTTTCTACAACACAAATTTTTCAAATAGGGACAAATTATTACTCTATAATTTAATGCCATCAATATAATTTTTTAATTGAAACTAAGCTGTTTCATCATCATAAAAAAATACAATAACAGTAACCATCACCATCTAAACATAAGTCCAAAATATTTCCATATATATAAAAAAAAAATACATACACAAAAATGCTTCTCTTTCTTTAAACTATACATCTCTCAGGTATGTGGTGTATTTCAAGCCCTAATTAGCTTATTTCATGCCCTAGTTGTTGCACCAAAAGTAATGGACAATTAAACAAACATATCAATGTTTTATTTTCCATTATAGGTGACTTTTAAACATGAAGTTAATTGCACTATTACAATTTTAGTAAAATAAGGTTTCAGGTTCAAAAGTAAATTTGTGAAGTTGATTTTTTTGTTTCAATATCTCATAATTAATTAGTTATTTGCAAAGACATTTTTTTAGGTGGATTAGGGGGTATTGTAAAAGATCAATAAATCTATCTATAGTTTTAAAAAAAATCATTTGTTGTTATTAAAAAAAAATTTCTTTGATTTGATGTTTATATATACAATATTATTATTGTTTATGGTTATTACTTACAGTTGTTTGAATTTATTATTTTATTTATTTGTTGAGGTACATCACTGTGAATATTTAATTGTTAATATTCTTAATGTTGAGAT
Organism: Epiperipatus broadwayi; assembly: GCA_028023455.1. Classification (NCBI taxonomy): domain Eukaryota; kingdom Metazoa; phylum Onychophora; class Udeonychophora; order Euonychophora; family Peripatidae; genus Epiperipatus; species Epiperipatus broadwayi. The sequence goes on along the minus strand of JAQFVV010006304.1, from coordinate 2,702,062 downwards.
TTTTAATGGTAATAGTGACATGTTTTAATTATTATAAATAAATAGAGACATATAAATTGTTGATTATAAAAAACAGATTATTTTATTTGTAGTGATTATTAAAAAAATGCAATGTTATTATTTATGTATATATATATTTTTAAAGCTGTCAAATAAATTTTTGATTTAATATTTTTTATATGATTGGTATTTTTTTTTAATGTTAATTGTTTAAAAGAAAACATATGTAACAATGGTTTTAAAAAACTGTGTGTTCTGTGGACATGAAAAACAACTACAGCAGCAACAAAAGAAGCCATGATTATTAAAATAGTTATTAAAAAAACTGAAGGATAAAATTTAGTTGTACTTTGTTTATTTGAAATTGCCATTCTTAAGAATAATTGAATAAGATAAATTTCTATAATAAACACATAATACCATGACTGGCTAATATATATATATATCACAGCCAGGGAGCTGTGCCATTTCTTTTCTTTTATCCTAAGTCAGTTTAAAAAGAAAAAGTAGGCAAATTTCAACACATGAATTTCACCGTGTCTGAAGCCGAAATTTGATATAGCTATCTGGAATTTATAATGGTAAATCTAATAACAATCTGGAAGTAACTAAAATTAGTTAATATATTGAATTCAACATGTCAATTTTTATTTTTTTTTCAAGGAGAGAAATATTAAAAAAAATGAAATATATATGTGCGTTTGGAAACCGATAATTTTCTCTAACATGATAGTTTCTTTACTTGGCTAGAATGCATTCTAATATTAAAAAAATAAAAGAATAAAAACAACAGAACAATATGACTTTTGAAAAGAAGAATGAACAAGTTAAATTTAAAAAAAAAAAAAGGTAGTAAATAATTTTGTTAATATAAATGATATATATATTTTTGAGATCAATATTCATTTTTTTTTTTTTTTAATTAAAAAGCATCTTGTTTTCTAATTGACAAATGTTTAACAAATGTCAAGGTTAACACTTAAGTAATTTAAAATTTTAAAGTATGGTATCTAAGTTTGAGTTGCATATGAGTTGTTATATATATATATATATATATATATATATATATATATATATATATATATTAGTAAGTGAAATTTATATTCGCAAATTTTATTATAAAAATTATTCACTTATCTATTTTCATTTTTTTTTACTTCATATAATAATTCTTATGCAGACCTAAACAATAATTTATATATTTGATGTATATAATATACTTTTTTTTTAAATTTTAAATATTTGGAAAATATAAATATGGATTTGTGTTTATATTAATGCATACTTGTTGAGCACAAATATGTCTTTATCTATTTAACATATATACTTATTGCAAGTATATATGTATATTTTTTTATTTGGGTTTGTAATTGAAAACTGTTTAAAACACTGATACTACCTAAAATTAAATCATAATATAGAAATAAAGAATGTACTATTTGTTTTATAAGTAATGCCTTTGTAATTGATTTGGAAGAGTATTAGTATTTTATTCTTATTTTTCTTTTAGTGCTAGAGTCATTATAAAATTAATTGAATTCACAACTTAATGGAGAATAACTTCGTATTTCACTTGTTATTTAGTTTTTGGGTCACTTATCAAGCCAATGTTCATTAATATGTTTAGATATACATAAGTTTACTTATGTAATATGTATATTAGATTCAATAGAATTCCCTTTGTTTCTGATATATATTTTGTTAGTTAGTCACATCAACCCTAAAAATAAATTATAATAATAGGTTTTATTATTGCTTTGTATGATTTTGGATTTATTTCATGCATAGCTAGCTCGAAGGGCATATAAACAATTTATTTAAATATAATTGGGATAATGTTATCTTTCTTCATTTAAATTATACAATCTATTATATTTGGCTTTCTCAACAATTGGATTCATTTAGATTGTTAAGATCTTTCTTTATGTGTAAGATGTGCTATGTTTCCATTATTTAAATTGGATGATAAATACATTCTATTACATTTGGATCCATCAACATGCAGACATGATTAGTTGAGGACTGTTGCTAGTCATTTCATTATATTTGATGCCTAAAATGTGAGATTTGATTCATTGTGATTTGTTTATGAGGATATAGCAATCGTGATTCCACTACATTTGGCTTTCCCAATGATTGGGCCATTTCAATTGTGGATAGGCATTCCATTCCATTGTGGAACCAACATTTGACGCCTTTTTTTCTTCATATGTGTATTTTTGTTTGAGATCATTTAGATTACATATATTCCATTACATTTATCATCCAATGTTTGAAGCATTATTTTCTTTTCATATATTGATGTTCCATTACATTTGATGTATATATATATATATATATATATATATATATATATATATATATATATATATATATATATATATATATATATATATATATATATATTGTCTATTACATTTGGCACCACAAATTGTGGGGCCCAGTTAACTGATGATTAGTATAATGGAGTAAAAGTATATGTTCCATTACAATATATATATATATATATATATATATATATATATATATATATATATATATATATATATATATTGTGCCCTTTTGTATGGGTCACCATTTAATTTTTGTGCTAATCTATTAAAAATTTTAAATTTAAGATATATTTGAATATGTGATGTTAATTTTGCTTATGCTAATATTTTAAAAGGTTTAAGTAAAGCAATCTATGAGTATTTGATATGTGAAATTGTGCTGATATTGAGAGAGACATTTTAAATGATGATGATTATAATATATAGTTGGGAAAAATGGCCATAATCAATACTGCATTAATATATTTAATAAATAGGTATTTAAAGCTAAAAGTGTTTAAAAGACAAGTTAAAATTAAATGCATATATTTATTGTTGATAAAATAATATTATAAAAGAATATAAATATTTTAATTATTGTAAGTACTTAAATAGAAGACTAATATTTGATTTTAATAATATTGGATAATTATTTTAAAATCTATTATAATATCTTATTTATTTAAAAAATATTTATTTTAAAAAATGCAATTGTTAGTTTATTTTTAGACGATGAGAAGCGTTTCTTGTGTTATAAAAAAAAACAGATGTTAGTTAAATTTACACACACATGCATGGAAGTTATTTAGTGAAGTTGCAAAACTATTTTAAAAATTATGTTGTAAAATTTATAAATAATACGTGAGTTATCACGAGATAAAAATAAAGATAAATTAATGTAGAATATTAAATCTGATTTTTAAAAGTATTGCTTTTAAAAATATAACGTATAAAAAATACTTAGTTTATTTTAAATAATCTTATAAAAGTTAAAATTAAAATCAAGTAAGTAAGAATATTTTAAAAAAATGTTTAATAGATTTAAATAAACGATAAAGATTATTTAGAAATTTGATAATGTAATAAATATTAAATATTAAATAAGTCATTATTTATTTTTAATTTTGTGTTGTTGGTAAATATGTAAATAAGCCAGCAAAGTTGATTGTTTAATCTACCAATCAAATGGGAAGTTTCTTCCGGTATAAAAGCTTAGTTCAATTGTTAGGAGGGGACTTCGTGATTGATTTTTCAAGTTAATTGTGTTATTAAAAAATAGCTACGTAAATTTATAGACGCTTTTAAAATCATTTTCAAAATTATAAGAGTGTCTTAAAAATAAGTTATAGAAATTTTAAATGATAAACCTGCAGTGTTAACTTAATTTTTCCCTATCAATCGTCTCTATATTAAGCTCAATTTACAGGCAAATAGTCATGGGAACATCATATATAGTGAAAATATATCGGAAACTTTATACTAGAGATATGACAAACGCTGGATTAGTTCGGAAAATTACGAGATGGAGAAAAGTAATATTTTGGACAGTATATAATTTTAAAAGCTAATTACTATTGACTATTAGAAAATAGATATTTTTAAGAATAAAATACTTCTTTATGAAGAAAGTATTTTTTTAAGCTATAAATTTAAAAATATATCTTAAGTAAAGATATTAAAAATGAAAGTAGTTTTATAAATACTTGCCTTGTTAAGTCTTTATGTTTAAAAGACTGAATATTGACAATTTTAAAAGGCAAATAAATTGAAAATATAAATTAGCTAAAAGTCTTAATATAATAAAAATTATTATATTGAAATAATTTAAACACTAGTCGTTTATAGATAAAGAAGTTTATTCTTACCTGGATATTTTATGGAATGCGCAAATAATATGTGGACGTCCCAGTTAATTTAAAATAATTAAATGATAATTTTTCATAAACTATAGACTAATTTAAAATAATAACTTTGAATAATATTCTAGAAAGAATTAAAACAGGATCCTATAAACTATTTTAATTTGTTTTATTTCTTATGGAAAAATTAACTTTTATTTTGTTTTAAAAGAACGTTTTCGTTTTTCATAAACTTTTAAAAAACACGTGGTGGACCGGAAACAGGAAATGGTGTTCTAGTGAATATGTGCCTACGATTAAAGAACTTTATGGTGAAAAGGAAACATCGCTGGATTTATGTAATATGAATTTTGTTTTATTTATCTAATATAAAAGTTAAATATTATTAATCTATTAAAAATAAGATAGGTACATTTCTTAAAATAATAACTAAAGTAATATAATAATTAATTGCATAAGTTTATTTTATAATTAATATAACACGGAATATGTTTAAAGAATGATCGTGAGTATAAATGTGAATTATTTTATGAAGCTGTAATTCGAAGAATATTGGAAGATGGACTGTACATTAAATCATTATTGATGGTAAAAATTGTATAATAATAATAATTTTAATGTATTTAATATGTTTTTTTTCTTTAGATCAACCAACTAAGATGTTATTGTTGGATGAATGTATAAATATTTTAAAAATACACACACATTATATTGGCAGTAACAGTTTTATTTAAATATGCATAATTTGAATTTATGATATAAATATGATACAACATTACATAAGAAGCTTAGAAATAATTATATGATTCTTTCGTAAATAAATTTTGATTTTTATTTTTATTATTATTATGTTGGAGTATTAGAATTATATTTATTATTCATACAAGTAATTATTTTATTTCAAGTTAGGAAGAGATTTCAAAGTCTATATTTTATTTTTATTTTATTGGATAAATTAAGTTAAGTTTTATGTAGAAGTTTATGTTGGATTGAAGATTTACCAAGTATAGACGATGAAGTATAAATAGTTTGGATAATTAATATTTTATTTAGAGTTGAAAGTTGTTTTCCGGAAATTTTAAATAAGTTTAGAGGATGTTTTTGTAGATAGAAATTTATTAAGAAGGATTAGTATTACACATAAAGTAAAGTAATAATTTTACATAGAAAAGAATCATAGAATTTATCTAATATAATACTTTATGAATTTGAAATTAATGAATTATTTTAATATTATTATTTAACAGTACATATATGTAATGCATATTTGATAAAACATGTAACATGAATTGTATTAAATGAAATATAAATTATAATCAGTTATTTTATTACATTACAAAGATACATTAGTTTATACATGTCTGATATTAAAGTAGTATTAATAGTAAAGTGAACACATACTAGTACATGATGAAATAAGTAACAGTAATACTTAAGTGATGTAGCAATTTAATTAGTAAAGTTTAATTGTTTACATATGCTACATAAATATTATTTACATAAATTTTTCTGTGTAATAATTGAAGTTCACTGATATTTATTTAAAGTCTAAGTTTTGAAAACATACTTCAATGTTATTAGTACAGCATTTTTAAAGAATGTATAATTACTTATTAGGAGTATGAGTTAATAACAGTGTAAACATATTGTATTATTATTTTCTTATTTTATTTTCTTTGTTTTCATAATTTGAACTGTAAATATTGTAAATAAATTCTTAATCAAAGTTAATGTTAATAAATTTGTTTAATTTGTTTTAAAAGTGTGTCGAGTTCATTATTTTGCACCACAGCATTTGACAGCAGATAATTTGAAGAAACATAATATTTGCACAATGTGAATTTATTAATATTATTTTAGAAATAAATACAATATTTTCCTGATTATCATTTATGAGAATTGATTGACATTATTACATCATATTACAATGGTCATAGAGTAATTATAATGCATAATATAAGAGTACAATATTATTTATTGCCACAGATTATTGAATTATAAGATTTTGATTTATTCCAAAATTAAGATGCTATATGAAAATAAAAGATATACATATGATTATTTATTTAATGATTATTGATATAACAGAAATAGAGAAGATTAGGTTATACTCTAAGATTAGTATTATTATTATTATTAAAATAAGTTAGGTGTATTTAGGTTTGATGTAAAATCCCATATCATACTTATTTACATGAGTTATTATTACTTTAAGATAATTAGAAGAACCTGAGATTATTTAATTATATTTTAAAAATTAAAAGTTAAGATTTATTTATTTTATTATTATCAAAGATAATTTATTATATTTAAAAGCCATAAGAATGCTGTAGAGGTAGTAGTAAGTTAATAAGGAGGTGACAGTATTCTTATGCCATTGAGACAATGTCTTAGAAGATATTGACTCAATGTAAATCTACTTATTGCTTTGTAACTTTACTTCACAGTCTCATGATTTTGATAGATACTTATTTAATTAGTACATACTATAGAAATATATTAATTTTGATAATTGATAATAAATTTAATTAGAATATGATAGTATAAAAGTAAATTAAAGATAGATATGCAAATTTTAATTAAGCATTATAATTTAATTGAGCTAGTCGTATTTCAAACTATATTATACATCGAGAAGTAAGGGTACAATATATATATATATATATATATGTTAAAACGAAGATTTGCACGGGTTAAATATATAAAATACATATTTTGCGGGTTCATCCGTGTTAAAAACTTTTAATATCAATATACTGACGTTTCGACTTGGTTACACAAGCCATCCACACAAGTCGAAACGTCAGTATATTGATATTAAAAGTTTTTAACACGGATGAACCCGCAAAATATGTATTTTATATATATTGACTATTCAGAATAGGTGGATTGAGATTTTTTTTACTTCCTTCTGTTTTACAATTAGTTGATTCCAAGTTGATTTAAAGGAAAGAGATAAAATAATTTGCTTACATAAGGCTGGAAAATCCTGTATTTCATCACATTTCTTTAAACTATTCAATATTTGTAATATTTTAATAGACACTTTCATAGTTCATAAATCATATTTTTTTCAAATTAGCTAGCATTTTAGCATTATCAAGGTAAGGTGTGTGACTAAGTTCTAAAAAATGCAATGTAAAAGATAATTCATTCAACATTTGATTGAAGATATTTTTATGATTCCTAACTCTAACACTAATATGTCTAATTGATTGACCTATAGCTTCTTGGAAACTGTGATCATGAAATTTCATAGACACATTGGTATTCTCTCAATCTTTAAGTTTATGGCTATACTATTTTTTTGCTAGTGGAAAAGGTAAACTTAATATTGAAATTAGATAGTCTTCTATCAATTTTACCAATGCTCTTTTAATATAAGGTAAAACAACTGTTTAGTTGTAAATATTGTCATCTTTTTTTTTCTATCACTACTATATAAAGATTTATACATGTTTTTACTGTAACCAGCAGAGATATTAGAATATTTTAGTTAATGATATTTCTTGAACAAGATAATCTCTATCAGACAAAATATATGCTATCATAAAAAAGATTTTTTGTCTCAGAAATTATATGAGCAGGTTTATGATGAGATTTCAAATTGAAATATCTGTTTATGTCAGTGGATTTTTTAATAAACACATTTACTAACAATAAAATACGTTTTGTTATTTTCCAAATTCCATGGTAAATTTAATATTAGAATGTTATTGATTAAGACGAACAAGAAAAGAATTCAAGGCATTAATATCACAGGATCATATAATAAATGTATCATCTACATATTTGAGTCAATTAGAAGGTCTTTCACTAAACATTGTCTCATATCAATTGAAATAAAACAATTAATTAAAAATAATAAACAAATATTTTATTTAACCAGTTTTCACCCTATATTAATAAAATATTTGTTTATTATTTTTAATTAGTTGTTTTATTTCAATTGATTTGAGATTTTTTAATACTTTGGAAACAACATTATAAACAAATTTAATTATTGATATGTTTGCCCATTATTAAGGATTTTTATTAGTTGCATTTAATACTTAATTCTTAAAATTATTTATGAAGAAAGCAGTAATTACAGGATATAGTTTAGAGCCTATAAAAAACCGTATGGTAACAACAACTGTAAATGATAAAAAGTGATAATTTTATTAATAACATAATTTGAAAAACCAACACTACTATTATTCTAAATTATTAGTTGATATAAAGAGGAAGTCATCCTTAATGTTAGCTGAAATATCCTATTGGTGGTGTTTGATGACTGTTTCATTCAGTCTTAGATCATATTTATTGAAAGGTATATTTAGATAGATTCTTTTTGAAGTGTATTTTTCCATGATCATTGCATTATTGGTTAAGCTTCATTTCTGATTATTGTTCGATATGAAGCAGAGATTAGAAGTGATTCTATAGTTCAATAAAGACATTTTACCTTTTTTTTTAATATTTACCATGGATGTACATTATTTCCAAATTTCTGTTTATTAAATAATATTTAATATGCTTTTTTACATTTCTGATTATTGTTCGATATGAAGCAGAGATTAGAAGTGATTCTATAGTTCAATAAAGACATTTTACCTTTTTTTTTAATATTTACCATGGATGTACATTATTTCCAAATTTCTGTTTATTAAATAATATTTAATATGCTTTTTTAAAATATACTAACATGTTATATAAAAACATTTATTTGCTAAATCACATTTTAATCTGCTTAACAAAATAATGTATTACTTTGATAAACAAGCGAGCTTATGTGAAGCATGTTAATTTTATAAACATGGTTCATTATTCAATGTTTGTATTTTTCTATATTTGGATCCTTTTACACATCAATGCAATTCAAGTTTATTTTTAAATAGTTCTTTAGGATCTGCTTGCAATTTGTACTAATAACATATTTGGACTTGATTGTTCCATAAAGTATATATATACAGTCATAAGTAAAAAAAATATTTTTAGATTTAGAATAAATTAATTAATTTTGACTTTGTGTTTGCTTGTTAATTTCTTTTATGATCATTTTGGGAAAAGTTAAATGAGTTTTTTTTCTACAAAACTGAGTATTATTTTTTAGTTATATACTGGATTTTTCATATCAACATTAAATTGTATATTGTTATTTTTTCCAGAAGTCTTCAAATTCCTTTCTTTAAGTTCATTTTTAAAAACTTCCTTTTATCTGTTTGTTTTTCAGCTAAGTAAATAAAGGGAAAGAATTTTTGTTGAGCAAATTGAACAGGGCTATTGTTCCAATATGCCAAGTGCCAAACGGATGTTCAAATATTATATAACTATTATTATTTTTGTTTTAATTTTTTTCCAATTATTTTTAACTTCATTTTTTTTCAAAACCAATCATTGATGATTATAAGAATATATTGCCTAACAATACTTGCCAAATTCTTAACATATAATTAGTCCATTTTTTTGTTTTAATTTTTATTTCTGTGCATAAATATTTTGTTTCAAGTTTAAGGTCTTTACTTATCACAATTAACTGAATACCAATTTTATTTTTCTAAATCTAAAATAAAACAATTAATTTTTATGAACATTATTATATTATAAAGAATTACATCAAAAACATCACCATGGGAAGTTCCCAGTACATTTTCTTTAAAATACAAGATGAAAAATAACAAGAGATGTTTCCATTCATATTAAAACTATAATATTGTAAACATTAAATAAGCTTTCATGAGTATTCTGCTTACATCAAATACATGTACTAAGAGCAGTAATAACACTTTATTACTCTACTATAGTGCCACCTATTCTAAGATTTTGTAATCTCTGATTCTAGTCATTAACTTATATATCATAAAGAATGTAAAGTGGCTATTGAATATAAGTACAAATTTAATGTTACTATCATCTAGTTATTGATTACTCAATCTTATAATAGATGGCTCTTAAGTATCCAATTAAATTATTTCTAATGCAAATATTGTAGAGTGCGATGTTTTATATGAAATAAATTTTCCAATTTTTGATTTAACGAAATTAATTTTTTTTAATGGATGTTAATTGATTAAGCAAATGCAACAATAAAAATAACAAAAGACTTTAATCTCTGAAAGCAGACTTCTAAACAGAGAACTACAGACTGATATATTTATTAAAAGCATCAAAAATTAAAACAACTTTATTCAATCTAAATTAATAATTTAATTAATCAATTTTTCTGCTGCTGCAAACACATCTATTATTTCTTTTATATTTAAATTTATTACAATTTTAAGCATTTTCAAATAGAATTGTTGATGAATTTTAATAGATTTTATGCATATCAATATAGCAAGAAGTTTATAAATCTCATTAAATATAATTAATTATAAAAATTACCAATGCAGAAATGCTTTTTAAAACTTTTTGAATAGATAAACATATGGTCAACTGCTTGGCAGGTCGTATGACTTTAAGTATCTAAGAGAAATGTTGATTTCAAGCATTTATTAAATTGACAAAATTAATATTTTTTAAAATTCCTTAACTGATGAACAATTCTTAAATCTTTAGCTTTGAATGCCAAATTTGGTTTGATAGCTGCAGCCTATAAAATGTTAAATTACATTTGAATGCTAATAATTCTGTACTTTGTTGTTTTAATGTTTTTATACAATAAAAAAAAAACTTTAATTAGATTTATCAAATCACTACTACATAATGCACAAGTGAAGGGTTTCATAGTATAAGAATTAATGTTCAATTTTGAAAGAGCAAACCAAAAAAATATTTTTAGGTCACAAGCAAGCCTAGAATTTTTTTTAAGGAAATTATTATACAGACAATCCATTTATCAATCCAATATCAATAAGCAAATGAACATCTACAGAATAAAAATTCTTGTTAAATTGTCTTATATTAACCTAATTGTAATATAGTGTGCAGCCTTTGTGGTAATAAAATTGCTAAAATCATCATTATTAGAAATGTTTTATTACTAATCTTTCAGAATCTCAATGCTTGATAATATCAGAATATATTTCTTACATTAATTTTTTTCTTTCCTATGGTTTGATAATAAGTCTTAAATTTAATAATTATCTATGTCTATCAGAATAAAATTTAAAACAAAAATCTTTAATGCTACTATGTAATATAGAGAGCGTACCAATAGCTCAAACAAGTTCTTAATTGATAAGTACAGTAAGAGACAATATTTAAAATCTCTATCCGGAATATTCTTATCCCCAGACCAATTGGTTTTGAGCTTATGGCTCACCTCAGTGAGGAGCTAGAACATTCACATACCAGATCTAAAATATCAACTCCAAACACATGACTTGTTTAATATGTAATATTTACAAAACTCTGAAATTTTCGGACATGAAAATGTTAACTTCAGCTATCTGCTTACCACACATCAATTAAGAGCTTGTTTGAGCTATTGGAACACTCTCTATATTACATATTTGTAAATAAAAGCTCATAAAAGTAATGTCACATTATATATGACTAGCTTTATTGATTATTATGGCTACTATGTAACTTTTTTTTTAAAAAAGTGAATTTAATTTTTCTTTGTATTCTAATTTTTTAATTATTATTATTATTTTAAATATAAGTAATAATGTCAACAATACAACAATGATATATGCAAACACACAATTTATTATTTTCAAATCTAAGCTGATACATAATTCCGAATCTTCCACAATAAAATTTACACTTTAATATTTTTTGCTTCACTGTAATATGAGCTTTTAGAAAAACCATTGAATAATCAAAATCGCTTAGTCTTGAAAATAATAAACATTCACTGCTATATCATTGTGCAAGTATTTTTCATTTTGGTATAAAAAAAAATTATTATTAGTGTTTTTGAGTGTTGTGCAACTTAAGATAAATAACTTATCTTGCCTTGAAGTGAACTTTTTATTGATAATTATTAAATTTAGACTGTTAATTTAATTAATTTTCCATCGCAAAAGGTTTAATTACTGTCCAACATGGATGCTCAATGTGTCAGCAAAAATTCTGACAAAACAAGCAAAAGTAAAAATCATACTACAATTCTCAATGGAAAAGAGCATGTGCACACTCCAAAACCATCTAGTATTGTTCCAGAACATCCCAAATGTAAACAAAAATGCACAGGAAAAACAAGAAAACCCAAAAGGGAAAACTTACCTTAAAAGCAAAAAATCTGCTATTGGGAAAATTAATCGTGAAACCGGAAGTGAGGACATTAACTCCAAGAAAGTCATGGGAATACACATGCTAACAAAAAACGAAGTTGTCAGTTTTGAAGATAAAGGCCTTCTGAAGGTTACTTCAAAAAATCAGCAAGATCTAGCCAGAAATAAAGAAGCTATTCATCCCATTGTAGAACCAAACATCTAAACTGCTAAATCCAAACTTACCTAAATTGCTAAATGGGAAAAAAACATGTTAATATTAGCTCAAGAGATAGTGCTGAACCAGTAATGACTGATTTTAAGGCAAAACAAGATGATTTCAGCCAAAAAACTGTGGGATTTCAACAAGAAATGACTAAGACAGTTAATCTAAATAAAATTCTTGATGAATCAAATAATAAAAAGCCAGAAAAACCTTTAAAAAAAATTAAAAAGGATCAAAATGAAGTTAATACCTATTACCAAACTTCGCCAAAACAAGGCAAAGTTAAAGAAATACTTCAGGCATGTGATAAAGAGATTGGTAGTGGACATGGTAATCACACTCAACATACAGCAATGGGAGAAAATACTGTGAAGGCTGCAGGGAAAAACATGAATATCACTAACGGTTATGCAGGTACATCATATGCTGATAAGATGAAAAATAGCCAAAGTTGTCCATATCAAACAGTTAAACATAGATTTAAAACACCAGAAGAAAGAGAAGAACTAAATACTGGAAATGGCAACAATGCTAAAGACACAGTATTTCAACTTCCAGATCTGGATGAGGACTTTCTATTAGGTAAAAATGAGTCTTCTATACTCAACCTATCACATGAGAATGGAACATTAAACCCAAAAGACTATGACATAATAAACTTTGAGTTTAATGTAAGAATTCCAGTAATCTTGTTTAATTCCTTTTTCAATTATAATAATGAGTGCTCATTATTATTATCAACAACTAATAAAAATGCCAACTTTTTCAGTTTCCCACTGATGAATTTTTCTTATTAGTGAAGAAGTTATGCCTGGAGGATGCTATGAAACAGGTCTACCATCATCTGAATAACCACTACGTTGTGGTTGAATTTCATAATGTCCTCCAAAAGGAGTTGTTCCAAAGAAAGCAAATGTTTCTTGGAGATAAATATCTAGTTAAGGTAGACTTGTCTTGACTCAAGATGGTCCATGGTGCCATCCATAATTGCTACATGAATTTTGATGGTCAAGGCCTGCAAAAGCTACTTAAGAAGTATGGAACAATCATGTCATTTCAATATATGTCAGAACATAGGGTAGAAATAGAACTCCCATCAAATATTGCAGCATTTTCCCTCAAATTAGCTCAAGTAGTCCTGCCCACAGAGTTGCCACCAGTACTGGAGGAAATGAAATGCCCTCTATATTTATCTATTAGGGGCATAAAACCACAATGTTTTGCATGTGGAGACCACAGCCACCTGGTCAGTACATGCCCCAAAAGGTCATGTCCCATCTGTAAAATAAGAAATACAAGAATACACAAGTGTATGATGGAGGCAGCAGATAAGAACACAGCACAACAAACCAAGTATGGAAATGACCAATCTGGCAGATCATCCAGGGTAGAAAGAAAAGAAAATCAAACCACAAGAAGAATGGGCTATAAAGATGAGATAACTCAAGAAAAAGAAGAAATAACATTGATAAAAATAGAGTCAAACACACTTTGCACATCCAAAGATTTAATGGATAAAAAGAATAAAACAGTTCTGATGAACAATGATCATAAGATGAGCCAAATAATACCAGAACAAGCTAAAATAATGCTCCCTCACATCCAATCTACCAAGAGAGTGTTAAAGCGTAAAGCTGAAGACCTTCTCACATTGCAATCTGATGAAACTGCAAGCTCGCTATCAGATTCAAATTCTATTAATAGTCTGGCAAGTCCCACTATGACCACACCCAAACCACAAAAAAAGCAAATTTTACAAAAAAAAATACAAAAGGGAATCAATAACTGACACCTTAATACCAACAACTGCAACAAAAGAGAAGTGTGATGGGAATAGTGATCCAATAGCAAATGATCCAGACTGGGGCCTGTTGGCAGTCGAGCACCAACTAGGCACAATGTCACATCCAGATTTTCAGCTTAAATGGGAGAACTCATCAAGTTCCAGTGAGTACACTGTCACACCAAATGACCTCCTTCTCGATTAACATGTTAGCCTCTGCCACATGATCATTATAAATGTCATTGAACATTGGAGGTGTAAATGTCAGGGGTTTAAATTCCTTAGCAAGGCTATTTGCACTTAAAAGATGGCTAGATCAGTCTCACCTGGACATACTATGCCTAGGTGAGACAAAGCTGCATTGGAACTCTAACAACAAGATCAATGACACCCTCAGCCAATTTGGAGTCTTTCAATATTTATCTGTAGACACTGTCCAGTTGGGTGTAGCAATTCTAATCAATAAAAAACTAAAAATAAATAGTACCAGAACACTCCTCATGGATAATGAACTAATTGTCACAAAAATAACTATCAGGAAATTCACCCTGATCCTAGCCTATGTTTACTTGAGAAGAGGTGCCAAAGCAGCAACATCATTAATTAACAAAATCAATTCCATTATGGCATCAACAGTGTCACCAATCATATTGTTTGGTGATTTCACCATGGCCTACAGTAAATTCACACTTAAATTCTTGCACTTGATCAATTGTGTGCTGCTGAGTGGGGAGGGAAGCTTCCCAAAAAACTTCTATTCCTTCTACACTCAGCAATATCGCTCACTTATAGATTTGATGTTCTATAGTTCAGAACTTCATCATATCCTACATGCTTCATTCCAATTGGTACCATATTCTGATCACTTGGCCATGTTGATATCTCTCAACCTAGACCAGGTGCCTTTAACTACACTTCAACAGTCTAGAACCATCAGAATGCTAAACAAAGCCAACACACCTGAGTGGATTTTCTCTGAGGCCTATATTCTGTTCCATAAAATAGGCCTTCTGTCACTACCACCAGTCCATGCCTGGTCAGCCTTTGTGGGTGTGCTGAGTGGTTTAATGAACACCTTTACTGCATGCACCAAAGGTCTGATCAGGATACTCAAGGAATTGGACACAATAGGCAACCAGATTGCTCAGCTCTCAGCCACAGGAGCTAGTGTCAGGGAGATCATGAGTCTAAAAGGTCAATATAGAGAAAGACAGAGGTTCTGGCATAATATATAGTGGTAAAGAGGGCCAAAGTACACCTGACAGCACAGCACAACTGGACATGAAGTTATCTCCGATGGGCAATTGGTGTTAGGAAAAGACCTATGCTCTCCATGATCATGATAAACAAATACAGCTACACAGGACAAGCAATGTTACACAAAATTTACATGCATTTTAAGGATAAGCTACAATGTGAGCCATTCAGCATAGGAGACTTCTAGTGAGAAGAAGAAGAGGTGGGTGATCATGGAATTTCACAAGATCTCATCATGCAGAAGCTGCTGGATGACCTTGAAAAAACACATCCTGGTCTGCATAGGATCCCAAGGTTTGTCTTGGTCCACCTATGCAGGTTCACTGCACATGTGGTACAGGGGCTAATTGGTGTACTGGCAGGGAAGTACCAGCCCATCCCTGACCTATATCCGATTGCCCTTGTGCCCTTCCTCAAAAAACAATCAAACCCGCCTGATTTTGCAAACTTGCATCCAATCTCTATGACACCACTCTTGATTAAAGCTGTCGAATCAATAATAAAAGACAAGATTCAGCAGCAGCTGCTTGAAAAAATTTCCAGGCATCAATTTGCCCACAAAGGTCATTCCACTGGAGATGCTGTTTACAAATTCATGGTAACACTCGATTACATCAGGGAAAAAAGAAAATCATTACCAGTGGTTGTCCAGTTGAACTTTGCAGCAGCCTTTGACTATGTGGTGCCAGCTCAACTCTTCACAGTCCTCAGGTGCAATGGAGTCCCATTGGTCTACATTAACATCATCGCTAATTTGCTCCTCAACAGGAATATGTATGTATCTTTAGATGGCTCTCTTGCCTGGATTCCAGCCACACATCTCCATACCACAGGAGGCACCACTAAGCACCCTGTGTTTTATAACATATATTGACCCCTTCTTGAAAGATGTGAAGAAAAGGCTGCCTGGAGTATTTGTCCCAGCACTGGGGGAGGTGATTCACTATATATCATATGTAGATGATGTAACCATCATCCTCCCATCTGTGAAGCATCTTCCCCAGCTACACTTGCTTCTAGAACAGTGTGCCATCAAGTACCACCTGAAAGTGAATCCAGCAAAAACAGCAATCTGGAAGGCCTGCAGTGGCAAAACCATTACATCTAACTTCACAGGCACACCCCAAAATTTCTGGGGCTGCCAGTGGTGATGTGATGGTCAGCAATGAGACATCAGATAGAATCCATGTTACTAGAAAGGACCAGCAAGGTGGCTGGCACCTTATCATCGATCTCCCTGTCACTTCCAGGCAAGGTGAAACTGTTGAATATGCTGGTCTTCCCTAGAATTGCATATTATCTACCATTTATCAGGCCAACCAAGACCTTCCAAAATAAAATAGGGTCACAGTGTACAAAAGTGTTATGGAAATCATCACCTGGTAGAATTGTTTGTATAGGCCTCAATAGAATGAGAAAACCCAAGGACTTAATTGGTCTTGGTCTACATGACATTCAGGTGCTATTTATGCAGAGGATGATAGCTATTCTGAGGGTATCTAAAGATCTAGAAGGTAGAAGCCAACATTCCCCTTCAGTTGAACCCACTGACACCCTGCTGCCTAACAAGAACAGGTGGTTAGCAGAAATGGAGGATCACATGGCAGGGCTCATATGTGCCAAAGAAGATATTTTTGATAGAAAGATTAGGTACTGGGATGCTTATAAACTTATGCATCCCAGTCAGCAGAGTAACACAGTCAGGCTAGAATCAACCTTAAAATAATTGATAAAAAAGTCCAAACACTGGTCATTGGATGTCAGGCTAGTAAATTTTATCAAATTCAGTCTGGATGCTCTTCCAACAAATCAATTCTTGGTAGATCATAGGGGATTTAAGAGCATTTCTCCCATCTGCCCATTATGCAACCAGGAGGAGGAGGATATTGATCATCTTATCTCCTGTTGCTCAAAACTCAGAGACATGGAGATGAGATTGATATCTAGTATTAGGTCGGGATGCTCTCAGACACTGGACATCAGTGGGGCACTGAGAACTGGAGAATTTTCTATAATCCGAATGGCAATCATGATTCTCTTTGCAAAGTGGCTGACCAGGTGTCACAGTGTTTTTTGAGACAACTCGGCAAACCCATGGCAAGTCTTCAAGAAACACCTTTGCAGTCTGAAAACCAGAGACTATCTTATAACATCCCACAGACTGTATGCAGACATATGGGAACAGATCGCTCTGGAGGAGCTGACAATCAAACTCTAAAACTGACATCTAAGTTATAAAATGATTTGTCAACTGAAACTAGAAGAGACAAGAAAGAAGAAGGTATGAAGATGGAAAAAGTGATGACATGATGAATGATGAAAAGGGGAAAGAACAAAGATAACATAAAACAGGTAAAACCTACCACCAAATGAAAAATGGCTGCTTGATTTGACATGGTGTAACCAAAGACCAAGATATAACATAAATCTACACAAGATAAAAGGGAGACGCAAATTCAAGTTGAGCTGTAATCTAATGTAATCTATAAGGGAGACGCAAATTCAAGTTGAGCTGTAATCTAATGTAATCTATAGAATCTGTATTCCAATAAATATTTCGTTAATAATAAAAAAAACCTGTATATACTGTATAAAGAAAGTGACTGTTATTTCTGTTATTCTTTCTATTTAATATAATTTAGCTCAAGGAAAAGAATGAAAAAAATAAGTGGATTATTTATTCTTAATTATTATTACTATTAATTAAAGAGCTACAATTTTTTCGTTGTTGTTTGTACCATTTTAGTAATTTAACTTACAACTCACTTTATAATAGAAATTACCCCTCTTAGTGATATTTATTCTAAATTTTATAATAGACAGGGTATGAGCACAGACTTTCACATGACCCACCACTCTTCACACTATCTCATAACACTGATACACCTGAACACACATATGTCGAAAAGATAAATAGTCACCAATACACGTATTTCATGCTAAACCAGCAATCATCAGTTGGTCCAGATTACCATCTCTACACATATATGCTACAAGTGCTTAGATATATATTAAGATAGCAAATCCTCCTACTTTAATGGACAGGCTTCAATGCACTCCACACTTCAACTCTTCAACCATCCATCCAATTGAAAATCTGATGATGGAACGCTCAAAGGCCACCCTTAGGCCAAGATTGTTGTCACACCCATGTTGACCTAAAGGTCAATCTGACCCCTCATGTACAGGACATAATCCATTAAATACATATACAAGGGATAGGCAGACATCTCTAATATGTAATAGATGAAATACACAGGTTTATATATACCTGTGTTTATATATGTAATAGACAGGGTATGAGCAGAGACTTTCAATGACCCACCACTCTTCACACTATCTCATAACACTGATACACCTGAACACACATATGTTGAAAAGATAAATAATCACCAATATATAGACACAGGTATATATAAGCCTGTGTATTTCATCTATTACATATTAGAGATGCCTGCCTTTCCCTTGTATATGTATTTAATGGATTATGTCCTGTACATGAGGGGTCAGATTGACCTTTAGGTCAACCTGGGTGTGACAACAATCTTGGTATTAGCCTGTGTATTTCATCTATTACATATTAGAGATGCCTGCCTTTCCCTTGTATATGTATTTAATGGATTATGTCCTGTACATGAGGGGTCAGATTGACCTTTAGGTCAACATGGGTGTGACAACAATCTTGGCCTAAGGGTGGCCTTTGAGCGCATTCCATCATCGGATTTTCAATTGGATGGATGGTTGAAGAGTTGGAGTGTGGAATGCATTGAAGCCTGTCCATTAAAGTAGGAGGATTTGCTATCTTAATATATATCTGAGCACTTGTAGCATATATGTGTAGAGATGGTAATGTGGACCTACTGATGATTGCTGGTTTAGCATGAAATACGTATATTGGTGATTATTTATCTTTTTGACATATGTGTGTTCAGGTGTATCAGTGTTATGAGATAGTGTGAAGAGTGGTGGGTCATGTGAAAGTCTGTGTTCATACCCTGTCTATTACATATATAGACACAGGTATATATAAGCCTGTGTATTTCATCTAAATTTTATAAATAAATATTTGAACAAAACTGTTGGTACATTAACTAACATCAGTAGATGGAGTCTTTGAAATAAGCATCTGAAAAGTATTAAACCTGTATACATTACAGTGATTTTGTGCACATGCATAATGTGATTTTCCTTGAAATATTCTTACAGCTTTAAATTATATTCACAAGATTATGCAAACATATTATAAATGTGCGTCCATACATTTAGGTATTAAAGCATTTTTATATTGAAAAATTCATTATTACTTAAAAACTTGATCAATATTCGAATATTAAGTGTTTATAAGAATTTTTTCCATAATAAGAATCAATGCATATAAAAAAAAATATGCATTTTCAATTTCTTCTATTGTACCTTAAAGACCATGCAGTGTAGAAGTCACACACCCCTGCTAGCAGTGTGGAACCACACCCCTGCTATATTCATGGCCTATATTCAAATTCCATTTGAAAAAATTTTCAAATACCAATCAACCCTATAATTTTTTTTAATTTAGTTAATTCACAACCAGTCCAACTAATCACATAATCTTAATCAGTATAATAAAATAATCATAGGATTTAATGCTCAAGAGATCATGTAACATTCGCTCCATTAGTGGCAGATTGAGCATAAAAATTTCAGTTATATTTATGAGTTTTTATTTTATTTTATCAATTAAGAATTAATTCTTAAATATTTAGATATATCCATAACTCTATCACTATGATAACATTCATAAGATTCTGGTTGATAAATGAACATCTAGCCATTCTTAATAGAGATTAAGATAAAATGAAATGGACAAGCCTGTTGATTAGTGATCATTTTTCTATTTCTCTTTTGAATAGAGTTTTAGAGACAGTCTCCATCTAACAGTAGGTCATTTAAAGGCTGGTTTATCTTTTATCTATAAAAGTATAAATAATCTTAAAATATTGAACATATATGCATTAAACATTTTATTTTTATTTTATTTAAAAAGCAGGCACTTTTGTTGTGTTTTGACTAAATCGTTAAAAATTAAAATGCAAACCATTTTGAAAAAATTTTTTATTTTCCATTATTAAGCGATTCACTATGCAAAAATCAATACAGGAAGATTACTTTATAGTGCTAGTCTAAAATAACATGCAAACCAACATTGATATCTTGCTTTTAGTGAGTACTTATCTTGGTCAAACGACTATAAATCTGTAGTTATATGTTGGACTATCTCCATGATCTAGTTAAAATTGTTAAATTGTTTTTTAAAAAACTCAAACTTTTATATATATAAAAAAATAATATATTTAGAAAGATATAAACAAAGTCGGAATTTTTGTAAAAACATTTAAGAGTTTAACTAGATCACGAAAACAACCCAATGTGTAACTACAAGTAAAATGCCACTATCCTAAATCTTAAGATACATCAATTATACATTTAAATTTGAATAAATAAACGGCTTTTATTGATTTGTAGATCAACTTGAAATTGAAGTTTGTGAAAATGTAATATTATTTTAGTAGCAGTTTATAATTTATTACAAAAATATACAATCAATTAATAAAAAATAATAGTAATTAAAATTTAACACGAAGAAAGCATACTATAAAAACGCTATAGCACTATTATATCATTTGTTTATTAAATAATATAATGAATAAAATAAATATGAAATTATACTGCAATTAAAAAGCATTAATTATAATAATTGACAAATAAGTATGTAGAAATTTATGTGTATTATGTAAATATTGTTTTAAAAAATAAATTATGTGTATAGACATATAAATTAATGTAGAATTGTTACAGAATACAATTTTACATGAGTTAGTGAATATGTGATGAGAAATTATTGAAAAAAAGTTAATGTGACAATTTTCAAATATATATATTTAAAAATTAACCATTATCTGATCATTTTATATAGTAAAAATTGGAACTAAAAACAAAAACAAAATGTAAATAAAAAATAAAAAAATCTAGTAGAACATTATTTAATTCTTGCAGCTTCATCCAATATTATATACAAAAATAGTTCTTAACTCTAACATGATCTAATTTAAAATTGGGTAATTAATAGTTATTAAATAGTAATACAATTTAATAGTCATTCACAGACTTGTGTGTCTAATGATTATGCATTTTAGTAGCAAGCTTTCATTACTTTTTGTCATTCAAACAACTGAGATTATTTCCCTTTCCACATCTGTGAACTCAACTAACCCAATTAATTATATAAATCTGACATTAGACTAATAACTATACATTTTAGTAATCTCAGATCAATTGTAATAATATAATTCTTTTTATTTTGACTAAATTTTAATTCTAATATTTCACTCTATTCTTTCAGTTTAGAATAGGTAACAAGAGGATTATCTCCTTTTTCTATTCTAGTATTATCGATTAAAATCTTGAGTTGTTTATCAAACAATAATTATCAGATTGGTTTTTAAATTTTTGCCCTTATCAATAAGAAATAGGATTCAAAGTTTGAATCAAAGCATCTAATAGATGCCTTAAGTTCCTTTTTCATTATCAAGCTAATATCCAGAAATTCAGATCACCCTAAGGTTATGAATTCAAATTAATCCCTTGAGTCATTATATAGATAATATTCCAGTCTGAAGAATGGAGATTAAGTGTATTACAATTTAATAACCAATGATTATTCAAAATTACAAAAGATGGCACTAGAATAGAGAAAAAAACAGCTGCTCTAATTTAAGAAGAAATAAATAAAGAAGTAATAGAAAAAATACATTGAAAGAAGTAAATGAAAGATGAGCACTTCTTGATAAAGCTAATAAAAGATAAAATAATTTAAATAAATATGATTGTAAGTGTAATAAAAATATATAATCTGTGCTAGAAAAGACCACCTTATACAAACTTGTACGACTTTCCGAAATATAAAAAACCTAATTGTGCACAACTGTCCAATTGATCTATATAGAATTCTCAATATCAAAGATTGTATAATGTCAAGGAACTTCCCAATTATAAGATTATCCATTTTTCTCACTTATTCCATGTGGATTGCAAGATGCAAACAGAAGTTCACCTGCCCCTCTCCCAAGACAGAAGACATTTTCATAGAGACTATGAAGAAAATCCAAAATAGGGATAAAGTCCTTGCCTCAAAATTTCTTGTAGAAAACACATGGAATCTCTTCAACTTCCCAAACATACATATCTAAGTGTGAATAACTAATTGTTCCAGCAGGCTTACAGTGACTTTCATAACAGACCAAATTTGACAAGGTTTCCTGGCTTTCTCATTGTATAACAAAATGTAATAAATTTAACAATAAATAATTTTTATAAAAAAAAACACTTGCTAGGGGCAGGGAACTGGTACTTATGAATAATCTGGACACTAAGGTTGATTACAGATATTAAAAAAAAAAATCAATAAATCGATTATAAATTCCTGCTAATTTTTTTAAAAAAAATAGCAATAAATGTATTATAAATTAGGATTAGGGTTTGTATTAGAGTTAGTGTTAGGGTTAATCTTTCATTTATTAAGGTGATTGGAAGACCATAGTAAATATGTAATATCATCCTCATACTTTTTTAAAGACGTAATCAACCTTAGTGTCCAAGATTATCCATAAGTACCAAAAAATTGAATTACAATTAAAATAGTTTTGCATTTTAAATAAAAAATTATTAATAAGTCTTAAAAATAAATGACTCCAAAAGTAAAATGAAAAATATCTGTCAAATTCAAATTATAAAGAGTTTCTTACATAGGTTCAAATTCAGAAAAAAAATTTATAAAACTTTCAGGTTTTAAAAAAACTTAAAACATTTTTCTACAATAAAAACCCATAGCCAATCTAAACAGTCATTGTTTATTGGTTGTCAAATTCATATTTATATACTTTAGCTAGTAGATAAGCAAGAAAAAACTAATAATCTGATATTTCACTAAATTAATGTAGAAAGAATTGTCTTCGTTAATATTTCTCTGTGCCATAAAGTTGGAGAGACATTTGTCTTACAGTGAAAGACTTAAAATTGATTTACATTTTACTTATATTTAAACACATATTAGTAATGCAGCAGGCTATTTAAAGTCTGTTTATATATATAATGATATTCATTTTTGTATTAATTTAATATTATTAAAATCTTAAACATCAACAATAATTTTACTAAGATAAAAAAAAAACTGAAAAATCATATCTAGAACACCTTTTAATATATATATTTGCCTACATTTTTTGTATGTGATAATAGGCATGCCAGCATATATAAGTATTTATAATTCTTGAAGAGATTCTAATCATTTGTAAAAGGTTACAGTTTACTCAGACATTTAAAACTTTATAAACTTATAAAAAAATTATAAGATAGAACAAAGTTATTAATCACATATTTTAGTTGGTAAATAAATAGGTAACTGACACATAAACATTACTGGAATTATAAAATATAATTTATTACCCCCCTCCACACACACACACACACACACAAGTAAACAAACTTAATATGAACGTAAAAAAAATTAAATGAAAATTTTAATAAATAATACCTCCAAAATATAATATCACTATCCTCAATTTCTTACATTAAATATTTTGCATATATATATATGGATACAGTATATATAATAAATGAAGTAAGTAAGAACTAATTTTTTTTCAATTTTTATTAATTTTATTATTAATACACAAAACTTTGACTATAACTTTAGTTCAAGGACTATGTAGAAATAATCAAATTTAAAAATGAACTATTTTCCAATTAAAAAATGGAATTAATTCATTTTTTAAATTAAAAATTTAAATAATTTTTTATAGTTTAATTAATACTGGGAATTTTGTTGGATTATTTATATATGAACACATACTAACAAAAAAAAAAAGAATCTGCAAAAATTATAAATTTAAGTAATACTTTCCACTTTAGAATTATTTCCCTTATAGCTTTGGCAAATATAGTAATCAATATAAAAAAAATAATTTTTAATCAGACAGTAATCAGCTGTCTATATATTTATATAAAGTATGCAAGAAAATCTCAAACCAAAGTGCAAGATAGAGACTTTGAAAATATATGACTCATCTTATCTTTGTACCTAAATTCAATTATATAGACTAATTTAAAGCATTTTGGAGTGAGAGTGTGAAGATCTTATTGTCATCACTTTACTTCCATTATGTTTATATTATTAACCTATAACAAAATTACAAGCATGTTGAAGCACTGGAAAGAGAAGTTATAATAAATATTAACCTATATAATTTGCCTATATAACAAAATTTACATACAAAGAGATGACAGCTATTTTTATCTTTTCAAAGACACTATCTTTCACTTTGGTTTGAGAATTTCCTGCATACTCTACATAACATCATAGAGCTAGTAATATTAGTAAACTATGCATATATAGATGGCTGATTATTATTCGATTAAGAATTACTAATAAAACTCCATTAGTAAATAATGTCATCAGTTACAACAACAATAATAAATATTACTACTAATAATAATACTGTTTTTATCTCACATTTTTTTATATTTTCAACATTATCACATTTGTACTATATTTTAAGCTGGACTATTGTTAGTTTTCCACCTCACAAAAACAATTGGACTAATTGCAATATAATGAGTCTCAACTTTATGTTACAAAGATCTTTTTTAAATAGTAATAATTGCATGTCTCCACTAAACCTTTCAGCATTCAGGTAAAGATAATTATGATTTATGTTATGTTCAAACATAAAACACAGATCACAAAATGCATTTGTGTTATATTTCTTTTACTATTATTATAATGGAGTAATATGGAAAACTCACATGAATTTTAGACACTAGAAGTGACAAAGTTGTATCAAACTCAGTGATCTTAAAGTCAAAAGTTGATCAGTGTATTAAAGGATTGTGAGATTTATTGCAGTACTAGAATGGTGAATTCTAAGTTCAAAATCCATAGATAATTGCAAAACTTTGGACCCTAAGTTGCTCAAATTTCATGTAAACTCCTGAATAATGAACCATTTGATTATTTTGATATAATAATCATTTCATAAAATAATGCTTGCACAAAATGATTAAGAAGTTCTAACATTCAATAGAAAAATTAAAAAAACACACAAATAACTCATAAATGAAATCACAAAAATGATCAAAATTTTAACTAGAAGAGAATGTATTGCTTTTTAGTAATAAAATATTTTAAAATTTGACATCCTTAATTTTGATATCACTTTTATTATCTGATGTTCTTCCAAATTATATAGAATGGTAGACTTTATTTGAAAAAACATCTGAGAAAAATACTAAGAATTATTTATTATTTTAAAATTATAAACCATAAAAATAAAAATTTATTAACAATTTTTGTATTCTAGTGTGTATTAACTTTACTTTTAATTAAGTATTATTGTTTTTATTGGAAATTGTCAAGCTGATGTCAAATCTAACATTCTTATGAAAGGTATTTACAGCTAATAGCTATAAACTCGGATTTCTTAATGATATTGTGTAACACTGTTTTTATCTGAAAAAAAAATTAAAAGTCATTCTATTTGCTGACATAAATGTCATAAATATTTTTCATCAGAAATTAAATGACTTTTATATATATAATTTACAGCGTATGACTTGATTAGACTACAAATTGTAAGTAATCTCTGGCTTGTTGTAGTTGTTGAAAACTAGCAAGTAAGTAGGGGAGATAAAATGAATGGAAATAATTTTGCTTATTTTTATTTTATTTACTAATCATTTTAAGTATTTCTTGAAAATGTTAAGAGATTCGTGGATTTCAATTTTGTAAATATTGTTATCCACTTATACATTATAGTTATCTCTGACGGCCGATTTCTTAATATTGACTAAAAAGTATTCTGTACTTTAAATCATGATTTCTCCATTATTCTTTTGCTTCATGTTTACTTCATCTATAATTTTCAAATATATTTTATTTAAATTATTCTAAATTACAAACTATTTGCCACATTCACATAAAATGTATAATTATCTAAACTCTTTTGCTTATTAATAAATATGCATAATTTTTCATCATTATCTAATAGAATTATATCATAATTTAGCTTAATAATTAATTACCTTAATACTCATATTTATTAGTTGAGAGGTAAATTAAAACTTTATATTTACCTGGAATATTGAACACAATAGTTCTAACCAATTAGCTAAATGAAATTATTTTAACTTTCTTCAATTGAATTTGATCTAGAAATCTTTTCTTTTAACAGTGTATTAAATTAATCAGGATACAATATTCAAATCATCATCATGGTTATAGTTCTTTTCATTAAATAGTAAGACATCACATTTTTGCTTCAAGTGTGTGACATATTAGGTTCTTTATCCAAAAATAGGTGCAAATAATTAATCAAAATGGTGTTTGATCATTTTCTACAAAGGTTTCCATTTATTGTCATTGATTAACACAAATTTGTTACAGCATCTTAATATTTAAAGCATTTTACATTAGTAAACACAATTATTCCTATTAGAATTACATTTACATAAAAACTAGGCATTTTTTGTATGAACAAAAATATATGTTTCTCTATGCTAGAACCAACTTTGACATCTTTCTCATTTGTTTTTCTTGTAAATTATGCTTATAAACTGTATTAAGATTTATACTTAAATGATGATGATGATAATAATAATAATAAACAACCAACAAACTAAAATTATTTACAGTAACACTACTACACCCACCAAATTAAAATATGTATTTTAACACATGTATTTATAGAAAGTTTGTTTATCAATAATTTTCATTAATTTTTCTCATTTTGAGGGCAAACTATTAGTTTGCTTTTGTTTTAGTGATATTTTTAATGTATTATTATTTCCATGTTTATATCTTCCTGTATCTGTTATTAAAAACATTGAAACTTAATGTTTTATATTGTTTTTATTTTTACATTTCAATATCATGCATGCTCTCATCTTCAGGGAAATTATGCATACATTTTTTTTAAAAATTTGTTGTTCACATGGAAAGGTTCACAAACTTATATATACATTAAATATGTTACACCCACCCACACATATAGATTATTTCTGTGTATGTACTTTTCAGTATCTGTTATTAAAACACTGACATTTTCTTTTATATTGTTTATATTCTTATTTTTTGATTCCTTTAAATTCAATTATTTTAAGAAATTTTAAATATACATTCTATGATTAAATTTTAATTTATTTATTTATACATATGACATACACTTAATATTCCTAAAGATGATAGCATGTAAGTAGTTGAAATATATAAATGGAAACAATATAAACATACATTTGGCATGGCTGAAGATCTATCAGCCCCATGTAGCTATTTGAGTTGGATAGCTGGGTTTGAAGACATGTACATGTCTGAAAATTTCAGATTTTCCACTCAATAGATAACTTTTAGCTAAGTGCTTGGCTTTGGGTTGGTATTTTTAGATCTAGTGTCTGAACCTACCCTGACACCTCTCTGAGGAGTGCCAAAGCACGAAACCATGGTCAGAGGTTTGGGGAGGGGTTCCTGACAGAGATATTTTAAGTGCTGGCTCTGGCTAAGCATTTATCATAAAGCTTGTAGAGGAATTGGCAATCCTCACTGTTTATAACTTACAAGCTTAAGAGATAGGGTCATGTGATCTATGAATTGATCTATGACTTTTTATTTTGACTATTTATAGTCTCTGCCAAAAAGTCTTATTCAATTTTATATTGCTATGACTACTACTATATGGCATGGCTGAAGATCTATCAGCCCCATGTAGCTATTTGAGTTGGATAGCTGGGTTTGAAGACATGTACATGTCTGAAAATTTCAGATTTTCCACTCACTAGATAACTTTTAGCTAAGTGCTTGGCTTTGGGTTGGTATTTTTAGATCTAGTGTCTGAACCTACCCTGACACCTCTCTGAGGAGTGCCAAAGCACGAAACCATGGTCAGGGGTTTGGGGAGGGGTTCCTGACAGAGATATTTTAAGTGCTGGCTCTGGCTAAGCATTTATCATAAAGCTTGTAGAGGAATTGGCAATCCTCACTGTTTATAACTTACAAGCTTAAGAGATAGGGTCATGTGATCTATGAATTGATCTATGACTTTTTATTTTGACTATTTATAGTCTCTTCCAAAAAGTCTTATGCAATTTTATATTGCTATGACTACTACTATATGGCATGGCTGAAGATCTATCAGCCCCATGTAGCTATTTGAGTTGGATAGCTGGGTTTGAAGACATGTACATGTCTGAAAATTTCAGATTTTCCACTCAATAGATAACTTTTAGCTAAGTGCTTGGCTTTGGGTTGGTATTTTTAGATCTAGTGTCTGAACCTACCCTGACACCTCTCTGAGGAGTGCCAAAGCATGAAACCATGGTCAAGGGTTTGGGGAGGGGTTCCTGACAGAGATATTTTAAGTGCTGGCTCTGGCTAAGCATTTATCATAAAGCTTGTAGAGGAATTGGCAATCCTCACTGTTTATAACTTACAAGCTTAAGAGATAGGGTCATGTGATCTATGAATTGATCTATGACTTTTTATTTTGACTATTTATAGTCTCTGCCAAAAAGTCTTATGCAATTTTATATTGCTATGACTACTACTATATGGCATGGCTGAAGATCTATCAGCCCCATGTAGCTATTTGAGTTGGATAGCTGGGTTTGAAG
Organism: Epiperipatus broadwayi; assembly: GCA_028023455.1. Lineage (NCBI taxonomy): Eukaryota > Metazoa > Onychophora > Udeonychophora > Euonychophora > Peripatidae > Epiperipatus > Epiperipatus broadwayi. The sequence goes on along the minus strand of JAQFVV010006304.1, from coordinate 2,672,789 downwards.
ACATGTACATGTCTGAAAATTTCAGATTTTCCACTCAATAGATAACTTTTAGCTAAGTGCTTGGCTTTGGGTTGGTATTTTTAGATCTAGTGTCTGAACCTACCCTGACACCTCTCTGAGGAGTGCCAAAGCACGAAACCATGGTCAGGGGTTTGGGGAGGGGTTCCTGACAGAGATATTTTAAGTGCTGGCTCTGGCTAAGCATTTATCATAAAGCTTGTAGAGGAATTGGCAATCCTCACTGTTTATAACTTACAAGCTTAAGAGATAGGGTCATGTGATCTATGAATTGATCTATGACTTTTTATTTTGACTATTTATACATTTTTAGTGTTTCAATAACAGATGCAGGAAGATATAGACACAAAAATATGATCAATACATTGTATATATGTAGGTTTGTTTAAAATATATAACACATATATAAGTTTGCTGTATATAGCCATGTTAACAAAAAAGTAAAAAGAAAATCATTTTATTTACTACTTTTTTTAATAATTGAAATAAAGGATATGGAAATTATGAATATGGTGGGAAAACTAGGTATTAAATATTAAAATTAATACAAAGTCAATTTAATTAAAAAAATTATAAGATATAGAGTTGCTAGCATTTTTAAAGAAACGAAAATGCAGTTTAGTGGTTACTGTTCAAATGACCTTCTTCAATGTTTATTTTGTTATCCATCTTAACTTGTGTTTACAAATACTTTTTCAAAGATGTTTACTGAGTATACATTACAAAAATCATATATATAATACAGGTAAAATTACATTTTTCCAATTATTTATAGCATCACATTTCTCCATGCTGACACATTTATATTTCAAGAAGTTATTTGTCATTTCATATCTTAATTAATGCTTTTGTATTGTCATAAATTAATGTTCAGAAAGCTATTCTTAAAACATTTTTGTTTATTTTCAATTGTATAAAATTGAAAAAAAAAACACCTTTTATGAATTTTTCTGATATATATATATATATACATTTCTCTACTACATGTCATATTTTCTCTTCTCTTACACGTTTCATCTTTTTTAACAATAACTTGCTTATACAAATTTTCAATTCATTATTCATTCTTTATTTTTCTTTTACAATTTTATTGTAATGTTTGCACTTTTGACTGACTTTTAAACAATCTATTCAAAAATTTTTTTATATACATTTCTCAAGATAATCTTAATTCTTCACCGAATCCCATCTTATTGAGCATCACCTTTAATATAATAATTGTCATTATAGAATACACTTTTTCTGTTCTATAATATCTTGCACAAGAAGTTACCATAACTATTTGACATTTATATCATCAAAAATCATTTTGGCTCAACAATAAAAATAGCTTTCTGATAATAAATCATTTTTGAGTCAATTCTGATTTTAAAAAGTCTTGCTTTGAACAAATAAAATATTCTTCCTACTATGATGCTTGAACATCATTAAATTTCATAAAAAAAACTTTATTATGTTATTTGATTTATTCTGAAACTCAAATATCAAAATTTATATTTTTATTATATGACAGTCTAATAAATAAGAGAATTATAATGCTAAAGTTGCACTTGATATTTACATTTTAAATCTTCACATGATACATATTTTCAAATATACTTCTAATTTTTGCAATCACTGACAGTTACTTTATTCTTCTCTTTGACTATATGGTAAATAATCATTGGCCTTAATCTGTTCATATTTCTTTTTCTTTTTATTAGCATAGATAGACATTATTTTCTAAGCAAAGTTTTCATTCTCTTTTTCATATTTTTTATATTCATTACAGCAATTCTGAATTTACTAATTGTAAATTCAACATTTTCTGGTTTTGTGCATTTTAATATTTTCTTAGTTGCTAATCATATTAGTTTATATTTGAATTCTTACTGCTAAATTAATTATAACTGCAAGTTAATCCAATAATGAAAATTAAATATTTGTGTATTAAACCACTAAACATCACATGATCACCATTTCTTATGCTTGCTCATAACTGTTATTAAAACAGGCAGATCCATCCATTGATTACTCTGGCTTGCACCAAGTGGCACTATTGTATGGAGAGTTTTGCCTGTTTTAAATATTTATGTGTTAGAAATTCTATCACAGAAACGATGTGCCATATTTTTTACCTGTGAATTTATATGCATTTTACAAATTTTGTGCTGCTGTTCAATTTTTATATAAAGTGCAGCAGCTATGGAAAAAATATCTGACATTTTCCCCTATAATATAATAATGTGTTATAAAAATATTTAAATGTTTTTTTATTTTAATAAGGCTTCTGATTCTATTTGTTTTTCTCAGACCTTTAATACTTGGAGTTATATGAAATATTTTCCAAATTTGTATCATTCAAATATGATTTTATTTTGTTTTTCATCAATTTCATTAATGAAAATAATTTTCATATAGAAACAAAATTACATGGCTTAAAAAAAAAGAACAATTACAAAATGAAAGTTAAAAACAGTTATGGACTCACATTTAGAGTAGTTACTTTAAGACTGGCCAAGTATGAAAGCTCTACTTACAGAGTGAAAGCTTAACAAAATTATTTTTTTTAATTTGACATTCTAAATATAACTTTTTATTGTAATATTTTTAGTATTAATAGAAAGTTGTTTTTATTGTTATTACTTTATAAAATCTAATCTTACCTTTTATTTTAATTAGGAATTCAATATCCCTAAATTTAGTCTTATAATACTCACATTTGGTGTTTGCATTCTTGTTTTATTCAATTGGAGATGTATCTTGAATAAATTGACAAACTCTATTTGAATCATTGAAAAATATGTGTCTAATGAGGTGGATTTGTGTTTCATTAAAGTTAATTAACCACATATATGTGCAATAACATGCTTTATGGTTAAAATAGATGTGAAACATTTGATAAAGGCATAAAGCTTTTTATGTATAGTTATGAATATATATATATATATATTGTGCCCTTTTGTATGGGTCTCCATAAATTGTTGTATCAATCTATTTAAAAAAAATTTAAATTTAAGATATATTTAGCTATATGATGTTAATTTTATTTATGATAATTTTTTAAAAAATGTAATTAAAGTAATCTATGAATATTTGATATGTAAAAATTGTGCTGATGTTTGAGAGAGATGTTTCAATGGGGATGATAATAGTATATGGTTGGGAAAACTGGCCATAATCAATACTGCATTAATAAATTTAATAAATAAATGTTTAAAGTTAAAAGTTTTAAAAAGACAAAGTTAAAATTAAATGCGTATATTTATTGTTGATAAAGATTAATATTTAATAAATGAATATAAATATTTTAATTATTAGTAGTACATGATAGAAGATTAATATTTGATTTTAATAATATCGAATTATTATTTTAAAAATTGTTATAAGATATTATTTATTTTAAAAATATTTATTTTTAAAAAATGAATTGTTAGTTTATTTTTAGATTATTACAAGCGTTTGTAGCTGTGTTGTAAAACAGATGTTAGTTAGACACATACACACATGCTTGGGAGTTTTTTAGTAAAGTTGCAAAACTATTTTAAAATTCTGTTATAAAATTTATAAATATTATATTGGCTATCATGAAATAAAAATAAAGATAATTAATGTGAAACATTAAATCTGATTTTTAAAATACTGCTTAAAAAAATAACGAATAAAAATAGACTTAGTTTGTTTATAAAAATAATCTTATAAAAGTTAAAAGTGAAATAAAGTTAGAAAGTATATTTTAAAAAAATGTTTAATGGATTTAAATAGATGATAAAGATTAATTTAAGAATTTAATAATGTGATAAATAATAAATATTAAAAAAGTCATTATTTATTTTTAATTCTGTCTTGTTGGTAAAATATGTAAATAAGCTAGCAAGTTGATTGTTTAATTCACCAATCAAGTGGGGAGTTTCTTCGGGTATAAAACCAAGGTTCAATTGTTCGGAGGGGGATTGTGATTGAAATTCTTAAAGTAAAGTGTGCTATTAGAAATAGCTAAGTAATTATAGACGCTCTCAAAATCGTTTTAAAATTATAAGAGAGTAGTTTTTAAAAATAATTTATAAAAGTTTACCGATAAATATGCAGTGCTAATTTTAACTATAATTTCCTATTGATCGTTTCTATTGAAGCTCAGTTTACTATCAAATAGTCATGAGAACATCGTATAAGGATAAAATGTATTGGAGACTTTATACTAAAAATTTAACAAATGCTGGATTAACTAGGAGAGTTACTAGATGCATAAAAGTAATACGTTGGACTTTATATAAATTTAAAAGCTGATTGTAATTAGTTTTATAAAACAGATATTTAAAAGAATGAGAAATACTTCTTTATGAAGAAAGTATCTGTAAATTATAAATTTAAGTATATATCTTGATAAAGATATGATAATTAACAGTAATTATATAAATACTTGCCTTGTTAAGTCTTTATGATTTGAAAGACTAAATTCTGACAGTTTTAAAAGGCAAATAAATTGGAAATTTAATGGGTAAAGAAATACCTATAAATAAAATTATTATATTAGTAAAGTCTGAACGCTGGTCGTACAGAAGAATCTAAAAGTAATCTTACCTAAATATTTGTTAAGGAATGCGCAAATCAAATATACGTGGATATCCAAATCAATTTAAAATAATTAAATAAGAACTTTATAAACTATAGACTAATTCTAAAAAATAATAACTTTTAAATAATAATATTTTTTTTTTTCCTTTAAAAAGAAATGACTCCGGATTCCATAAACTATTTTAATTATTATTTTATTTTTATGGTGGAACTAACTTTGACTTTTATTTTATTTTTTTTAAAAAAAAACGTTTTCATTTATTCCATAAAAACTTTTAAAAAACACGTGATGTACTGGAAAAGGAAGTAATGTTTGGTGAAAATTTGTGCCTAGGAAAAAGAACAATTATAGTGAAAAGAAGACACCGTTGGATTTTATGTAATATGTTTTTTATTTATTAACTAACATAAATATTTAATTAATTATTGATTTATTAAAAGATAGGAAAGGTACATTTACATTTTTAAATAATAACTAAATATTAATATAACTTTTCATTGCATAAAGTTTATTTTATAATTATACAACACGTAATATTTTAAAGAATAATTGTTGAATGTAAATGTGAAATTATTTTGAAACTGTAATCTTGGAGGACATCGTGTGATGGACTGTACATTAAAGTATCATTTATGGTAAAAAAATTATGTGATAATAATAATTTGATGTATTTACTATGTTTTCTTTAGATCAACCAAATGTTATTTGATTGTTGAATGAATGTATTAATATTTAAATAATATACACGCATAACATTAGTAATAGCAGTTTTATTTTAATATGCATACTTTAAAATTGATGATGTAAATTTAGTACAACATAATATGAGAACCTAGAAATAATTATATGATTCTTTCGTGAATAAATTTTAATGTTTCTGCTACAATATTAGGAATTAGATTTATTATATTATTGTAAGTTATTTATTTTCTTTTCAAGTTAGTAAGAGGTATAAAAATCAATATTTTATTTTTATTTTATTAGATAAGCTAAGTTAATTTTACATAGAAATTTATATTTTGATTGAAGGCTTATCGTATATAGATGATGAGGTATAAGAGATTTTGGATAAATATTATTTTTTTTAAAATTGGTCATCTGCTTTTCTGAAGTTAAATAAGGTTAAAATGACTTTTGTAGATAGAAGTTTTTTGGGAAGGAATAAGAATAACAAGTAAAGAAAAGTAATGATTTAAATAGAAAAGAATCATAGAATTTTATTTGATATAATACTTTATGAAAATTTGAAATTGTTGAATAATTTTAAATATTATTTTAAAAGAACATATACGTATTGCATATTTTGATAAGACATGTAGTATGACGTTATATCGGAATGAAATAAATAGTTATAATATAATAATTGTTATTATATTACAAAGTTATATCAGCTTATACATTAATTAATATTTGAGTAATACTGATAGTAAATGGAATACATACTAGTACATTATAATAAATAGCAGTAAGACTTAAGTGAAGTAGCATTTTAATTATTAAAGTCTGTTTATTTACATATATGCTACATGAATGATATTTCACATAAAACCTTTTCTTGTATTAATTGATGACAAATGATGTTTATTAAAATTTAAAATTAGAAACTTAATTAAATGTTATTGATAGAACATTTAATAAATGTATAAATTATCTACTTATGATTATGGAAATAGTAACAGTGTAAAAATCTTGTATTATTATTTTTCTTATTTTTGTTTATTTTCTTTAGTTCCATTTGTAATGTAAATAGTGTAAATAATTTATTGGTTAAGGTTGATGTAAATAAATTTGTTTAAGTTATTTTAAAAATGTGTCGAATTCATTATTTTACACCACAGCATTTGACAACAGATAATTTGAATGTACATAATATTTGCACAATATGAATTTATTATTTTATTATTTGAGAAAGAAACACAATATTTTATTAATATAATTTATAGAAATTGATTGACATTAACATATAATATTACGATGGTCATAAAGTAATTATAATGCACAATATAAGAGTATAATATTATTTATTGCCACAAATTGTTAAATTATAAGATTTTGGTCTATTTTAAAATTAAGATACTATATGGAAATGAAAGACATGTATATGATTTACTTATTTTCTTAATGAGTAAAAGTATAATCCAATAGATAAGATTAAGATATACACTAAAGATTATTATTGTTAGTTATTGTTATTGGAATAAGTTAGGTGTATTTAGGTTTGATATTAAATCCCTTATCATTCCTATCTGCACGAATTATTATTACTTTAAGATAATTAGAAGAACCTGAGATCGTTTAATTATATTTCCTTAACAAAAGATTGAGATTTATTTATCTATTATTATTAAAGATAGTTCATTTATAAAAGTCATAAGAGTGCTGTAGAGTTAGTAATGAGATAATTAAGAGGTAATAGTATTCTTATGCCATTGAGATAGTGTCTTGGAAAGACATTGGCTCAATGTAAATTCAATTACCAATTGTAACTTCACTTCATAGTCTCATGATTTTAGTAAATACTTATTTAATTAGTACATAATATTGAACTATATTAACTTTTGATAAGTTTGTAATAAATCTGATAAGTTATAATGTTATAAAAATATATTAAAGATAGCTATACATATTTTAACCGAGCATAATGATTTAATTGAGCTAGTCATATTTTAAGTTATATCATATATCGAGAAGTGAGGGTACAATATATATATATATATATATATATAATAGCTATTACATATGATAGTTTTATTATTTCATATATATAAATGTCAGTTTGGAAAATTTGCTATATATTTTGATTTACTTTTTCATGTATGTGCGTGCACATGCGTGTGTATATACATATATATCATTTATTAGAAAATATAATAATGAAGTAGTAAGAAAGTTATAGAAGAGAATAAAAATTTCAAAAGTATAAAACAACATTTTAATATTGAAAATAAAGTAGCAATAAGAAGAAAAGATAGTACGATTACATAAAAAAAGAAATAACATCATGAAATATGCAAAAAAAAAAAGACATTATACAACAAAAACAAAACAATACAATCCTAATAATTATATCAATAATTTTTGAAATTTCCAATAGTTTAAATGAATGAGACTACATATAAGATGGATGGATGCAATAATGAAGGGTGCTGGAGTAATGGGAAGAAGAGAAGCTAGAGATTGGAGAAGATGGATTGAACTTGGGAAGACCTTCATCCTGCAGTGGACTGATAATGGTTTAAAATGATGGTGATGATGAAATGAAGAGATGAGACATAATTAAATCTAATAAAATGTCAGAAAATGATAAAATTATTAAATATATTTTATAAAAAATAAGTTTGGAGAAATAGAGAAATCACTAAAAAAATTATATATCAAATTCATTAATAATAAAATATACCAAATGAGTGTAAGAATGTAACACAGATAAAGATGTTTATAAATACAGTAGTAAAAATGAAGATAATAGAAATTATACATTGATCAGTCTTCTATCAGTTCTAAATAAGATCTTTACTAAAATGATTACTATTTAACAAAAAGCTGTTAGGTACAAACCAAGCAAAATAATAAGGGATATATTTAAAAATTGTTATAGCACCATACAAGTGTTAAAAATGGTTGCAGAGAGGATCAATAATTGCGAATTGTCATTTTGTTTTGGATATCTACAAAATGAAAAGGTATTTGATTCTAAAATCATTTTTATCAGAATTAAAGCTGTACAACATCAAATATAGATGTGAAATCTTGTCAAATTGTAAAAAATCTTTATAAAAATCTTTCCACACATTTTACTATAGTTATTGGGAAAACATTTTAAAGAATAAAATAAAAAAATGTAAGAATAAAATAAATGAAGATTATTTACGTCATTTAGATTTTGCAGATAATGTGGTTGCTTTTGTAAATAATAGATTAATATTTTTTTAAAAAAGATACTATTAAAATATAATTAAATAATTCTAAAAAGCTGTCGTTCATTAGTTTTGAAAAAAGAAAATAATAAATTAATGTAATAAATTAAAAAAAACGCAACTTCAAATATCTTAAATTGTTAATGCAGATGGAAACATAATGAATAATAATAAAAAAAAAACTAGTCTTTGAAAAAGTAATTTTGGTAGAAACAATTTAATATTAAATTAAGATATGGCTGTGCACTTAAAACCACATTTTTTTAATAAATGTGTTTGTGTGTTTTTTTGTATGCTAAATGTGTTGACCGGGAAGCGAACACGGGTCGACTGCTTGGAAGACAGCTATCTAAGATTTATTTATAAAACACAGATTTAGATATTTAATTAAAAGAAATAAATAAAAAAACTTTAGATTATACAATGAAATAATGTTAGCAGTAATAAGAAAGAAGGGATAAAAAGTAAAATAAAAATAAGTGAATGAAAAAAATGAACAAACCTATATCACTAACATCACTGAAAAAATTAAGAAACTATAATGTAGCTAAACTAATCTGACGATGTCTTTAAAATAAATAATAATAGATGAAAACTGAAGTTTTAAACTTAAACTCCCAAGAGATTGTAAAAAAAAAACTACAAAGAAATCCTATATACGATAGATAAGAACATTTACTGCAGTGCATTGATATGAATAATAGAATCTATGAATCATAGAAAGTGAATTAAATTTGGAAAAGATCTTTATCTTGTAATAATTCATTCATCATCATGATTTTCACCATTAATAACCACTAATATTTCTGATTCATAATTTCTATTCTCCACATTATTCCAGAAGATTTGCTTATTCATCTAGAGCTCACATGTAGTCTTTTTCTTAGATCTCTTAAAATCTTTTGTGATATAATTTAAGAGACTAGTTCCATTTCATTCAGTTATATCATTTTGATTCTATCATACAACGTTTTGTACTTGATTCTGTATCAATCTTTATTAAGTATCCAAATTTCAGACACATAAAAAACACTGTAAAACATAACTATTGAAAATTTTGATTTTCAAACACATTAGGCACAATTTATTTTAAGATTAAGCTGTGTTTAATTAAATTATCCATCCATGTTCAATTGTATGATTAAGTTCAGATGAAATCAATTTGTAATGCAACTTACCAATGTTTTTTAATATGTATTAATTATTGCAATTGCATTTTAACATTATTCAGAATTTGATAACATCTTGGATATATGTTTTTGGATGTCCCAAAATCTTAATCAGAACAGTAATTCTTGTGCAGTGAAAAAATTTTTATAATTTAGGCATCAAATAAAACAAAAAATAATCAAATGGCTTTACAACTTGGGAATTCATAAGATTGAACACTAGATGAGCTAGAAATGGTATTGATCTGAAGATCTTGAATTCAATAGTATGACCCTCTATCACTACACCACATCACATAGGACCACTTAACCAATGTAAAATGCCAACTCACACTAATTGGTATCCATTGTGATATTTCTATTTTTATATTTATAATGTTCTTTATAGATGACATTTTAAATAATTTTAGTAAAAATCTCATATAGAATTGGCAATAGGATGATAAGTTTTTTAAAAAAATCTATAATTCTTGAAGATTTTTCATTTTTAATATATATGAGCCGGATTGATTTCTGATTCAATTGTTTTATTACTAAAATTAAAAAGGGAAAACAACTTCATTTTCATTAAATGTCTAATGCTCAATTTTTTATTATTATTTAAAACACATACGCATTTATATTTTAAAATAGATTATTTAATGTTTATAAAATTGGGTAATCCTGACGTTTAGCGCCCCGAACAATTCTCCCTCTATTTTTAAAAAAATGAACTATTTTTTCACTATGTAACTATATCCAAGTGTAAATGCTAATAAAAAAAGATTAAAAAAAATACTTACATTTACATGCGTATTCTTCACGTATAGCGGTCTTTGCTGTATATAGAACTGTAAATAAATGACGTATATTAACTGTAAATGTTTTTCCGTAAAGAAGAATAAATAACAAGAAAACAAACTTACATTTTTAGGAGTAATTGGAAGCCACACAAGCGAGGAAATGCACGAAAAGGTCGTCGCGTGCGTGCAGATTTCTGAAAGAAAATTCCTGCAGGTAGGATGAGAACAAAGGTGTGCTCATCCCAAATTGGTATTTTAGCTTATGCTATGCGACAGAGTGGACATAGGCATAATTCCACGCAGTCAAGCAAAAGTAGTTCAGAATTTGTCACGTGTCACAAATGACCAAAGTACAGAAGTTCATAATTTTTATAGCAACTTTGCGTGAGACTAAATAGAGCCTAAAAAATTAAGTTTTGTTACATCCATTTTATTTATTCATCTTCATGTAAAAAAGACATTTATAGTTACATATACTCTGCAATTACATAAAGAATAATAAATAACCAAAAAAATAATTACTTTTTTAGGCTGTATTTAGACTCACGCAATTTGGTCACGCGTCATTTGTGACACGAGACAAATTCTGAACTACTTTTGCTTGACCGCGTGGAATTATGCCTATGTCCACTCTGTCGCATAGCATAAGCTAAAATACCAATTTGGGATGAGCACACCTTTGTTCTCATCCTACCTGCAGGAATTTTCTTTCAGAAATCTGCACGCACGACGACCTTTTCGTGCATTTCCTCGCTTGTGTGGCTTTTCGTGCATTTCCTCGCTTGTGTGGCTTTTCGTGCATTTCCTCGCTTGTGTGGCTTCCAATTACTCCTAAAAATGTAAGTTTGTTTTCTTGTTATTTATTCTTCTTTACGGAAAAACATTTACAGTTAATATATGTCATTTATTTACAGTTCTATATACAGCAAAGACCGCTATACGTGAAAAATACGCATGTAAATGTAAGTATTTTTTTTAATCTTTTTTTATTAGCATTTACACTTGGATATAGTTACATAGTGAAAAAATAGTTCATTTTTTTAAAAATAGAGGGAGAATTGTTCGGGGCGCTAAACGTCAGGATTACCTAAAATTGATTGTAAAATAGTTTACTTTCACTGTCTGTTTTAATCAATTTTATTAAAAACAGGCAAGCTTGCTAATTACATATTCCTGTTGCTTTTATTTTAGTCATATTTTTAAAGTTAATTATAAAAAAAAAGCGGAGATTTAGTTTTGTATTTGTTGTTTTAGTTTCAATTATCCCTGGTTGGAAGTCTTAAATTAGATTGAGCGGGAAATTAATATTTGCCCTGCCTGGAATATAGAATGGACACTAATGAAAGTTTTGCGTGGGAAATGTAGCAAGGCAAGGATAGCCCGCCAATTTTTGGAGAGAGAAGAGATTCATTATGAGATACACACTTGGATTATGGCCTGCAAAGAGATACCACTGTGAGTAGCTGTTCGGATGTTTAATTCCTCCTAAAAACTTAAATAATTATTGACAGACTTCGTTGGTGTGCAAGATGTCAAAATCCACCGCTGTGAGTTTTGCCATCATTAGAATGTCTTGCTAATTTAAACAAAGGATGGACCCACGCCTACCAGCTCTCCTTCAGTCATGTCATGAGCCTCTAAAATAAACACTGCCTCTACCTTGCCACTGTCAAAGGACCTGAAAAATGAACTATTATCAAAAGTGCGCAGTCACTAAATCACTAGGACTCTGCCTTACCGTAAGCTAAACTTTTTCCTATTCTAGCCAGGGTAAATAAATTGCATTTAATTAAATCTCTGCTCAATCTAGTGATAAATATGTTTTAAAATGGTATTAATTGTTTTTTTTTATTATTTATTATCTGTATGTACTCTTTTCTAGTATTTAAAATGAGTCTTGGAATCTTAGTTTTAAGATTCCAAGTTTGTTTGCAATTTTCGTTTATCAGAGGGTGCATTAGGAGATTGTATTTTATATGTTTAATATATACCTGATTATTTTGTTAACTATTACAAAGCGCATTGGCAGTTTTCATAGTCTTTATTTATTCACCTACCCTTAGTTGTAAAATAAGGAATCTTTAAGTATGTTTCGTTTGCGCTTTTTGTGCAAACAACAAAATCTTTTTGCTGGCTATTTGTTAAGTTATTTCTTCGGGTTGTCTGAAAGTAGTCATTTCTTTCTGGATTACATAAGATCGTAATCAAATATCTTTTGCTGTCTTGTAAGTGAGATCAACCATGTTTACTTTGAATGTAATATTATGCGCAGCAGTCCTGCAGCATTTTAACGACAGTAATTAGAATATTACTGCTCGGACGTTCGCGCTGGTTACGTTGATTTCTGATGGGACAGTAACTGTTTTATTATCCCTGATTCAGGAAGCTAAAGTTGTTGTTTGTTTTGTAATTTTACAACTGGCTAGCAAGAAGATATTTTCCTAACCATTTCTTCTATTTTAAGTGAGATAATTTTGCTGCCAAAATGTTTTATGCCTTCATGTTTGTCGTACTCTTGTGCACTCTCTGGTAAATATGCATATGTTACTATAAGCCACTTCTGTATTCATGGATAGATGTCTTCACTCTATTGCACAACTTTTAATAAAATTAATAAATTGTTTAAACTTAATTTGGCTGACGTTTGTCTTTGTGCTTTGATTTCTCAACTGTCTAAATAATATTTAAGATATCTTGTTCCTCCCTGAGTGTAGTTCAGTGCCTTTTGATTAACATATCCTGTCCACCCTAAAATAAATGTCTAGTTCCTATTTTCAGACTATTGGCACCCCCAGGGTCAGTATATGCGAATCTCAAAGATCTTTTTCCCGTTACATATATAGTAATTTTTGGCGCGTCAACGTGGAGCTTCTGAGTTTTCAAACCCATGTGAGATTTTGTTTAGACAGTTGAGAAAGATTTCAGGTGTAAGTGGCAAGATCTAGTCGGTAGAGGTTTGATTTTTGTTAATTATTGCATGTATTGTTAGAGCAGTTTGGTAGAACGGGGTTTCGTCTTTTTCATATGACATAAATAAATAAACAATAAATAGCGTATTTTCTAAAAAAAAGTCTGTGGAGTTAATTTTTTTGAAGAGTTAAATATATATAGTTCATCTTTTTCATATGACATAAATAATAAATAGAGTTCTTTTTTTTTGTTGTTGTTGTTTAAAAAAAAAAAAAAAAATTGTTCGGAGTAAATTTTCGAATTTAAAAATAGTAAAAATAGTTCGTTGTCTTCTTGCATATAAATAAATAACGTTTTATTTGCTTTGAGAGTTTTTGTTTAAAAAAAAAGAAGTTAGTATAGCAAGTTAGCCTTGTGTAAAAATGAAAGGTAAAGAAGAAGGTGACAGGGCGACAGGTTTGGAAGAGAGCTCTGTTTCATTTAAATACCCCCAGATAGTAGAAAAAGAAGAGAGCAAGACACAGATGATGATAAAGTTGTTAATAGAAATGAAACAAAGTCAGTAAGCTGCGATGAAAAAAATACGACAAGAGTTGCTAGAAATAAAACAGAGTCAACAAACAATACTGGAGAAGCTGAGAGCAGAAATGAAAGAAATGAGAAGAGAAATGACAGGAAGAGTAGAAGAAACTCAACAAAAAGAAGTGGAGATGGAAAAGGATTTGAAAAATGAGATGAGTAAAGAGAGTCAGGAAGTAGAAAAAGTAGTCGTAAAAGATATAGAAATTGAAGTAGCACAGGAGATTACTAGGACAGAGAGGGTGGAAATAAAGTTTGAAATAAGTAGAGAGTGGAGAGAGATAGATAATATGATGGAGAAAGAAAATCTTGGAGACAGTTATAAGTTATCTCAAGAGGTTAAAAATGAGTTGAGTAAAATAACTGTTAGTTGTAAACAGGGGTTTAAAACTAAGGAAAAGTTTTCGGAATATGATTTTAAAACAGAAATAAAAGCCATTTATAAAGCAATCTTATTCAAGGCATGTAAAAAGTCTGTGGGAAATGAAGTGTTGCCATTTACTAGTTTTGATATGACTAAAAATAAAGTAGGAAAAGATGAAGAATTGGGAAGTTTTGTTAAAAAAAAGATTCAGGTATATACGCTAGAAAGCAAAACAGAACGGGAAAGAGACAAAATCATAAATTCTAGGCAGGTGAAATATAAGAGAGGGAAAGGAACTTATTTCAGAAAATTAATAAAAAGAGTAAAAGAACCGCCGGACAAAAGTTAAAGGTTCGGCTTTTAGCAATTGGACGGATTGTTTTAAAACAGACAAAAAAAAAATTTGTTAATGATTTATGAGAATGGATAAATGTAAGAAATAAAATATTGTTTTGGTTTTTCATGAGTGCGTTCAGCCAAATTCCTAGGGGTAGTTTTTGAAATGTTTTTAGTTTTAAAAAAAAAAGGAAAAAAAGTTGCAGGAATGTTTTTTTTTTTTTTTTGATCACGTGTTGAGGCAGTTGAACCGGATTGATTTCCGATTCAATTGTTTTATTACTAAAATTAAAAAGAGAAAACAACTTCATTTTCATTAAATGTCTAATGCTCAATTTTTTATTATTATTTAAAACACATACACATTTATATTTTAAAATAGATTATTTAATGTTTATAAAATTGATTGTAAAATAGTTTACTTTCACCGTCTGTTTTAATCAATTTGATTAAAAACAGGCAAGCTTGCTAATATATATTCCTGTTGCTTTTATTTTAGTCATATTTTTAAAGTTAATTCTAAAAAAAAAAAGCGGAGATTTAGTTTTGTATTTGTCATTTTTGTTTCAATTATCCCTGGTTGGAAGTCTTAAATTAGATTGAGTGGGAAATTAATATTTGCCCTGCCTGGAATATAGAATGGACACTAATGAAAGTTTTGCGTGGGAAATGTAGCAAGGCAAGGCTAGCCCGCCAATTTTTGGAGAGAGAAGAGATTCATTATGAGATACACACTTGGATTATGGCCTGCAAAGAGATACCATTGTGAGTAGCTGTTCGGATGTTTAATTCCTCCTAAAAACTTAAATAATTATTGACAGACTTCGTTGGTGTGCAAGATGTCAAAATCCACCACTGTGAGTTTTGCCATCATTAGAATATCTTGCTAATTTAAACAAAGGACGGACTCACGCCTACCAGCTCTCCTTCAATCATGTCATGAGCCTCTAAAATAAACACTGCCTCTACCTTGCCCTGTCAAAGGACCTGAAAGATGAACTATGATCAAAAGTGCGCACTCATCACTAAATCACTAGGACTCTGCCTTACCGTAAGCTAAACTTTTTCCTATTCTAGCCAGGGTAAATAAATTGCATTTAATTAAATCTCCACTCAATCTAATGATAAATATGTTTTAAAATGGTATTAATTGTTTTTTTATTATTTATTATCTGTATGTACTCTTTTCTAGTATTTAAAGTGTGTCTTGGAATGTTAGTTTTAAGATTTCAAGTTTGTTTGCAATTTTCGTTTATCAGAGGGTGCATTAGGAGATTGTATTTTATATGTTTAATATATACCTGATTATTTCATTAACTATTACAAAACACATTGGCAGTTTTCATAGTCTTTATTTATTCACCTACTCTTAGTTGTAAACTAAGGAATCTTTAAGTATGTTTCGTTTGCACCTTTTGTGCAAACAACAAAATCTTTTTGCTGGCTATTTGTTAAGTTATTTCTTCAGGTTGTCTGAAAGTAGTCATTTCTTTCTGGATTACGTAAGATCATAATCAAATATCTTTTGCTGTCTTGTAAGTGAGATCAACCACATTTACTTTGAATGTAGTATTATACGCAGCAGTCTTGCGGCATTTTAATGACAGTAATTAGAATATTACTGCTAGGACGTTCACGCTGGTTACGTTGATTTCTGACGGGACAGTAACTGTTTTATTATCCCTGATTCAGGAAGCTAAAGTTGTTGTTTGTTTTGTAATTTTACAATTGGCTAGCAAGAAGATATTTTCCTAACCATTTCTTCTATTTTAAGTGAGATAATTTTGCTGCCAAAATGTTTTATGTCTTCATGTTTGTCGTACTATTGTGCACTCTCTGGTAAATACGCGTATGTTACTATAGGCCACTTTTGTATTCGTGACTAGATGTCTTCACTCTATTGCACAACTTTTAATAAAATTAATAAATTGTTTAAACTTAATTTGGCTGACGTTTGTCTTTGTGCTTTGATTTCTCAACTGTCTAAATAATATTTAAGATATCTTGTTCCTCCCTGAGTGTAGTTCGGTGCCTTTTGATTCGCATATCCTGTCCACCCTAAAATAAATGTTTAGTTCCTATTTTCGAACTAGTGGCGCCCCTGGGGTCAGTATATGCGAATCTCAAAGATCTTTCTCCCGTTACAATATATATATATATATATAAGTGCAATAATGTTCATGGCTAAATGGGTTTGTAAGTAATCATTAAAAACCAGTCAACGCCTAGATAATCCCAATATTAATACAAACAACAATTTCAAACTGTTGTCAAGGTTAAAAAGAGGTTGTCTTGACAATAGTTTGAAATTGTTGATGTATTAATATTGGGATTGTCTAAGTGTTGACTGTTTTTTAATGATACATATTAAACTAGAAAGTAACTCTCGACCCCAGTTACGTCTATAGTAAGACTGTACAACCAGTAATTATTGAATGATAGTGCATTAAAATTCACATGCCCATATTGGTTTCTGAATTTTGCAATTATCAATAAAGTTTTAAATTCAAAGCTGGAAGTAATATAATTATGCTTATGCAACTAATGTAATATATACTTTACTATTTAAGCTAAAAATCTAAAATTCATCCTAAAATATTGAATTTAAGTTAATTAACCTGAATGGTTATATAAATCTGACTTCAGAACAGTATCTAGATATTTTGAGGTATGCAATCTTTTATTAGTTGTAAGCACCTTTTTTCTTGGCTAGGAATATTAATGATAACTAATCACATAATTTTTCAACTTACACAATACATGGTAAAACTATACCAGCTCTCTACTCCAGGGCACAATCAATAATTACCAGATAATTATTCAATATTACTATAAACAGAACTAAAATAAAGAACTATTCTACATTTATTGTATAGGATAAAGAACTATATGATAGGTTATTATTAACCTTCCTTGTTAGAAAAACAAATCCTTTAGTTAAAAATGGACAGACTAATAAAATATGTAATTATTGATATGGAGTCAGATCTATATAATATTACTTTTGGAAAAATCAGAAATTAATTTTGGGATGCAGATTTAAATGTGCTAATCATTGATTATTGAAGTTTATTATATGCAGCATTAGAATATAAAGGTCTAGCTGTTAGCTTTTAATTAAATATATACAAGAATAGCTGACATCTTACCTATATATTTTCTAATATTTCTCTCTTTTTTTCTTATTTTTTCCACATTGGTTACATTAATTTTAATATAAATAACAAAAATATTTAATCACTTTCTTACACATTCAAAATAAAACAATATCTTTATTAAATTATCCAATTCAGATTGTATTTTCAAATGTGCAATTCTTTTTCTTAACTATTCTACTACTTCATTTACAAATATTTTCAAAAATATTATTTACAGAAATAAAAATATATACCAATACATTTTGCATCAGACAGAATTTGAATTATATATCTGAAATAAAGTTTCATCACATTCATAAATGCAATGAATAGAAGTGTTAGACTTCTATAGTTTAAAAGAGATGAATTTATTACTATTTGATTATCTGAAGCATCAGATTTTAATTTTTCTGTTCTATTTGATGTTTCAAGATCAGCTATCTCAAGACTCAAGGCAAGTCAATAAACTTGCTTGAATTATTAATGGTCAGAAATCAATGTTAAATAGGAAGGACCAATATATATTATGATCACATATCACATACTTAAAAACCTAGTGCTTATGATATCAAGAATATAATGTTAATATGTCAGTTACTTTTCTCTCTATATATATACATGATCACCATTTTTTATGCTACACAAACTGTTTACACAGAGGCTAAACTCTTCGTACAGTAGTGCTAGTTAGTGCAAGCCAGAGTAATTCATGGATGCAAGAACTTTTGTACATAAAATCTCTATCTAGTGCATACTCATCCAATATCACCAGACTAGTTTCTAGCTTATGAGGATATTCAATGGGTAGGAACTAGATGGGAATTTTATGCACAAACCTTCTTGCATCCAATGATTACTCTGGCTTGTATTAACTAACACTACTGTATGAAGAGTTTAACCTCTGTGTAAACAGCTTGTGCAGCATAAAGAATGGTCATCATGTGATATTTATTGATTCAAAGAAATATTACTATTTTTAATCAACAAATGAGAGGTAATTATTTTTCCCGACTCTTAAAAAACTTGATTTTTCCCCCCATAATCAATGACTTGACATTTTTTAAGCATGGTTTAAATATTTTAGATCATTTATCGTTTCATCAAGAAAAATCACAAATTTGCCCTTTATTTTATTCACACCCTGCATATATATGTATGTGTTTTCATAATCTCCATTACAGAATCGTTGTTAAATATTTATAGTATAGAAATAAAAGAACCCTGGATGACCTGATTTTTAAAGAAGGTTATTATTATCATTATTTCTGCTCTACATTCAATAAATTAATGTGAGATTTATATTTTTTGTTATGCTAACAAAATATTTGGTATTTGTTATGCCTAAATTGATATTTTTTAAAAAGAAAGAAATGGTAATATTGCTTTATAAATATTTTAAGACTAAAAATAAACTACGGTGATAATACATTAAAATGTCATATAGATTTCATTTTTCAAAATTTTAATACATCAGAATAAATCCATAATGACACAACTAAAATGTTTTAATATCAAAAAAGACTGACTTATAATTAATTTAATTTTTAAACTTGTCACCGAAAGAGTAATTTCTTGTTTTGATTTAAAATGACAGAAATATTCATAAAGGCAAATAAACGTATTTAACGTAACCAAAATGATACATGTATATAAAAAAAAAAATACAAACTGCACTAATTTTTTTCAGAAATCTACTTTATTGGTGATTATTACTTTTTATCTTGTAATAGAAACATTAATTCATGTATTTACTATTTTCCAGAATCCGTTTCTATAATCAATAGAATGTATATAGTAGTCTATATCCAACACTCCTCCACTTCTTTCTAGTCATTAGCTTAACACATTTGGTCAATAACTTTGCTGAAAATATAGGTGCAAACCAATGTTTGTTATTGACAAAAGACAACAGTTAAAAATTGCTATGAGGATTTTCTATTCATTAGCTTTTAAAATATAGTTGTAATTGTCCTTATTTATTTATAAAAAGTAACATAGAAATATGAATATCATAAAGTAAATAACACTTATTTACCAATATACATATTTATTTTAAGTAATATTCTTTATTAAAAAATACAAAGGATATTTACATAATTACAAAAGATATGTTTAGTTTGATTAACACAATTTCTTCAAAGGTGTCACAATACCCAAAGCATTGATCTCTTTACCTAATAAATCTTGTTAATTCACTTACTAATCAGTGATTACTATGTTGTATTACTTTCCTTTACTAATTCATTCATAGACTGCAAAAGATGTTGAACTACCAAATTTCACATATACATGGAACAGTTTCTGCCCATATCAATTCTATAGTATTCTTGAGCCAATACTTTAAGCATACATTAAAGTAATCTTCCCAATCTCTATCTAGCTTTCTCAGCCTATATATATATATAATAAATATAATGGTAATTAACTGTTATATACAATCTTTCAATCCAAAGTACTTTATTACTTTTGGTTAATTACTTAACCCTCCTCAACTGCTGTTAAATTAAAAAAAAAAAACATAATGGAAGCAAATGCCATTAACCCAAATCCCATGAATCCCAAATTTTAACATAGCAGCTTGTCTATTAATTATATTCATTTTATTTGTATTTATTAAAATTACCTCCTTAATTTTTCTTTCATTATGGTTTCTCTCTTCATGAAGAATTTTTGACACTTTCAAGATCAAACTTAAATTTATATTTAATGTCCTTTAATGATCCAAGAAAACTGAAAATCTTTGCTATATCCAGCTTTGTAAATTACATTATAACAGATATCATACTTAAACCAAAAAAATATCAATAATCTGTTGTCAAGGCAACACTAAAATTAGGCAGTAAACAATATATTAATTATACAGCTGACATTCTAATGTTTTTTTAAGCATGATAATGATGCTGATGCAATTTATAAATGATAATCAGATAGTTATGTGCACTTATGGTTTAATATATAAATAAAGGTATATAAAAATAAAATAGTTTATAATTCTTGCTTATATTGAATGCAGTTATATCTGTTTTATTGATTACAAAAAGCATCTCATTTAATAATTGAATGTATATCACCTTTCACAATTTAAAATAAAGTGAGTAAAATCTATTTAATATAAATAAGATTCAAGTCTATTCTGCTTTTGTGGTAGGAATCTTTAGGACATAGCATAGCTAATGAAGGTTTTTTTCATAAGTAACCATAAGAGATTTATATTCTCACATTTTATAGTTTAAATATATGCTAATATATGTAATATCTTATATTCACAGTGAGCTAATAGAGGGAGATTAAATGTTGTAATTTATTACAATAATATTTATAATTAGACTGCTTAGATGTCCCTACATACTACATATATTAATACAGGTATATAATAGGCCTGTATTTCAGTTATTATATTGTAGAGATGTCTACCCATTCCTCATATATGTATTAAATGGATATCCTGTACATGAGGGGTCAGATTGACATCACATCAACATGGGTGTGATGAGAATCTCAGTCTAAGGGTGGTCTTTGAGCATTCCATCATCAGATTTTCAATTGGATGGATATTTGAAGAGTTGGAGTGTGGAGTGGATTGAAGCCTGTCCATTAAAGTATGAAGATTGGTTATCTTAATATATATCTGAGCACTTATTGCATATGTGTGTAGAGATGATAATTTTCACCAACTGATAATTGCTGGTTTAGCATGAAATATGTATATTGGTGATTATTAATCTTTTCAACATATGTGTTCAAGTGTTTCAGTGTTATGAGATAGAGTGAAGAGTGGTGAGTCATGTGAAAGTCTGTGCTCATATACCCTATATATTACATATATTGATATAGGTATATAATAATCCTGTATTTCAGTTATTAGATGTTTTGAGTGTTAGCTAAGTAAAGATTTATTTCATATGCTAATTTTGTTAACTATAGCCGAGCACATTTTTGGCTGGTGAAGCCAGATTAATAGCACTCATGGAGTGGCTGGGTATGATGCAGCAATTTAATATGTAATGCTAATTTATTTAAATTAGAAATTTAAATATTTCTTTTGTTGGAGTATTGAAGGCTATTCACTTTTCTATTGATGGCCTAATTGTTATTAGCAATAAACCACACCTCTCTCACTTTACATTTTTTATCATCTTGAATCCATGAAAACAATTTTATTGGATTGAAAATATGGCCAGATTTTTGTTCATGCTTCCAGAAAACAGATTTATATTATGAGTTATTTTTAGCTTACTTTGACAAATATTTGTGTTTGGGAGACAGTATTGGCTATATTTTCTCATGACACTTCATAATATACCCATTTGCAAGTGGCATTGCTGCACTCAAATTTATACATGATCTGAAGTATTTTATTTTGGGATATTTTGTCTTTGGTATTATTTGGTAGTTTGTTTCAAGTTAGAGGAGTTCTAAGACTTATATGTAGTAGCAAATTTGGATTATAGAAATTTCTTAATCATTTTATTAAAGGATTTCTGCTATAGCCTAGTCTGCATAAACTATGTTAGCTTTCTGATCTATGTCACATTTAAACATTTAAAGAGAGTCTATGGTTTCTATTTAAGCTACTTTTTATTCCAGTGAGTTTGTGTGTTATAAGTGTAAGAGAATAAAGGAGAATTATACCTTGAATACAACAACCTCCAGTAGATAAACTACAAAGTATATTGTATATACCAAAGCTTTCCCACAAAATAAAAACAAAGTGTTACTACATACATTTTAGAACTCCCCTAATGTGAAAAAACTATTAAATAATACCAAAGACAAAATATACCAAAATCAAATACCTTTGATCATGTATAATACTGGATGCAGCAATATCACTATCAAATCTATATAATATGGCAAGCCACAGGCAAATATAGTGATTAGATTCTCCCATTCCAAATATTTATATAAGTCAGCTAAAATAACTCAGAATATAAGTCCATTTTCTGGGAGTATGAGTAAAAATCTGGTCACATTTTCAATACAACAAATGTTAAAATTCTTTGCATGGAGCCAGAAGATAGATAACTTAAACTGAAGAGGCATGGTTTATTGCTAATAACAAGCAGGCTATTAATAAAAAAGAAATTTAAATAATTAAGCAAACTAATTAATTATAAATAGAATGAGAAAAAGGAAAATAATCTGAATAATACAATAATATTTATAGTATATTGCTCTAGCATAGGATGAATTACTTTTTTAAATGTAAACGTTAAATATAAACTGCGAACATGATAAAAAATATCTAAATTTAAACAAAATGCATAATATTTGTATAAAATAAGTGTTTTTTAATGTGCATGATTTAGAAAATTACGTGTTAATAATAGATGCAAATAAATTTATCTATAAATATGTGATTTATCTATAGTTTTTCTGCATTTTTTATTTTATTTTATCACAAATTGTTTTGTTATAATTGAGAGAATATATTTTTATTATTAATGCTTTTTAAGATAAGAAGCTAAATAAAATGAGAGGAAATAAAATTTAAAAAGAAATGTCTATAGCAATATTAAAAAAAAACCAAAAGTGAGAATAATTAAGTAAATATTAATGCTACTATGAAAACTGGATATAATGTGAGCTAGAAGAATAAGCAGCTTTTCTGTTGAATAACATAATCTCCCCCAAAAATTATTTGCCAATAATTTGAGATAAAGAATAGAAAAAAATATTGAAAGTAATTTATATATAAAATTAAAGTAAAATCAATGATTATTGAGTTACAGTTATCGATCCAGCGAGTGAAAATTGAATTACTGTTTACAATTTATCTGCTAATTTGATGCTTGAATTTTATTCCATGAGCAACAAAACACGTGACAGATAATATAAATAAAAATAATAAATCTGTCAAATTTATTCCAGATCGTTTTTATTTTAATTCTCCTTGCATGTATTGATTTTTAAATACTTAGTGACCATTTAGAGCCCAATCCCGCCTCTTTTTAATTTTTAGATTAGAAATATTCAAAAGCAATAATACGACTTAAAAATAATTTTTTATTAATAAAAGACTTTTGTAAATAAAATATACACATAAATTTATTATTTGACAACGATTTCATTCATTTCATGTTAGTTTCATGCGTTTGTCCATGCTATTGAAATCTAGCTGATTACTGAAGAAGGTGACTGAAATTGCGTTAGCAATTGTATAACAATAATAAGCTGAACAAAATTTATTTTTTAATTTATTTACACACACGATATATATCACGGGTGTCCTAACAAGTCGATCGTGATCTATCGGTCGATCGCAAAGCCATTTTTGGTCGATCGCGAGGCCAATCTGGCAAGAGCTGTTGGGTAACGTGTGAAACAAATTAAGTCAAGATTTCCAGTTTTTTTTTGTTTTGTTTGTGTTCTAAATTTTTTTCCAATTCTAGATAGGTGAAGCCCACTAAGCCGTATCATTATTGAAAATAATATTTTTAATCTTGATTTAATGTAGCTAATTTGAATTAATAAATATTGTTAATAATTACTCATGTTGCTTTAATTCCCCCAGACATGAGTTTTTTGGTCCGTTAAATAATTGTTATTTTTTACTAGGTAGATATATAAAAGTAGTATGTATTTCACACCTCCCTCCACTTAGACTACGCCTATGACGACAAGTCGATCGCAACACCCTTTTAAAATAAAAAGTAGATCTTATGAACACAAAAGTTGGCTACCCCTGATATATACTATAGATCGATATATATTATAGATAGGTTTATGCAGACTGAATAAATACTGATAAACAATGACAGAATTATATATTTACATTTTAGTCTATTTTATGATTAATAATTTGTATAGATTCTTTATCAAGACTACCATGGTGCAATATTTACCACATTTAAAATCCATGTCCATGACTGGGCTTCAAATCCAGGCCAGATAAAACTTGAAATTTTTTTCAGGTTCCAAATAAATGTAAGATTTTTCTTTCAGAGAGCTAGCCTATATAAATTAAATAAACTCTCACTGTCTACTTTCTGGAGAGGCCTTTCCCCTACAGTGTATTATTTAAAGGCTGTTTTAATTTTTTAATTTTGATATTCATTCATATTGGAGAACCATATGTGAGACGATATCATTGTAATGTAAAGAAGAATATGTAGAGATAATGACAGAATAACAAACATAGTTCTGTTACTGTATATGGTTGCTAACATATACTCGAATATTTTTAAAAACATGAGGGAAATATTTTTAGTCCCCTCAAGAAATCTAAGCAATTAAACATTTATACCGGTATTTAAGAAATATTTTATTTTTTGTTAAAAATACATTTTAAACAAATAGAGATTTGAAATATTGTTGATCATATTAATAATATGTATATGCAATTTTTTTAAATAAGTAAATAAAAACAATATATGGTTTGATACAATGATAGAGTTGTGGATTCTAAGAAATCAAGATACCTGGGTCACGGCGTGCTACGTCACTTCTGGTATTAGAAAGTTACACATGATTCTGAGCAATGAACAATTTAATAATTTTATTATTATTATTATTATTAAATTATTTAACCATTTAAACACAAGATACTTGTTAATATATATATGATATTAGCAAAATATCCATAATTTTAAGAGGGGGGGGGGATTAAATCTAATATCTCTGATAAAATATAAGGTTTTAAGAAACATTAAAAAAATGTTAATATTTTAAAAAAAAAAATTGTAAAAAAATTTTTTAATATATAAAAACTAAAAAAACTAAAACGAAAACTAATATTCAATATTCAGAAGAAAAAAAACATATAATGTCAGCAGTTTCCACTTGCTTATACATCATGTACACACACACACACACACACACACACACGCACGTGTGTGTGTTAATGCATGTTTTAGATATATAATGTAATATTTTGGAAAACCAATAAAATACACTCGACAACAACATATAATAGTTTCTCCGTTATTTCTGAAATCTAAAAGATTTGTCTCAGTTTTATTATTCCTTCAGCAGAAAATACATTTTTAAATGTTTATATTGTATTTCATTGCAACTTTAAACGAATGTCAAATTATCAAGAATGATAACTACATACACACGCACACATTAATACATACACATTCACACACACACACACACACAGAGACAATGAAACCATAAAATGATGCGATCCCTATTGCCCTGTAGTTCCGTAATTCGATAATGTATAAAATGCGGTTGAGATGGCCAAGATCGATAAACTGGAAGAAGTGCGACTACTATTCCTTACTTGACTTGCAATTATTATGCATACAAGATTTATACATTTTCACATTCAATAAAATTTTCAGGGTTATTCAATAATATGTGTACTCTTAAGTTTTATTTTATTTTATTAGTGAAAGACTTTGCAGATTTTTTTACTATAAGAACTAATTAAGAATAATTCAATCTGTCAAAATAAAAGTCATAGATCAATTCATAGATCACATGACCCTATCTCTTAAGCTTGTAAGTTATAAGAATTGGCAATCCTCACTGTTTATAATTCAATCTGTGTTTTAAAACTGAGGCTAGCAAATTAAATACAAAGTTGATTAATTATTTATCTCAGGGATATTTAAAAAAAGAAAATTAATGCACAAATATAAAGTGTGTTTATGCATTTTAGAATATGATAATGTAAAAGGAATTTTATGTTCATCATCTTATTCAATAGTTTTATATTTCAAATAGCATTAATACCTTTTTTATATTGTGGATATGCAGTGACGATATTTCTTTAATAATAACAAAAGAGAAATATTAAAAAAATAAGTTACTTTATTACAAAATATAAAATAAATTATAAAAACGAACAATAATAAAAAAATTATATAAAATATCTAATAAATATTACTATTTGTTTCCTAAATCTAATTTGAACTTGAGATATGAAAAGTGTGTTGATCAGACAGCGTTGTGAAGACACTAACATTAAATAGGAATAAGGTATTTCTTATTTTAAAAAAAATCTCAGTTTAAATACTGGAGAATAATAATTATCATAATCATAAAAGATAAATGTTTTATAGTCATTCTTAATTAGTTTCACTAACTAATTATTAATCAACCTCACTTTAAAATGATGGAGAAGTTTTCACTCTTAACCTCTTTTTTGCTGATTATTTTATTGGCCAAGTGAGGTAAAAGTCTAAACTTTTAATTGGTCAATTCACACACTCAAGTGTCAATGCACAAAATCAAGTGTCAAAATATATTCAATAATATATTCACTTTAGTTTCATTTGTAAAAAGTATATTAATAAATTGTCATGTTATGAAAGTGAATGAAAGTTTTTTCAAAAATAAATTTTTACTTATAATTATAAAAATATTCGATTTTGAAAGCGGGAAATCTAAAACAGATATTATTCACTAATCAAATCGTTTTGTGACATCAGTGATTTCTTTGCTAATTTTACGCTGCAGAAAAAGTAAATAATTTTTGTTAAAGTCTTAACTATTTTTCTAAAATAATTTTATTTTTAGCATATTTTATCAAAATAATTTATAATTTATCAAAAAATACTTTTAAAATGGTCTAAAGCATTTGTTTATCATTTTTGAAATGAAACAAAAACAAATCGTAACTTTTCAGTTATTGACAACCATTTTCTTTGTTGTCGAAATGTAACAGCCAATAAGATTCAAGAAGAGACTGCCTACTTCTTTTGTTAGACTTTAGATGACCATTTTATTGATTTTTTACTTGTAAAATAATTCAAGAGAGAGCAGCATCTTATGGAACTTTTTATAATTTTTCAAATGACGGTAAAACTTTAATCGTGGCATTAAAAGTGACAGGATTTGGACAGTCAGAAGCTGATGCCAAATTGTCATGTTTTTAACCATGACTACCAAAAAGTAGGTTAAAGTATAAGGATTTTCTATCTTAATATAAACTGAATATTGATTATATATATATATATATATATGGGAGATGGTAGTCTGGACCAACTGATGAGTGTTGGTATGGCTTGAAATACGTATATTGGTGATTATTTATCTTTTCTGCATGTGGGTGGTCATGTGTATCAGTAGTATGAGGTAGTATGGACAATGAAGAGGCTTTAAAGCCTGAGTTCAAACCCCTATATTTACTTTTAAGAGAAGTAAGTACAAATCATTTCTTAGCATATGTAGATGATATTTATCACATTGGGCTTATTTATTTTGTCTCAAGATCCTTTACTGGATTTATTTGCAGGTTTAAATGTTAGAAGTGCTACTCCACTAACAAAATGTAAGTAGATTATTAGAATACCTTGATACATACTATATAATAGTGAAAAATTAATATTAACCTATAAGAGTGATGCATAAAATATTTCTTACAGATCTACTTTTTTTAATAAAAATGATTAACTTCATTTAACTTTGAGGTTGAAACTTAAGAACCCATAAAGCATAGTATTTGTAATATAGCACAGTTTTATATAAGTTTAACAATTATTCCCATTTATACAACCTAAACCTAATGTAAATCCTATTTAATCCCATTCAATATCACTTATAATATTAAATAAAATATTACATGTACATGGCATACTAATATGTGAAAAACTTTCTTACATTATTATTATTATTATTATTATTATTATTATTATTATTATTATTATTATTATTATTAATAATAATAATAATAATAATAATAATAATAATAATAATAATAATAATAATAATAATAATAATAATAATAATAATAATAATAATAATAACCAAGAAAGAAACAATTATATGAAAATGCATTAAATAAACCTTCAACAATTGTGATGATATAAAACTTATCCCAGTGAAATATTGACACTTGCAAAATATTTCAGAATTCTGGGGAATTTACAATCACTTTTAAAATAACAGCATCATAGATAATGTAAAGCATAAATAATTTCATTTTTTAATTTAATCTTTTCTGGAACAAAACATAATATTAATAAATTCACTTAGCATTCTTGTTTGCATTATTCAAGGTAATCTATATTTAATACATTAATCCATTTTTAAAATTGCTTATAACTTTGATGTTTATCATATTTAAGACTTGCTTATAAAAAGAATTGATAAAAATATTAAAATAGTTTGGCTAGTGAAATTTTTGAGAAGTAGTTGGCAGCAATTGGTTGGCCAGAATAGTTAGCTCCAGTTAGTTGGTAGCTGTAGCAGAAGTAGCCAGCTAGTAGAGTTGGTATTTGGAGAGATAGACAGAGCTCCCATACAAATGTTAGAATGCAAGGAGGACAAGTCCAGAAGCTACTCTATAGTTGACAATGGTGGATTTCTATAAAATGGTTTGCTTGCCTGAAATATATGACAATCCTAGACAGTCTGCTTGTCTGAAGTCTGCTAACCTTATATAGAAGAAAACTGATCAGTGCCAAAAATACCTGGATTATAACTTTTCTGATGAGACAGCCCTGGACTGATCCCCATCAAAAGAAACCATCAGTTGATTAATTAGTTATATGTGTGCTGTGTCTATATGCAAGGAACAAAAGATAAAAGCATCATGTCATATCTATGTAAAATGAATTGTTTTAAAAAATAATTCATTTAAAAGACATTTTAAAAATCTTTTTAGATTAATTTTAAAATGTTATAATTAAAAGCAATCTGTGATAGTGATACATATATATAGAGAGAATAATTTTCAATCATTTAAAATATATATTTAAAAAGAAAAAAATAATGCAAGTAAATAATTAAACCAGTATAATTTTTCTTAGATTAAAAATTTGTGTATTTTACTTCACCCAATCCAAGACTATAAAAGGATCGGAGGAAAAGATTAGGGGTAGTTGGTTATATTTTGTTGCAGTTTGCTATAGTTGGCAATAATTATAGCTGGCCAGAAGAGATGGCTAGCAGAGTTATACAACAAACTACCATGAAGATGTAAGAATGTAAGGAAGCAGATACTCTACAGTTCATGATGGTGTAGTTTGAATTCACATGGAGGAATTGACTAAATTCTTTGTGTTGAAATTCATAGCTACAAATATGTTATAAAATAACAGCTAACATGCCAAGAACAATCCTAGACAGAAAGGAGATAACCGCAGACCAACTTACTTAGACTATGCCTATACTGGACTTACCAAATCACCAAGAGAATTCCATCAGCTTGATGAAGTAGTTATATATATGCTGCTGTGTCTATTTGCAGAGAAGCACTGATAAATGTATATACAAAAGTGAATTGGTTTTTAAATAATTTATTTAAAAGACATTTTAAAATTTCTATATTTAATTTAAAGATGTTATGATTAGTTAAATGTGACCTGTGATGGTGATGTATATATTGAGACTGATATTTTTTAAATTATTTCTTTGGTCTGAAATGACATTTTAAAAGTGAGAGAGATATAAAATGATTCTATTTTTCATTTATTAAAAAAAAGGAAGACATTTTAAAAATGAAACAAATGCAAATATTTTTGTTTAAGTAAAAAAAAAAACCCAAAAGTAAAAGATAGTCAATTCTATATTATTCTAAAATGTAATAATTAATTAACATAATCTAATAAAAGCTGATTCTATTTTTTTAAAGGAAGAAATCTAAAATAAATCTCTTTAGAATAATCTGTTAAAAAGTAGTAAATAATAAAATATACCTGCTGGAGGATTTAACTTTTACCAGCAGTCAAGAAATTGTTTTTTTTTAAAAAAGATATTAAACTGTTATAAAAGAATTAAACCACATGATTCATATTTTTATATACTTTCAATATTGAATTAATTATGAAAAATATAATATTATTGTGTAAAATTAAAATATGATGTATGTAAATGTCAATGATCAAATATATACACACACATAAATATGTAAAATTTTAATTACATTTTCTTTGTATATGACAGTTCAAATATGTCTAGAAATCATAATGCAATGAGACACTGTGCATATATCAATGTGTATCAGATAGACATGTATAAGTACATTTAATTATTTATAGTATTTTTAAGTAACTTACATTTTTTTATAATTTTGTTATGACTATTTAAATACATCCAAAAATTATATGGCATGTCTGTGTGTGGACATATATAGGTGTTTTATATGAACATATATGCAAATCACAATGTAATAACTTGAATTTTGTAGTAATATTGTAAATCACAAATGTGAGCTATATTTATGTATATTAATCAAAATCAAAAAGATTATATATGTATATAGTCTTATTCTAAAGACATTAATATAATTTTTTTAATTGCTATTAATAAACTTGTATTTCAGTGTTAAAATTATTTCAGTGAACTTAATTCAAATATTATAGAAGATTATATATTTGCATCATCTCTTGGTCACAATACAGTAATTGAGCTTATGTTCTCTGAGCTAAATTCATCCATAACAGTCTGATATATTAAAGGGGATGTATATTAGTGCAGGGGCATACCAGTATGACATTGTCCTGATTTTGGCATTAGGATTATATTCTTTAAAGTCCATGCACTATATTTTATTTTAGTTTAGTCTTATTAGAAATTAACTTTATAGTTTGCCAGTACATTAGTGTTACTAAATGGCCAGATCATTGATGATGATCAGCAGGTTTTAATATCCCAGCATTATTGTTTTTATGGTTATATATATTCTGATAGATTAGAACTTAAGTTGGTGCATCCAAATTATGTTTAAATAATTGCCCCAAGCTGGCAAAGGCTAAATAGTTGGCCTTGTCTACAGTAGACCCATTTCAAATCAAGGCACAAAATGGACTGTTGATTTATGGTATTGATTTATGTTGATTGTTGATCATTCATGATGATGGATGATTTATATTATTTATAATGCTGGTTAATGTATGGTTATGATACTTTTAGTTGCTCTAAGGAGGCTGATCTCACAGAGATGTTATAATCTCATCTCTATAATATATAAGAAAACTTGTATATTTTGTAATAATACTATACCTTTAATAATACTTTACTTAAACATCATTTACGATGTAGAAAAGTAATTTAAAGTGATCAATTAATAACTTCACGCTCTTTATTTCAAACACTTCAGATTTGCCCATACATATACGGTTGGGTCGAAAATATAGGTGGATTCATTCTATATTTTCTTAAAGACTTTATCTTGGGTTTGAAAAAGTGGGAGTATTCATTTATATAGTTACATCTGCAAAGCGTATGTGTATCAGCTAATTGGCTTATTAATATTATAGATTATAAACAAAAACGTCGCGCTATATTAAAAAAATAAATGTCTTAAACATTATACTTATTTTAACATTATTATAAATTTTATATTATATTTTGATTATGAAGATATACTCCATCACCACAGGTTCATCCCATTCTTTCACTATGATATTCCCCATCCTGTTATAATATACCCATACTTAATTTTGATATATATATATATATATATATATATATATATATATATATATATATAATTTCAAAATTAAGTATGGGTAAAATAAACTTTTAAAAAGAAACACTATTTGTAGTAAAAAAACTATTAATAATTATTTATTCAACAGTAATTTTTCTCTTATCCAATTAATAAAAGAGTAAAATATAGTGAACTTACCTAATATAATTGAAATTGATAATGATAGAGTGATTGATTTTCATTTAATTAGTACTTGCGTTTTTCCTAAAGTAATATGTAAAAAATGAGTATTAAGTTGTTCTATCTTAGAGAATAAACTAATTCAAAATTACGTTAATATTGTGAATATTTGAAGTATAATTAATTAATTATTCTCACAGTAGTTGTCTGAATTTATTATTATTATATAATATCCAATGATTAGCAGAAAATATCCCTTTTTGTTGGCTAATAAATAATGATTTTAACATTTATAAGATTTCATCACACTTATAAAACATTGTATCAAAAGATCTAATAGTTATACTCATTTATATATATCCAAATACAATGGTTTTATTCTGGCCACAAACCATAACTTGCAATATATTGTCTTCTATGCTTTTTGTATATACATGACTAAATATTTGTAAAAAAAAAAAAAAGGCAAAACATCCCTTAAATTATACTTAAATTCGTAATCACAAAAATGAAACTACATATCAGTATAGGTTTTTTCTTTGCAGATAATATCCTAAGAAAGAAAATCAGTATGTGTTTGATACTTTCTCATGATTTTATTTCATTTTATAGATTATAGGAATAAATACAATGTAGAAAAATAGGAAGAATGTAACAGCTTGAATTAATAACACATAAATATAGATGAAGCTATGATTTGCAATAAATGAAAAAGAGATCAAGATCTGATAAAAAAATTATTGGTAAAAATAAGTCTTATAAAATGTTAATGATCATTAACTTGCAAAAACCATTGATGTCAACAGTGAAGTCACAATTGAATGAGATCATCACTGACATCCAATGAGTATCAAAACAGAAAACTTCACACACACACATACACAAGCATTAATAGTTCAATGACCATTTCAATTACTTTCAAATCTAATATAAATACTATGAAGTTAAAATAGTAATATAATGCAAGAATAAATATTTCAAGTCTTCCGTAGTTGACAATTGATAACTGGAAAAACACATCTATTAAAAACATTCCTTTTCAAATAGAAGCATATTGTTAATATTCTACCAATATATGTATACCTATTTAAGGAGATTTATTTAAACTTCTTTGCATCAATAATTTCAATCCCCATGGTAAAGTTGCAATCTTTAAAGTCAATATAAATATATTGGATCATGAATAAAGGTGAGATTCCACCTTTATTGTTAAAAGGAAGTTGCCTTGACAACAGTATGAAATTGTTAATTGTAATTGATATTGTCTAAGTGTTGATTGGTTTTTAATTATATATATGTGTAATCATTAAAATCAGTCAACATTTAGACAATCCCAATATCAATAACAATCAACAATGGCAATTTCCTTTTAACAATAAAGGTAGAATCTCACCTTCATTTATGGTCCAATATATTTATGGAGACACTTAAGATTGTAACTTGATCACATAGATTAAAATTATTGATACAAAGAAATTTAAATAAACCTCCGTAACCAGATAAATATAACCTGTTCTGAATGCAGACTAATAAAAAATATATTATAAATTACAAACTGCAATTATAATTTTCAAATTGCACTGAAAGTATTACTTAAATAATAAGTGTAATAGTGCTCAAGGCTAAATGAGTTTGTAAGTAATCATTAAAAACCTGTCAACACTTAGACAATCCGTATATTAATAACAATCAACAATCTCAAACTGTTGTATTTATACAAAAAACTCTGGAATAAACTCTACAATACTCAAAAAAGCAATACATAAAAATAAATAATAGCTGAAATCAGCTTACAATATACCAACAATCCTGAGAAGCAATTTACAATGAAAATTTAAAACTGAAAAACAACTTATTGAAGTCCCACAACACTAATTTTCAAAAAGTAGCAAGTCTCTCCTTAGAGTAATGCCACCCAATGCAAGCCATAGTAATCAATAGGTGCTACAAGGTTCTTGCATCAAAATCTTTATCTAATGCTATTGCAAATAATTGAATGTTTTGCAAATAGATGTAAATCCATCCACAAAATAACATAATTTATTGTGCAAAAGTTCATTTTCATAAATTAATTTTTTCAATGCACATTTTGGTTCAATCAATATAACTGGACTTATATATGTATTACATTAGCAAAAGGGTTTTCATTACTTCCATAATGTTAAATTGTAAAGTGTCAAACTAGAGATTTATTTTACTATTGGCCCATCTTTTAATTGATTTTTCTATGAGAGTGTAGATTGTTAATTTAATAAATTTAAAATTTCATAACTTTCTTTTTTTGAAAAATCACTATTAATCAGCTTTCAAATGTTTCTTTTTTTGTTAAAAATTATTATAATATACACATCTTGGAGAATACTCTTCAAGAAAAATATGTACACTATTTTTATCATTAGAGATCAAAACAGTGAAGTGAAACTAAATTGATGTGTTTTAGCACTTAGATTTTTCAATACTCTATCCTATTTTTGTTTTGAAAATTTTTTAATGATAACATTAATTAGCTTCCAAATTTTATTTTTGTGGCTTATGGCTAAAATTGTTATAGGATACATACCTAGGGAATGCTTTTAAAGAAACATATGCACAAAATTTTTATTATTACATATTGACGGAGATAAGGAAACTAAATTCATAACTAAATTTTAGCATCTAGTTTTCCATTATTTTACTATTCTTTTATTTTGAATTAATTTGACATCAGCATAAATCTGCTTTCAAATTCTATTTTTATTAGCTTATTTCTAAAATGATTATAGCATATATACAGCATTTTTTACTATTAGAGATAGAAAAAGGTAGATAAGCTAAATTGAAAATCAAGTGTTATATGGTAAAAATATTCTTAATTCTAATATTCATTTATGTTTTTATACTTATTATATAAATCTTAATTCATTCTTTTACCTAATTACTTAAAGTCATGACCTCTCATTATATATATATATAAAGAAAGTTACTGTTAACACTAACTGAAATAATTATAGAAAATATACAAACCATTATACAATTCCAAATATCCAGTAACGCCCTCTGTTTAAAGATCTATATCTCAATAATAGCAAACCTCCAGTAACGCCCTCTGTTTAAAGATTTATATCTCAATAATAGCAAACCTTAAGGTTTGCTATTATTGAGATATAGATCTTTAAACAGAGGGCGTTACTGGATATTTGTAATTGTATAATGGTTAAGGTTTGCTATTATTGAGATATAGATCTTTAAACAGAGGGCGTTACTGGATATTTGTAATTGTATATATATATATATTACAAGCATAAAGCTAAACTAGTCAATATAAAATCAAAACTACCCCAAATCCAAAATTAAACCAGACCAGCATAAAAATAATATAAAAACACAACCTAAGGTTTCACTGCTACAAGAAGACTTCTCAAGTGTAAAGAACTACACTTGATTTGATATATATATATATATATATATATATATATATATATATATATATATATATATATATATATATATATATATATATATATGTTGTAATAAATGATGCTTATTTTTTCATTTCTCATCATCATGTAATGTGTTATAAATAGTTATTTAAAATAAATCCAATTTGAAAATTAATGATTTCAATCTTTTTATAAACAAACAAAAACGAAAAATAATGTAGAAGTATTTACAAATCAGATAAAATCTATGTAATCAGGTAAATCATTGATTACATTTTGTTATTCACCAGAGTAGTTTATTTTTATAATATCTAGTAGCTTTCTTCCTATCGACCCAATTATTGTTGTGCTTAAACATACAACAGCTTTATAATAGACAAACATTTTGAGAAGCTTATTTCATTCAGTGTTTTCAAACAACACTACCATCTTTCAGAAAAAACAATAGTTTAATTCATAAAGGCTATAGGGTTTTACATTGATTTAAGGATTATGAAGATGCTGATATAAATCATCATTATTCCTAAAGTCATTGCATTTAAATTATATTAAACCTTTGTAGGTTTATTCTTTAATAAATGAAAACTTTATATTCTTGACCAAGAGATGTCAAAAAACTAGTGTTTTCTTCATATGAAATATTTTTTTAACACTAGCCAAATATTATATAATTCTAATTGACACAGAATATAGAAAAAATCATGTTACAAATAATAATCCATTAACCAATATGTCACAGGTTTTTTTTTCAATATTCTGTTCAATCCATATAAAACAATGGAAATATCTTGACAACCCATTTTATTTTAGTATAGTTTATAATTTTATCAGATAGCAGTTATATCCATTGTAATTTTGGACATGTTTCCAAGATTTATAAATATGTGCATTATAATGATCTTAATGATAAAATTGTTTTTATTTTCAAGCATTTGTCTATATTTTTATTTATCATAAAATAATCTGCAAAGAATATAAACAGAATATAGAGCCACTAATAACATTATTAAGTTACTTCAATTCTATGGTAGACATAAATTTAATAGTCATTTATTAAGTATTTCATGATTTGTTTTTCTTCATATTTACATACATTAGTTGCTGCTAAATTCAATTTATGAAGCATATGGGCACAATGATTGCTGATTGTACTAAATCTATTGATTAGACTCTAGTTATGACAAGAAAAATCAAATCTAACCAAGCTCCAAAATTTTGTGGTCCTCAATCATGGTTGAAACTTCTTTTTAATTTATTACAGGATATAATTCCAACCAAAATATTTCTTAATGATTGATTCAAGCTAATTCATGAATCTGCATGTGTTTTGTGCAATAATTATCCAGAAAAAAAGCTACACCTTTTTCAAACCTGCCCATATTTCTCATTTCTACATCTATTCATATTACATAAGCATATAACCAACCTCAAAGCAATTGCTTAAAAAATGTATAAAAAACTTTCAGTTGAATAATGCATCAGAAATTATTCACACACTAAGAACTATATGGCTTGAAGACTGCCATTATATTTGATAGTAAGAATAATGTACTCAAAAGAAATAACAAGGAATAGTTCAACTATACTCTCACATTTTTATCTAGGAACATCATAAACAAAATTTGACAATCAACAATCTACCTCAGTTGTGCTTTCTCCTAGCTTAAATCTTTATTCCTTTAATACTTCCAATTAGATTTCACTCCTAAAAATGAACATCTGGACTATTATTCCATTTAGTCATTATAATTATATTAGAATATGACATGCTTCAAATTTGGATTACATGTTATGGTACCATTGCAGTTTCATCAAACTTTTGCCCATGTAACATAAATTTATTTTATAGTAAATATATTAAAATTTTTATATAGTTTGTTATTAATAAAGTTTTTTTTTAATAAAAAAAATCAAATTCATTTGGTTTTATTGTTGGATATGAAAAGAGAAATTTATTTTGAATTTCATAAAAATTCCATTCTTTATGCCATGATTTTTAGATTTTATATATATATTTATACATTCTTGTAAACTGTTTTTGAATTTTAAAATTAATTTATGAATGCATATTTTTTTTAAACACACATCAATATTTAAATGTAATGAGTTATAAAATATTATTTAAAATTAATCCAAGGTGAAAGTTAGACATTTTATTTTTTTATAATCAAACATCAATAACAAAAAAAAGAGAAAATAATATAGAAGCATTTACAAAGTAGATAAAATCTATTCAGCTATATACTGGTCGTCTGACGTAATTACGAATTAATTATGCATTATTTATATAAATTTGCATTCAAAATTAAGAGGGGATATTTGTGGAACTTATCAATTAAATAATAAAAAATAAATAATAATTAAAATAAACAATTTAATTTTAATTAAAAAAAAGATTTAGATCACTAAAATATTATAGTTCTCTTTTCCAACTACTGTATTTATCTCTAAATTAGTTTATGAATAATGAAATTCTGGAACAAGAGCGAAATGAATTATAATATTCATTTTAACCTAAGTGTGTATATATATATATAAGTACTGTATATATGTATATAAAGACAAAATATATAGGTGTATATATGTTTTATGTCATTATGAACAAAAATATCAAAGTGTAGAAAATTATAGTTCTTTTTTATTAATTTACCACTTTTTATATTTTATTACCTCTTTTTTTTTAAAAAAAAAAAAAAAAATTAAAACTACCGATAAAGATATTATAGACAGAGGAGTAATATTGTATTTACAATAATGACACTTATAAGTCACAATACATATACATATACTGTATTAAGTTTTTGCATTAAGTAGTCGAAATATTTCAGAAATAATTTACTAAGCTCTTTAACGATTCCACTTGGGGACTAATTAATATTAATACATATTTATAACTGCTTTTACTAATATTTAGGAAAAAATATTAGGTCATATATAATTTTTAAATGGAAATAGATGTGTTTTATCTTTAGCCCAAAATTTATCTTAGTAATAATACATAAGCTTGAAGATATGTTATTGTAGATGGATTTAATTGTAATATTCCCAAAAATTGACAAATAATATAAATACTTATATATAATACAATATAAACTATTATTGTCATAATTACAGACAAATATATTCATAACTCTCCTGATACAGTAGTGGCTTGTTTAATAGTCATGACCTGGGGTTGAATTTGAACCAAGTAAACTCAAACCTTTGTCAGAAGGCTTGAATTTTTTTCCAATAGCTGATCATAGCTAAACATCCAATATTGAGTGGTAAATAAATATTTACCTTAATTGAAAAACACTTAAATTCTATTAGTTAGCAATTAATTGACAATTTTGATGAATACTTCCTTTTCTTTCAGTGTTTTTCCATGAGGGATTATTAAAGAGACCTTTACTATTTAAATGTTTTTTATGTGTGTATGTAAAATAAACAGGAAACTATAAATGTGTAGTAACAAATCAATACAAAAAATGTAAATTTTCATGTAAAATTATATTTATAAGTTTGAGTATACTCTTTAATTCGTAAAAATCCAATTAAGAGCCCTTTCAATGTGTTACATTATTGTCAAAATGATAAGCAATGGATGGGTAGCAAAATCTGATTTAAAGTTGCCTATTTATTGATATTCTAAAATCTGCAAATTTCAGTACTGCACTTTGCATGTCCAATGAACCATGCCATATTCATTTTTCTCATAATATCTTTCATTTCTTCAAAAATTCTGAAATTGGTAGTTAAAAAAATATAACTAGTGTTCATTTAATGGTCCAAAAAATTAAAGTAAGTTGAAGAACTAATTGGCTTTATTATAATTGCCTATTTGGACCATGACTGATGTAAAAATGAAGGAAAATATATTAAATTCTCTACCTAAGAGCAATTTGAGTAAGTAGGTAATAGATTCCTATTTATGAGTCAATAACGCTTTGTTATCATTACCAGTAAATTGCTTTCCATCCTTTAAATATAATTTATTATAGAATCTCAATTTTAAAGCTACATAATAAGTTTCAAAGGATACTAAACATTTTAAAGATATATACTGTACAAGACTTAAAAATAATTTTTTTATACCAGTATTCAATAATAAAGGTATACTCTTTTTATCTAAAATTATATATAGATTATATTTATTTAAGTATATATGATAGTCTTATTTTATAAACAATTGATTGTTTGATATTGAAATACAAGTATAA
This sequence comes from Epiperipatus broadwayi, assembly GCA_028023455.1. Lineage (NCBI taxonomy): Eukaryota > Metazoa > Onychophora > Udeonychophora > Euonychophora > Peripatidae > Epiperipatus > Epiperipatus broadwayi. The sequence goes on along the minus strand of JAQFVV010006304.1, from coordinate 2,632,892 downwards.
GATATATACTTAACCTAGATGTAATTAAAGAGGATTTGAACCCAGACTTTCAAACTCCCTACAGCTATCCACTCTACCCAATATCACTGATACATATGGCTACTACAAGTAAGAAAGATAAATAATCTCCAATATATGTATTTCATGCTGAACCAGCACTCATCAGTTGGTTCAGATCAAGTGCTGGGACAACATGAAATATGTATATTGGAGATCATTTATCTTTTTCACATGTGGCCACATGTATTAGTTATATTGCATAGAGTAGATGATTGTAAGGAGCTTGAAAGTCTGGGTTCAAATCCCTTTAATTGATTGTTTGGTTGTTGGAAAGTAGTTTCATGGTTAGCATATGGTACAATTATAAATAAATATCAGTTCTAAAATATTCAGAAGAATAACTTACAACAAATGAATGACTCTAAATTATAGAGGTAATAATGTGAATGTTTTTGTTAAATGATGATATATTTTATGATAGTATATATAAAAAGTTATATTAGATGCTGTCAAGTCAGAGTTGACATCTTTCAATCACATTCACGATATTCTGCCTATTCACAAAAATTTCATCATAGAATGCTGCAGCAAATTTATATCTATTATTTCCTATGCAAATTTAAATAATATTTTACTGGATTTCTTATTTAGCTGGAAAAGTCCTAATTTATAAATATAAAAACTTTACAAAAGTTTAAAATGGTGATTGAAGATTTAAAAAATAGCATTAAAATTCACAAAAATATAAGTACTATCATACAAAAGTTTAACATCATCATCATCAGAACTTGGTGTTTTCTTGAAGGTTTGTGATGATGGTGTTTTAGTTGTATTTATATATTGATTATTTCCGTCATCTAATATAAGTATGAATGTCTTCAGAAAAAAATTAACTTTATTTAAATATTCCAAATATATTAATTCTTAGTAATAGCACATCAAACACGTTAGTATATGCACAATGTTTTGAGTGATATTATTCTTCCCTCTTCTTCAGGTATTGCTAGTCTGACCAGTGATAACACTAGCATGGCAATCAAACCCAGATCCTTAGATTCTGGAGTATTGACTTTTTAGGTAACACTCTAACCAACTGACAGAATGGCTTAGTTGGTTGAAGAATTACCTTAAAATTCAATACTTAAGAATATACATATCTAGATTCAAATCCCATGCTAGTACTGTCACTAGTAGGCCAGCAACACCTGAAAAAGAGGGAAGAATAATACCTTTTGAAACATTGTGCATATACTAACCTGTTTGATGCACTATTATTAAGAGTTGAATGTGTTTGAAATATTTAAATTAAATTAATTTTTTATAAAGACATTCAATATTCATATTTGTTCAGAATATAAACTAAAGAGATTCTGACTAATGTAAAGATTATAGACAAAAAAGGATTTTTAGTTCTGTTTAAAAAGAAAAATGACAAACAATATTAAAAAATTTAATCCACATAAGGCAATGGTTTTGCTGAATGCTCTAAAAACTATAGGAACAATACAGTGTAAAATGATTTTCAATAATAAAAATATAATGGATTAAAAAACTTAATAATAATTGGAATAGATATTTTTATAACTTAATGAAGACAATCTGCCATGAGCTAAATATAGTTTACTTTCCTTAAATAAAAGTATATGAATTACTAATTGTTCAAGAGATCATATGATGTTCAGGCATAAATGGTACTTTTTACATAATAGTTCTATTCAGCTGCCCAAACAGATTTATTTTTAGTAATCTAGGAATCTTAGCTTTCGAGTCTGTCACTCAATCTTAGCTAAACTATATAAGACAAAAAAATCTGAATAATGCAGTAGGATTAATTACAGTATTTAAATTTTTTTGGTACAGCATTATTAATTTGTTTTTTATTGAATATCCAATAAAAATTTACATTTTCATGAATAATTTTTTTACTGTCTTTATATTATGAAAAAAATAATCAAATGATTTCTAGCTTCTTAGAAGTGATAAAGCAGAAATCACAATCCATGGACTTTGAGTTTTCAGAATCCATTATCTATTATTGCATTAAATTATGTAGAACAAACTAACTAAAGGGTTTATTTATCATGAGATCTTAAAGAAATTTGAATACCAAATATGATAGAACTAATGTGAGAGTCCACAATCCTACTCCTGCTTTAAAACATGCTGGAGAAAATAAATTGGTGTATTGCTTGGGAATTCATAAAAAAAAGAGCATCATAAGTGATAGAGTTCCATATACATATTATTTATAAAGCTATTTAAGTTTTGTTTTTTATAGGGTGATTAGTTTTATTAATTTTTATATGATAGCTTTATGACAAAAGAAAGAGCCAACTTAAAATCAAATAGATAATCTGTTAAATTAATTTATATGATTTTCATTGATATAAATAAAGCAAACATTTTCTATAAGTCTATATTTGTGCTTATATATATATATATATATATATATATATATATATATATATATATATATATATATATATTGTACCCTTACTTCGATGTATAATATAATTTGAAATACAACTAGCTCAATTAAATTGTTATGCTTAATTAAAATTTGCATATCTATCTTTAATATACTTTTATAATATCATATTCTAATTAAATTTATTATCAATTATCAAAATCAATATACTTCTTTATTATGTATTAACCAAATAAGTATTTATTAAAAATCATGAGACTGTGAAGTAAAGTTACAAAGTAATAAGTAGATTTACATTGAGTCAATATCTTCCAAACATATTGTCTCAATGGCATAAGAATACTATTACCTCCTTATTAACTTACTACTACCTCTACAGCATTCTTATGGCTTTTAGACGTGTGCTCTTCCGATCTTTAATAATAATAAAATAAATAAATCTTAACTTTTAATTTTAAAATATAATTAAATAATCTCAGGTTCTTCTAATTATCTTAAAGTAATGATAACTCATGTAAATAAGTATGATATGGGATTTTATATCAAACTTAAATACACCTAACTTATTTTAATAATAATAATAATAATAATAATAATAATAATACTCTTAGGTATAACTTAACCTTATCTATTCCTATTATATCATCAATCATTAAATAATAATAACATGTCTATCTTTTATTTTCATATAGTATCTTAGTTTTAGAATAGATCAAAATCTTACAACTTAATAATCTGTGGCAACAAATAATATTGTATTCTTATATTATACATTATAATCACTCTATGACCACTGTAATAAGATGTAATAATGTCAATCAATTCTCATAAATAATAATCAGGAATATATTGTATTTATTTCTAAAATAATATTAATAAATTTATATTGTGCAAATATTATGTTTGTTCAAATTATCTACTGTCAAATGCTGTGGTGCAAAATAATGAACTCGTACACACTTTTAAAACAAATTAAACAAATTTATTTACATTAACTTTAATTAAGAATCTATTTACAATATTTACAGTTCAAAATTAGAAAAACAAAGGAAAATAAAATATATAAAAATATTAATCCGATCTGTTTATACTGTTACCAACTTATATTCTTAATACATAATTTACATTCTTTTAAAATGCTGTACTAATAACATTGAAGTATTTTCGAACTTACACTTTAAATACATTTCAGTAAGCTTCAATTATTACACATAAATTTATGTAAATATTGTTTATGTAGCACATGTAAACAATTAAACTTTATTAATTAAATTGCGACATCACTTAAGTATTACTGTTATTCATTTCATCATGTACTAGTATGTGTTCACTTTACTATTAGTATTACTCTAATAGCATAAACATAGAAACCAATGTATCTCTTTATAATGTAATAACAAATAATTGATTATAATTTTATATTTCAGTTATCATGTAATTCATGCTACATGTTTTATCAAATATGCATTACATATATGTACTGTTAGAATAATAATATTTAAATTATTCATTAATTTCTTTAAAAAACTCATCTATTAGATAAATTCTATGATTCTTTTCATTAAAATTATTACTTTACTTTTATGGTGTTATTCTACTCCTTCAAAATAACCTTTCTTTCTACAAAATATCCTCTAAAAATTATTTAAACTTCTCTTCCGAAAAACAATCATCAACTTTTTAAATAAATACTAATTATCCAAAACTATTTATACTTCATCATCTATATTCAGTTAAATCTTCAACTCAAATATAAACTTCTAATTACAAACTTAACTTCTAATTTATCCAATAAAATAAAAAATAAAAATATACAGACTTTGAGATCTCTCCCTAACTTGAAATAAAATAATTACTTGTATGAATAATAAATATAATCTCCTAATACTCCAACATAATAATAATAAAAAAACTAAAATCAAAATTTATTTAATAAAAGAATCATATAATTATTTTCTAAGCTTCTTACGTAATGTTGTATCATATTTATATCATAAAATCATTATGCATATATTAAATAAAAACTTATTACTTTATAATATAATCTGTGTGATTTTTAAAAATATTCTATACATTCATTCAACAATAACATATCATTCAGTTGATCTAAAAAAACATATTAAATACATTAAAAAAGAATTATTATTATAAGTAAAGTTCACCATCTAGATAATTATTTAATGTATAGTCCATCTTCCAATATCTCTTCGAATTACAGCTTCATAAAAATAATTCACATTTATACTCACGATCATTCTACCCACCCAAAATATTCCTGTGTTATATTAATTATAAAAATAAACTTATGCAATTAATCATTATATTATTTTTTAGTTAATATTTAAAGAAATGTACCTATCTTATTTTTATAAGATTAATAATATTTAATTTTTATATTAGATAAATAAAACAGAGTTCATATTACGTGACTCCAGCGATGTTTTCTTTTCCACCATAAAGTTTTTTTTTAATCCTAGGCACATATTCACTAGCACACCATTTCCTGTTTCCGGTCCATCACGTGTTTTTTAAAAGTTTATGAAAAGCGAAAACGCTCTTTTAAAACCAAAATAAAAGTTAATCAGTTCTTTCACAAAAATATAATAAAATTAAAATAGTTGCCATTTGATCCGGATGCCAGTTCTTTAAAGAATATTTTATTTAAAAGTTATTATTCTTGAATTAGTTTATAATTTATGAAAAATTATCATTTAATTATTTTAAATTAACTGGGGCGTCCATGATCACTTACGCGACTCTTAACAAAATATCCAGGTAAGAATAAGCTTCTTCATCTAAATGACCAGCGTTTAAATTATTTCAATATAATAATTTTTATTATATTAAGAATTCTAACTAATTATTTTTCAATTTATTTGCCTTTTTAAAATTGTCAACATTCAGTCTTCTAAACATAAAGACTTAACAAGACAAGTATTTATAAAACTACTTTCCATTTTTAATATCTTTACTTTTAAGATATATTTTTTAAATTTATAGCTTGCGAAAATACTTTCTTCATAAAGAAGTATTTTATTCTCTAAAAATATCTATTTTTTTCTAATAGTCAATAGTAATTAGCTTTTAAAATTATATACTGTCCAAAATACTTACTTTTCTTACCATCCTCGTCATTTTCCTAACTAATCCAACAGTTTTTCATGACTTCTAGAGTAAAGTTTCCGATATATTTTCACTATATATGATGCTCCCATGACTATTTGCCTATAAATTGAGCCCAGTAGAGACGATCGATAGGGAAAAAATTAAGTTAACACTGCATATTTATCATTTAAAACTTTTATAAATTATTTATAATGACACTCTTGTAATTTTAAAATTGATTTTAAGAGCGTCTATCAAATTTACTTTGCTATTTTTAATAACACAATTAACTTGAAAAATTCAATCACAGAGTCCTCTCCTAACAATTGAACTGAGCTTTTATACCGGAAGAAACTTCCCATTTGATTGGTAGATTAAACAATCAACTTTGCTGGCTTATTTACATATTTACCAACAACACAAAATTAAAAATAAATAATGACTTATTTAATATTTAATATTTATTACATTATTAAATTTTAAAATAATCTTTATCGTTTATTTAAATCTATTAAACATTTTTTTTAAAAATATTCTTACTTACTTGATTTTAATTTTAACTCTTTATCAAGATTATTTAAAATAAACTCAAGTCTTTTTTATCAGTTATATTTTTAAAGGCAATACTTTAAAATCAGATTTAATATTTCACATTGATTATCTTTATTTTTATCTCGTGATAGCTCACGTATTATTTATAAATTTTATAACATGATTTTTAAAATAGTTTAGCAACTTTATTAGATAACTTCCAAGCATGTGTGTGTATATTTAACTAACATCTGTTCTTTACAACACAAGAAACGCTTGTCATCGTCAAAAAATAAACTAACAATTGCATTTTTTAAAATAAATATTTTTTAAATAAATAAGATATTATAATAGATTTTAAAAAATAATTATCCAATATTATTAAAATCAAATATTAGTCTTTTATTTAAGTACTTACAATAATTAAAATATTTATATTCTTTTATAATATTATTTTATCAACAATAAATATATGCATTTAATTTTAACTTGTCTTTTAAACACTTTTAGCTTTAAAATACCTATTTATTAAATATATTAATGCAGTATTGATTATGGCCATTTTTCCCCAACTATATGTTATAATCATCATCATTTAAAATGTCTCCCTCTATATCAGCACAATTTCACATATCAAATACTCATAGATTGCTTTAATTAAATCTTTTGAAATATTACCATAAGTAAAATTAACATCACATATTCAAATATATCTTAAATTTAAAATTTTTAATAGATTAGCACAAAATTAGATGGTGACCCATACAAAAGGGCACAATATATATATATATATATATGTATTTATACCTATATTGATATAGGCACATATAATTTTATCTAAAAAATATATTGTTAAAATAATCTTTCATTAAAGAAAAACATACCAAATCTCTCTTTTCATTCAAGAAAAAAATAATGTTAAAACTAAATAGTAATTTAAATTCAAAATATATGTGCGTATATATGTGTGATTTGTAAATAAATAAAATGTATCTCTTGGGAAATAAAAAGGGATTAACATTAAAATCTAAGGCAAGTATTAGCTATTAATAAAATAAAACAACACATTTTATTGACATGACTATGACTAATTGAAGCAATCTTCCAAAACACGTTTATCAAATGATTATCATTGGAATTTGACATCAGATCTTTGCCGGAGATATTAGAAAGACAAGGTGCAGGTATAAATAGACCTTTTTTTATCGGACAATTCATTCCACAAATTAATTGAGTGTGTTCAGTTCACAAAGTTATTGAGTGAGTGCAGTTCGGAAATTAATTGAGTCAGTTAAGAAACAAAATGCAGTGCTGAGAATATTTTGGAGAGCATTCACCTCCCACAGCCTAGAAGTCCTTAGAAAACAGCAGGATCTGCCTGTGAAATAATATCAGCGTAACATTGTAGAAAATCTCCATCAGTATCTAATTGTCTCCAATAGTAATAATCATGAAAATCGGAAACTCATCAAGGAAAAGTCCCAGCCACTGGTAGCATTCATAATGGAATTATCCTCACTGAAAGCAGCCTCCCCAAAGAACAAAATTCTACGTCAACATTCAAAACGCCGTAGGTAAAAACATTTGCTTATTTCGTTTATACTGTAATAGCCATTGTATTGCTTAATTCATACAGTCTTTCAAGAGTCTAATTATATGAACTTATATCATACATAAATGAACTATTGATGTGTGTGATTAAATTTCAAATGCTATGTAGTCCTTTATTATCATTAATATGTGTGTACATGAGTTAATATGTGGTCATTATATCAATATTTATTAGTTAAATTAGAATGTTCTGTTATTAAATCTATAGGAATGTTTAAACCATTTACAAATGTTAATTTAAAAGATGCTTGTGTTTTATTAGAATTATAAAATGTTTAAGGTTGAATAAATAAATGTTAGTTAATAATTATCTTTAAATTAAAACTTTATTTGTTGGTCAATTCTTTTACATTCCTTTTCAATTCTTTTGGCACTCCTTTTACAATTCTTTTATCAAGTCTTTTAACCACTAATTAAGTATAATCTCTTAGTGATTACAAACTTAACTGAGCTAGTCGTGAGGATTTAGGCGTTGAGTTGGTGGCCCTGTTCAAGAAGCCCTTTGGCTATTCTTAGATTCTTTTAGAATAAGACCAGCTGGCTACCCATGGTTATACACAAATAAAAGATGCTTTGGATGTGGTGTTGAACTTAACAGCTGAGAAGAAGCTATGTCCTGGAAATGTAATACTGGTTATATACTTTATGTAGCATATCATTTGGGCATACACATACTCTGAGTATGTTCTTCTCTGCCTAAGAGACCGGTGTTTCGAATGGACATATTCGAACCCGGTTCAATATATATATATATATAAGAATAGGAATACACATCTAGTACTTTAATATACAATATTAAATATTAAGACCAAACCATTGTGCAATAAATATTTTAAAATGCTCTCTAACTTAGCATAAACCAATTATTAGCAAGAAAGCACCATCTCTTCTTGTGCCTCATTTATCAATATAGGGTCAAATACTTTGGTTAGAAAAATGAATATTTAAAGCAATCATGCAAGTATCTATGTATATACATTTTGAATATTTTATACCATATATACAAATGCCAATTTGTAAAACCATTTGTCTGGTCCTTTTTCAGAAACATCTACTTTTATTTCAAACAGATGGTGTGCAATTGTTGCTTAACAACATTGATTTGAAGTATAATGCATAATTTCTAAGATGTAATTTGATATTTTAATTTATAATATTTTAAAAATATTTTTGCTAATCATTAAAAGCATATGTGGTATGAATAGAAAATGTGCATTAATGTTTACTTAACTGAAACACAGGCTTATTATATACCTGTATATAATATATAGGGTATATGAGCACAGACTTTCACACAACCCACCACTCTTACTCCTATCTCATAACACTGTACACTTTAACACATATATGTCAAAAAGATAAAGTCACCAATATATGTATTTCATGCTAAACCAGCAATCATCAATTGGTCCAGATTACCATCTCCACATATATGCTATAAGTATCAGATATATATTAAGATAGCCGATCCTCATACTTTAATGGACAGGCTTCAATCATACTACATTCCAACTCTTCTTCAACCATCCATCAATTGAAAATCTGATCATGGAATGCATAAAAGGCCACTCTGAAGCTGAGATTCTTGTCACACCCCATGTTGAAGCAGGTCAATCTGACCTTTCATGTACAGGACATAATCCATTTAATACATATGCAAGGGATGGGCAGACATCTCTACTATGTAATAACTGGCCTTAGGTCAACATGGGTGTGACAGAATCTCCTCCTTCTCGAAATGACCTTAAGAAATTCATCATCGAGATTTTCAATTGGATATATGGGCTGAAGAGTTGGAAGTATGAAATAGATTGGAAGCCTGTCCATTTAAATATGAGGATCCATTATATATTATATAATTACTTATATTTTTAATATTGAGAGATGGTGTCTGGACCAGCTGATGATTGCTGGTGCATGAGATACATATATTGATGATTATTTATTTTTTGACATATATATTTTAAATTTTATCAATTATTATGATATAAATTGAGTGGTGAGTTATTTAATGATCTGTATTATATACTATTAATATTTATATTACAATCTTATTTAATTTTAAAATTTAATTTTTGAAATTAAATTATTATTATTTTTTATATTGTCAACTATATTTAATTGGTTGAACAAGATAACATATATTAACCTCATATATTAATAATTATTTTAATGTTTTCTTTGACATCTATAAACGTAATTTAATAAAAATATTGTTCAGCAGTTCAAAATGATTAAGTTTAATTTATAAATTATTTAACTAGATATGTAAAATATTTTCTATTTTTCACTTTCATTGTTTTAATAAAATTATTTCATACAATTGTAAATATTATTGTTTGATATGATATCTAATAAAATAAATTTATTATTGTATTAAGATGAATGAAAAAAATTTAACAATAACTAATAATTAATAAATTATTAGTAAAAACAGAAGTTACATAGCAAATATTTGTTAATAAACAAGTATAATTAAGAAAAATTATAAATAAAAACTGCATGTTAAGAATTTTGAGTAGGTGTATTAACAATCATTATGAATCATATTGCACTTATTAATATATTCACTTACATCATGCCTAACTTGAGCTCAAATTTAACACAATATTTTACTCTGAAATTTATTTATTTCAAAACAGGTTTTGTATATTTACGAAGCTATTTCAAAATCAAGTTGACATCCAATACATACTGCATTCATTGTATCAAAGTTAGATTTTTTTATTATTATTATTTTAACAAGGAAATAAGGAAAAACACAATTTTATTTATTAAACAGGTAAAACTCTCATATAGTAGTGCCACCTGTGCCAACCAGAGTAATCAATGGATTCCAGAACACTTGTGCGTAAAATCCCCATCTAATACCTACTCATCCATTATCCCCAGACTAGTTTCAGACATGGCCTTCATCAGTGAGGAGCCTTGGAAACTAGGTCTGGGAATATTAGATGATATGAAGATTTTGTGCACAAGCCTTCTGGCAGACATTGATTATTCTGGTGGTGCAAATGTTACTGTGTGGAAAGTTTTACCTGTTTAATAACAGTTATGTACTAGCATAAGAGATGATGATCATGTGATGTTTAGTATTTTTATTTATTGTTATTTGCTGTAGTTATTATTAATATTTACCTGTTATTTCTTGTTATAGTTATTATAATTACTTTGTTAGTTGTTAGATGATAGGTTAATAATTTAATAGTTGTTGCTCAGCAAAGAACTAGTAGTTTCTATATATTTTTATTAAATAAATAGACATTTTATTGCAAAAGAGTTAACATTTACGATAAAATTATATTTGATATGGATTGCATTTAAACAGATATTTAAAAATGTGAAATTTGATTATAAAATACAAGAAAACCATTACCATCATTTTGCTTACTCATGTTTTACAAGCTTTTTTAAACAGAGTTTTATGTGTAAGAACTGTCACTAACATACCTTATACATTTAAAACAAAATATCAGCCTCACACATGTATCATAATATATGTCTGTGTGTGATAAGAAACAAATATATTTATGAAAACTCTAAAATGATTATGATTTAAAAGGCTATATATTGAACTACCACTAGATAAGAATTAAATACAAATATTTATGTACATAGGAAGGAAATAATTCTTAGTAACATAACAACACTTTTTATTAATATCTTTCTTCAGTAAGCATTATTTATTTAGCCAATCAGTAATTCAGTACTTTAAATGCCAAACCATTCCTTTGTTAAGACCTCTATTTCTTCTAGAATGCTATCACAGTCTAATTCTCATGTTTTAACAAAATGCACCACATAAATTTAATTATTTCTACCAACTATAAGCTGAGCACCTCAACACCCATTGATCAACAATGTTTTACCACTATTTTATACTTAGAATTTTTTTTTTTACAGTAGTCTGTTCCTTAATAAAAAAACATACTAACATAGTTTTTTTCTAACTAAATCAAAATTGTTATTATTTTTTTTCATTGCTATTCTTGTTAATTCTTAGCATTTATTTGAATTTCTTTTATGATACTTGCAATAAAAAATAAAATACTACTATTCGCCTTCATATATTGATAAATGCACTTTATCAGAGGAAGTTTTATATATATATATATATGTATAAATCACTGGTTTGCATCAAATGAATTTTTAAAATAACTCTTGACATTTTAAACTTTGATATTATGAGGCGCACAACAAATTGATAATTTAATTTTATTCATTTGGATGTTTCTAATGATTTCAAAATATTTTGCAAAAGTCATGTTGTGAATTAAAAGAAATCTTTTACGTTCACTTCAATCTATGGGAGATGATTAGTGATTTATCAATAGAAATAGTAAACGCTACAGTTAGTTTATTTAACTTTTAAAATATCTACAGAAGTCTTTATTAACATGGTAGTCTTCATCTTGATATGTTATAGTGTAAAAAAAAAAAAGTTTCAGTAAATGAGATATTCCTGTTGTATTTCAAGTTCCTTTTACCAAGAGTACATAAGAGTATTTAAATTTGCTCTTTATGTTTACATATACAAATCAAATACATACAAAATAAAAAAATTTTTTTTATCATTTAAGCTATTAGTATATTCTGAGTTAGCGTGATTTTGAAAAGTTACATTAGCTCTTATTACCTTCTCTCACAAAATATAGCAATTATAAAAAATAGTTTGCATGTCAAAAAATGCATTTATTAGTAAAAACTTTTGTAATAAAAAAGGTAATTTAGTCAAAAATATAACCATTTAATGAATGAAACATTCATATCATATGCATGTTGGTAATAAGATTGTAGCCCACGCATACACTCATAGATAAGAAGAAATAATAAATTATTTAAAAGTACTTAGCTGCAACAGTTTGATCATTTGCAGATTTCAGTATGTAATATGTAGACATTTATGAATGTATGTTATTTAAGTATATTTGAAAATATTACATTCTTTGCTAAAATGTGAAAATCAATATCAGTGTAAATACAAATCATGCATAAAGAAAGATTTCATGACAGCATCTATGTATTGGTTATATAATCAAAGTGGATTATACACATTGCCTTCATGAAACACTATTTCTGGGAAGAAAATATTATCACGATATATATCTATATAACTTCTTCGCATTGTTAACTAATGGTACAATATTATCAGTGAGATATTTAATATTTAAGATCATTACATTTTCATTTATAATCATTTTAAATCCCACAAAATGAACTATATAATGATAGTGGATAAATCTCTGTTTATAATTAATAAATATGTCATAAATTTAATCGATTATTACACAAAAACATTCTTGTAAATTGTCTATATAAGTCCTTATCGAAAACAAAAGGCAAAAAGGAAGTTGCCAAAATGTTAAATCTGATTATATTTCAATAATAATTTTTTCTATTTTGTTTTTACTATTTTCTCTTTTTAAATGTATATATATTTAAAATAATTGTTATGGAACATTAGCTATAGCTTTCAGTTTTTTTATATTCAATTGTTATCTGATGATATATTAACTTTAAAGATATAGAATACTTATTTTAACGGTGATATTGGATTTACACCTTCTTAATTGATGAAAATATAAATTTTATTTAACCTACAGCAGATGTAAAAAACACATATATAGAATTAGAAAAAAACGATAAAAATAAAACTGAATTTTAAACTTGTAGCTACAGGAAAAGACTTTTCTGATAGCCCTCAAAAATAAATAGTGAAAAAAAGAGGATGACTCTAAAGCTTTCCAATTACCAGATGACGAGGAGTTATATCATTTTTAATACTTGTTTTACAGGATATCTAAAGTTAAATAGATATCCCATTTACAGATTAATAATTGGGTGGTTATCTAGAGACCATGAGCTGACTACTTAAAAAAATCTATTCATCCTCTGAGAATTGATAAATTTTTCAAGAGATTTATTTTGATTTGGATTTGAGATCTCAGATATACAGAACTTTTATAATCATTATGTTACAAGAAATTTTCTATATATTATTTTATCATTATAATACTCTAGAATTCTTGACTAGAAAATTTATTCCTTACCATCTGATTTCTATAAACTACTACCCATTTTTTTACTTTCAGCTTTTAAAAAAATGTCTTTCTTGAAAAATGTTGTCTATCCACCGTTTTAGATACCCTCTGGTTTAATTTTCATCTCTCTGCCACCCCTGCCTTTTTTAAATACAGTGGAAATCATAATTCTCTACTTGTATTAACTACTGCCATTTCAGTTATACTGTTATCCAAGGAAAAAGTATAAACAAAATAAACAAAAATAACCAAATAAAAAAACAAAAAAATCCATTAAAATTAAAAAATTTTTATATTTGTGCAACATTAAAAATTTAAAATTTGTGAACAAAATTCCTCAGAGCACCATACACAATTATATATATTAATAAATGTCTTCAGTTAATGTTGGAATGCGCCACTTGATTTATTTTGTTTATTATTCTTTCTGAATTTGATTGATCAATATATTGCATAATAAAAATATTTTTCCAAGTGTAATTTATAAGTTTTCAAAATTTTAGAGCATACTAAAAATTGATATTGATTTTAAAATGTCAAAGTAATTAAAGCGATTATACTTTCTTGATAGCAAACCACTATTATATTTCTATAAAGAAAAAATTTATTAAAAATAAAGAATATAGCCAAGAACATATTTAATAGTAATAAAATTCAATCATTTTTTGCTATTTATTTTATTTTAAAAATAAAAATACGGTAGTTAGTTGTTGTTTTTTATTTATTATTTCAATGAATGGATGAGTAAATGCACACACTCAGTAAAATATGTATAAATGTGGCCCCTCAATTTATTATTAATAACTATATTATTATTTTAAAAAATTTGGTTTATACTATAAACTTAATTTATATATACCTATTATACATATAAAATGTCATATTTATATATATATATATATATATATATATATATGTGTGTGTGTGTGTTTGCATATATTGAAAAGAAATGTACACTTGCAATTCAGTAAACTATATCTTATTCCAGTCAAGGTTTATTAACAAAATGTGAGCTATTCTACACTGTATACAGTGTATATGAAGGACTGGGAACAAAATATAGTGTAATTCATAGCTCCACTGTATATATAAGTCATCTCAGTCTACTGGATTTAATACTTCTATTAAAATATCTTAAGATCATTCTGTATTTTAAATTCCTGAAACTTATATATGTATATATATATATATATATATATATATATATATATATATATATATATATATATATAGAGAGAGAGAGAGAGAGAGAGAGGTTGTTATATTTTATCCTATAATATTTTATATTATTCATACTAACTGTGATAGATATAGACCTCAGTACTATATAAACTTTGTAATTATAACATGCTAACCATAACAAATAAATTAATTATTTGTAAATATATTACTTAGTATTTAATCTTATTAAGTGTTCAATTAGTTCTATGATTTTATTTATTTATCACACATGCACACACACACACACATATATATATATATTGTACCCTTACTTCTTGATATATAAAATAGTTTAAAATACAACTAGCTCAGTTACATTATTATGCTTAATTAAAATTTGCATATCTATCTTTAATATATTTTTATATTATCATATCTTAATTAAATTTATTATCAATCATCAAAATCAATATAGTTCTAGATTATACTAATTAAATAAGTATTTAATAAAATTATGAGACTGCGAAGTAAAGTTACAAAGTAATAAGCAGATTTACACTGAGTCAATATCTCCCAAGATACTGTCTCAATGGCATAAGAATACTATCACTACCCTATCACTTTACCACTACATCTATAGCATTCTTATGACTTTTAAATGAAATAATTATCTTTAATAATACTAAAATAATTCCTAACTTTTAACTTAAAATATAATTAAATAATCTCAGGTTCTTCTAAGCTGTTTTAAAATAATAATAACTCATGTAAATAAGTATGATGTGGGATTTTATATCAAACTTAAATACACCTAACTTATTTAATAATAATAATAATACTAATCTTAGAGTGTAATTTAATCTCATCTATTTCTATGATATAATCAATCATTAAATAAATAAACAATTATATGTATATCTTTTATTTCATATGGTATCTTAATTTTAAAATAGATCAAAATCTTATACTTAATAATCTGTGGCAATAAACAATATTGTATTCTTATAATGTGCATTATAATCATCTTATGACCATTGCAATATTTATGTTCATGTCAATCAATTCTTATAAAATAATGTTAAGCAAATATGGTATTCAATTCTAAATAATAATAACAAATTCAATTTTGTGCAAATATTATGTTTATTTCAAATCATCTGATGTCAAAATGCTGAGGTGAAAATAATGAAACTCGACACACTTTTAAAACAAATTAACAAATTTATTTACAATAACTTCAAATAAAATTTATTTACACTATTTACAGTTTATAACTTATGACAACAAATAAAATAAAAATAAGAAATACAAATATAAGAGGCTTACACTGTTATTAACTTATGTACTTAATAAGCAATTACACATTCCTTCAAATGCTATATTAATATTATTACAGTGTGTTTTTCTTAAAACTTAGATTTGAAAAATAAATAGTAGTAATCTTTAATTATTACAAATAATAATACATGTCAAGATTATCTATGTAGTATGTGTAGATAATGTAACTCTACCTATTAAATAACTACATTAATTAAATATCATTTATAATGTATTATCATGTATTCACTTTGTTATTAGCATTGCCTAATAACTTTATATAAAATTAAGATGTCTTTGTAATGTAAACAAATAATTGACTGTACTTATACTTTACTTAATGTAATTCCTGTTATACATTTTATAAAATATGCATTCTATATTTGTATTATTCAAACATTAATATTTAAATCATTTATCAATTTTAAATTCATAAAAACATTACATTAGATAAATTTTATGATTCCTTTCTGTGTAAAATCATTATTTTACCCTATGTGCTTTACTAACCTTTCTAATAAATTTCTATCTATAAAACATATTCTAAACTTATTTAAAACATTTTCCGGAAAACAAATATCAACTTCAAATAAAATATTCATTATCCAAATTACTCATACTATATTGTCTATACTTAGTAAACTTTTCAATCTAAATATAGGCTTCTACTCATAACGTAACTTAACTTATTCAATAAACAAAATACACAAAAATATAGACTTTTAAAATCCTTTTCTAAATTGCAAAAATAAAATAATTACTTAGATAAATAATAAACATCATTTTAATACTAAGCATAAATAAAAATATCAAAATTATTTACGAAAGAATCATATAATTATTCTAAGCTTTTACATAATGTTGTATCATGTTTATATTATAAATTAAAAATTATGCATATTTTAATAAAGTTTGTTATCAATATAATGTATGTGTTTTCATAATATATTTATCCATTCATTCTACAACAACATAATATTCAGTTGATCTAAAGAAAAACATATTAAATTCATTAAAAATCATTATACAATATTTTTTACCATAATAATAATATTGTCCAATCTGCTATCCAGTATTCTTCGGAATTTGCAGCTTCATAAAATAAAAATCATTCACATTTTCACTCATAAACATTCATTAGAATATTCCGTGTTATATTAATTATAAAAATAAGTTTATGTAATTAATTATATATCATTTTAAAGTTACTATTTAATAAATGTACCTAACCTACTTTTTAAGAGTTTAATAATATTTAAATTTTATGTTAAATAAATAAAATAAATTTATATTACATACTCCATCGTTGATTTTTATCCTACCATAAAAGTTCTAACAAATATCCTCCGTATAAAGTCAATAAAACACTATTTCCTGTTCCGTTGAATCACGTGCTTCTTGAAAGTTTATAACAAAAATGATAACGTTCTTTTTTTTTTTAAAATAAAAATAAGTTCCCCAAGAAAACAAAATAAAATTCAAAAAAATAGTTATAAGTTCTTTCTGGATCCAGTTTTCATAAATATTATTCAAAAGTTACTATTTCAAAACTAAGTTATAATTTATAAAATTATCCTTCAATTATTTTCATTAACTTAGTTTGGCTTGGCCTAGTTTAACTTGATTTGGATATCCCTGTATTACTTGCGCATTTATAAATACCATATTCCGGTAAGAATTAATTTTCTTCATCTATAACGTCCAGCGTTTAGATTACTTCGATATAGCAATTTTATTATATTGCGTTTTTAAATAATCATATTTATAGTCTATTTGCCTTTTTAAAAAAACGTCAATATTTAGTCTTTTAGCATAAAGACTTAACAAGGCAAGTATTTATTTAAAATTACTACTGCTTCTTATATCTTTCCTCAAGATATATATATTACTTCTATAATTTGTCAAAATATTTTCTTTTACAGAAATATTTATATTTCTTTAAAATATCTATTAGTAATAGACAATAGTAATTTAACTTTTGAAAACTATTTATAGTCCAAAATACTACTTTTCTCCATCTTGTAGTTTTATGTTCTAATCCAGCGTCTGTTACTTTTCTAACATAAAGTTTCTGATATATTTCTCCGATGTGTGAGGTTTCCATGATTATTTGTACGTAAATTGAGTTTCGATATTGAGAAGATGATAGGGAATTATTAAGTTTCTACTGCATATTCATTACTTTAAAAATATTATAAATTATTCAATAACACTCTTATGATTTTACAACTGATTTTTAAGAGCGTTTATAAATTTACTCAGCTATTTTTTAATAGCACAAACGACTTAGAAGTTTTATTGTAGAGAGCCCCCCTCAACAATTGAATCCAGCTTTTATAGTGGAAGAGACTCCACATCTGATTGGTTCGATTAAACAATCAAACTTTGCTTATTTACATATTTACCAACACAATATTAAAAATAAATAATGACTTATTTAATATTTGATATTTTATCAAATTCTTTCAAAACAATATTTATCGTTTATTTAAATCTATTAAACATTCTTTTGAAATATTATTTCTCACTTAATTTAAATCTTAACTTTTATAAGATCATTTAAAATAAATTAAATCTTTTAAATACGTTACATTTTTAAGACAATATTTTTAAAATCAAATTTAATATTTTACATTAATATCTTTATTTTTATCTCGTGATAACTCACGTATTATTTATAAATTTTATAACATGATTTTGTAAAATAATAATTGCAACTTTATTAGACAACTTCCACGCGTGTGTATAACATCTGTTCTTTATAATACAAGAACGCTTGTCTAAAAATAAACTTAACAATTGCTTTTTTAAAATAAATATTTTTAAATATTTAAGATATTATAATAGATTTTAAAATAATTATTTGATATGATTAAAATCAAATATTAATCTCAATTTAAGTACTTATAATTTAAAATATTTTTATTCACTTTTAACATATATTTCAAATTAAATAAATATTTTTGTCTAATTTTAACTTGTCTTTTAAATACTTTAGCTTTAAACATTTGTTATTAAATTTATTAATGCAGTATTACATCATAATCATCATCATTTTAATATCTTCTCAAGATCAACACAATTCACATATCAAATACTCATAGATTGCTTTAATTAAACTTATGGTAACATTACCACAAGCAAAGTCAACATCACATCTTTAAAATACTTCTTAAATTTAAAATTTTCTACTAGATTAGCACAAAACTTAAATGGTGACCCATATAAAAGGGCACATATTCCCCTCCTTCGGATAAAATTTTAAATTTAACCTTCATCTTTAACATCTTTACTCCACATTTATCAATTTTATCTTTCTTATCATTTAAATATTATAACACATTACTTTATCACAAAGTTTCATAAAGCATTGAAATATCATCTCAAATTTCACTAAGGAAACACTTTTAAATAAACTACAATGACTTCTTTACTTCATAAATTAAGTTTCACTTCTCTTTACTTATCTCTTAATTAGGTTACTTTCATTTCCCTAATATTTCTACAAATATCAAGTATTTAAATTCTCTTAAATACACCTTTACATAAGCTACTAAAAATACATATTATTATAGTTAATACTATATTTTAAATTACTCTATGTATTTTATTTATAACTTATTGCTAACTTCATTAGCAATCTTATAGATCATTATTCAGCAAATCTATATATTTCTCTTTTAAAATGATTAACTTCATCTTTTAAGATTAATCACTTTCATGATCACTACCTTAATACAAATTAATCTTTTATAAGATTTAATTATATATACTTTAAACATATGAGTTTTATACTCTTTAACTCTATTATTTAACTTCTTGTTTAAAATATATTTACTTCAATAGCTAATTCCATTTTTACTTAGTCATTATGACAAAACTTATTTCTTCTTAAAATATCATTTACATATTTTGTAAATTTCTTCAGCTAAACTTTATTCGTCATGCTAATTTATTACATAATAAATTATTTCCTTATGTGAATAAAGCAAGTATTTAAATATTACCTTAAAATATTTATTCACAACATTTTTACAATTGTAACTCACATCTCAGATGGAAATGGAATCAGGCTCCTTGCATTATAAGTTCCCTTTTCCCCCATCTGGTGTGGTTAACATAAACGCATTCTCTCCTACTTTGCAGGATATTCTATATGGACCTTCATATAGACTAAGAAATTTTTTAAATTGATTTCTTTGTAGGTTGCTAATATAGAAATATCTTATGTTTGTTTTACAAAGCCCAAAAAAAAAAATAATATAATACCAACACATTATCAAACACACATTTTCTTTAAGAATTACCTATCTTAATTTTTTTTTTATATATTCTTCTCTAAATCTAAACTTTAATTCTCTTTTTTTAATTCAACTTTTTACTACCAGTTTTATTATCTGGTCTCTTCAGAATTGTGGTCACACCACTTGTAGAAGGCTGATTTTGCAAATCATCACTTCTATCTCTATTTGTATTATACTGTACAGTTCTCTTAACATATGGAGACATTCTATTTCTACCTTTATAACTAAAATTTCTCTTAAAGCCTCCAGGAGATTTTAATCCAGTATTAATACTAAGACTTGCTAATGGGTAATTATTTTTATCCCTATTTACCCTAAACTTATTATCAATAGATAACTCTGCTACTTCCAGAGCATCTAATATTTCGGAAACTTCCTCAATTGTCCCACGGTCAGCAGCTATTAACAACTGTTCCACATGCTTCGGTAAGTTGTGTCTAACTATTCTGACAATTTGTCCCTCTGACAATGGACAAGCAGTCAAAGTCTTCAAACGAACGGCTTGACTTCGGAAAAAACTGGTGTAGCTGCCTTTGCTAACTTGGTACTTATCTTGGGTAATTTGATACCGAATGCAATCCTGTTTGTCGGAGTTCCAAAAGCTCCCGACAATAAAACATTGGAAATCACCATACGTCATGGGTTTCTCGAACAGAGATTGCCACCAATCTTTAGCTACTCCGTATAAATGATTGCTGCACACAGCTACTTTCTCCTTTTCAGACAAAGAACATATCGAAAACAATTCATCTAGATTGTTTAGAAACTCCGAGGGGTTTTCCATGTATTCCCCTTTAAATGGTTTAACTTTCATAAACCTTAAGGCCATAGAATTATTTGAACTACCCTCATAATTAATTACTTCTCTAGTTGGCCTATTGTCAATTTCCTTCACAAGAGTATTGTCTGACTGATTATTATTATTACTACTTGGCTTAATTAACTCTATATTATTCATTTGTGAAGAATCAACATAGTCAACATATGCTTTACTACTTATTTTTCCGGTAAACATTTCTGCCTTGGCATTACATATACTTTTCATTTCCATTTGAGATCGGAAGAGCACACGTCTGAAATTTCCTTCTAAGTCCATCTGTTCCAGCACTTGCTTCACATACCCTTTTTGCTCTTTTCTGAACTCATCTAGATTCTTGTCTAAAATTTCTTTATAACTGTTATTACTTTGTTCTATCATTCCTGCATGATCCTTTATATCCTTCTGAATACGTTTGATATTTTCTCCAACTTTCGATCGATATTTATTTTCATCGACCTTTTTAACATCTATACTCTTAAATTTCTCTACTAATTCCTGCTCTACTTCATTTTTTATGTCCCTTTTTGTCTGAATTATAGCACTCTTAACATCTTTGATATCTTTATTAAGATTACTCACTTGGTTCTTAACATCACCAATTTCAACATCAACTTTATATTTATAATCATCAATTTTACAAGTTAAATTGTTATTATTGATTTTACATTGATCAATAGATTCAGCTATTTGATCTCTTAGTCCTTTAATTGTGTTTTCTGAAAACTCATGAAATTTATTTTCTAGCCTTTCTTGATTTCTATCATCAACTTTTAGTGTTTCTAATTTTAAAGACTCAATTACTTCTTCATTCTTATCAAATCTTATGTCTATGCTATCCATTCTATCTTCCATTTTCTTATTCATATTTTTTATTTCATTCTTAATAGAATCATTATCTTCTTTCAAAGAATCTAATCTAATATTATTATCCTCTTTCATTTCTTTCATATTTATACTCATATTTTTCATATTTTTCTTAATAGAATCATTATCTTCTTTCAAAGAATCTAATCTAATATTATTATCTTCTCTTAAAGATTTACTCTCCCTCTTTCATTGAATTTATAAGACCTTGATTCATTAATTCTAAATGTTTCATAACATCAGCTATTGAAAAATTATCTACTCCTTTCTTAGTTTTTATTAATTCTTTGTCTGCTGTTTTAAAAATTATCTCTTCCTCCTCCTCTATTTCACTATCCATATTTTGAGTATTTTCTAATACCATTTCTGAATTCGCTGATTTTTCTATTACTTTACTCTCCCCACAATTATTATCTTCTACAACAAAATTTGACATTTCAACTTCTAAATCTTTATCCCAACTATCCATTTTTATTTTTAAAATTCAATCCTAATAATATGCAGTACTTATTATTTATATCTTAAAATACAATTCCCCATCAACCTTCCCATCTCCACTCAACTCACTTTTACAACTAATCATATAATAATATCCTCAAAAACTCTACATTACTTACTATTAAATAATTATATAAATTTCAATAACAAAATTGTGTCATATCATTTATTTTTACACCTATGACCCACAGACAATTTGCACATAATATATAATATTAGATATCCATTTAAAATATTTCAAGAATTGATATGGTCACATTATAATATAATTATTTGCCACATTTCTATAATTTATTGTTTTATTAACTTAAAATCAACATAGTATTTAACTTCAAAGAATATTCATATTACAGATACCACATAAAATATAATACTCTACTAATAAAATTTTTATTTTAATTTTATTTAAATTTTATAATCAACATCTAATCAATTATAAATATTATTATAAAATATTAATTATACTTATCACTTTATTCTCCTAACATATATATTATTCCTAACTTTATGTATCTTAATTCTTAATTGAATATCTAAGCCTAAAATGATTAGTTACTAAAATCTTTCTTTTCCATCTATCGGGCCGATAAAATTGTAACTCTAACATATCAATGGCCCATTACGTTGCCGGCGCCAAAATCAACTTACCCTTTGTACCCTTACTTCTTGATATATAAAATAGTTTAAAATACAACTAGCTCAGTTACATTATTATGCTTCATTAAAATTTGCATATCTATCTTTAATATATTTTTATATTATCATATCTTAATTAAATTTATTATCAATCATCAAAATCAATATAGTTCTAGATTATACTAATTAAATAAGTATTTATAAAATTATGAGACTGTGAAGTAAAGTTACAAAGTAATAAGCAGATTTACACTGAGTCAATATCTCCCAAGATACTGTCTCAATGGCATAAGAATACTACTACTACCTTATCATCTTACCACTACATCTATAGCATTCTTATGACTTTTTAAATGAAATGAATTATCTTTAATAATACTAAATAATTCCTAACTTTTAACTTAAAATATAATTAAATAATCTCAGGTTCTTCTAATCTGTTTTAAAATAATAATAACTCATGTAAATAAGTATGATGTGGGATTTTATATCAAACTTAAATACACCTAACTTATTTAACAATAATAATAATATAATCTTAGAGTGTAATTTAATCTCATCTATTTCTATGATATAATTAATCATTAAAAAAATAAAAAATTATATGTATATCTTTTATTTCATATGGTATCTTCATTTTAAAATAGATCAAAATCTTATACTTAATAATCTGTGGCAATAAACAATACTGTATTCTTATAATGTGCATTATAATCATCTTATGACCATTGTAATGTTTATGTTCATGTCAATCAATTCTTATAAATAATGTTAAGCAAATATGGTATTCAATTCTAAGTAATAATAATAAATTCAATTTTGTGCAAATATTATGTTTATTTCAAATCATCTGATGTCAAAATGCTGAGGTGAAAATAATGAAACTTGACACACTTTTAAAACAAATTAACAAATTTATTTACAATAACTTCAAATAAAATTTATTTACACTATTTACAGTTTATAACTTATAACAACAAATAAAATAAAAAATAAGAAAATACAAATATAAGAGGCTTACACTGTCATTAACTTATGTACTTAATAAGGAATTACACATTCCTTTAAATAAATGCTATATTAATATGATTATAGTGTGTTTTTCTTAAACTTAGATTTTTAAATAAATAGTTGTACTTTAATTACTACAATTAACAATATGTTAAGACTATTTATGTAACATGTGTACATAATGTAGCTTTACCTATTAAATAACTACATTACTTAAATATCATTTATAATATATTATAATGTATTCACTTTATTACTAGCATTGTTTAATATCTGTATATAAAATCAATATCTCTTTATAACGTAAAACAAATGATTGGCTATAATTATATTCCACCTAATGTAATTTCTGTTATATGTTTTATAAAATATGCATTCTATATCTGTATTATTCAAACATTAATATTTAAATCATTTATCAATTTTAAATTCACAAAACATTACATTAGATAAATTTTATGATTCCTTTCTGTGTAAAATCATTATTTTACCCTATGTGCTTTACTAACCTTTCTAATAAATTTCTATCTATAAAACATATTCTAAACTTATTTAAAACATTTTCCGGAAAACAAATATCAACTTCAAATAAAATATTCATTATCTAAATTACTCATACTATATTGTCTATAATTAGTAAACTTTTCAATCTAAATATAGGCTTCTACTCATAACGTAACTTAGCTTATTCAATAAACAAAATACACAAAAATATAGACTTTTAAAATCCTTTTCTAAATTGCAAAAATAAAATAATTACTTAGATAAATCATAAACATCATTTAAATACTAAGCATAAATAAAAATATCAAAATTATTTACGAAAGAATCATATAATCATTTCTAAGCTTTTACGTAATGTTATATTATGTTTATATTATAAATTAAAATATTATGCATATTTTAATAAAGTTCGTTGCCAATATAATGTATGTGTTTTCATAAAATATTTATCCATTCATTCTACAACAACATAATATTCAGTTGATCTAAAGAAAAACATATTAAATTCATTAAAAATCATTATACAATATTTTTTTACCATAATAATAATATTGTCCATTCTGCTATCCAGTATTCTTCGGAATTTGCAGCTTCATAGAATAAAAAATCATTCACATTTTTACTCATAAACATTCATTAGAATATTCGTGTTATATTAATTATAAAAATAAGTTTATGTAATTAATTATTATATTATTTTAAAGTTACTATTTAATAAATGTACCTAACCTACTTTTTAAGAGTTTAATAATATTTAAATTTTATGTTAAATAAATAAAATAAATTTATATTACATATTCCATCGTTGATTTTTCCTACCATAAAAGTTCCAACAAATATCCTCCGTATAAAGTCAATAAAACACTATTTCCTGTTCCGTTGAATCACGTGCTTCTTGAAAGTTTATAACAAAAATGATAACGTTCTTTTTTCAATAAAATAAAAATAAGTTCCCAAGAAAACAAAACAAAATTAAAACAATAGTTATAAGTTTGTCTGGATCCAGTTCTTCATAGAATACTATTCAAAAGTTATTATTTCAAAACTAAGTTATAATTTATAAAATTATCCTTCAATTATTTTACATTAACTTAGTTTGGCTTGGCTTAGTTTAACTTGATTTGGATATCCACTGTATTACTTAAGCATTTGTAAATACCATATTCCGGTAAGAATTAAATTTCCTTCATCTATAACGTCCAGCGTTTAGATTACTTCGATACTAGCAATTTTATTATATTGCGTTTTTAAATAATCATATTTATAGTCTATTTGCCTTCTTAAAAAAAAACGTCAATATTTAGTCTTTTAGCATAAAGACTTAACAAGGCAAGTATTTATTTAAAATTACTACTGCTTCTTATATCTTTCTATCAAGATATCACATTTTACTTCTATAATTTGTCAAAATACTTTCTTTTACAGAAATATTTATATTTCTTTAAAATATCTATTAGTAATAGACAATAGTCCAATTTAACTTTTGAAAACTATTTTTAGTCCAAAATACTACTTTTCTCCATCTTGTAGTTTTATGTTCTAATCCAGCGTCTGTCACTTTTCTAACATAAAGTTTCTGATATATTTCTCCGATGTGTGAGGTTTCCATGATTATTTGTAAGTAAATTGAGTTTCGATATTGAGAAGATCATAGAGAATTATTAAGTTACTCCTGCATATTCATTACCTTAAAAATATTATAAATTATTCAATAACACTCTTATGATTTACAACTGATTTTAAGAGCGTTTATAAATTTACTCAGCTATTTTTTAATAGCACAAACGACTTAACAAGTTTATTGTAGAGAGCCCCCTCAACAATTGAATCCAGCTTTATAGTGGAAGAGACTCCACATCTGATTGGTTCGATTAAACAATTAAACATTGCTTGTTGACATATTTACCAACACAATATTAAAAATAAATAATGACTTATTTAATATTCAATATTTTATCAAGTCTCTTTCAAAACAATATTTATCATTTATTCAAATCTATTAAATATTCTTTCGAAATATTATTTCTCACTTGATTTAAATCTTAACTTTTATAAGATCATTTAAAATAAATTACATCTTTTTAAATACGTTACATTTTTAAGACAATATTTTTAAAATCCAAATCTAATATTTTACATTAATATCTTTTACTTTTTATCTCGTGATAACTCACGTATTATTATCAAATTTTATAACATGATTTTGTAAAATAATAATTGCAACTTTATTAGACAACCTCCAATCGTGTGTATAATATCTGTTCTTTATAATACGAGAGAACGATGCAAAAATAAACTTAACATTGCTTTTCAAAATAAATATTTTTAAATATTTAAGATATTAAATAGATTTTAAAAAAATTATTTGATATGATAAAAATCAAATATTAATCTCAATTTTAAGTACTTATAATTTAAAATATTTTTATTCTACTTTTAACATATATTTCAAATTAAATAAATATTTTTGTCTAATTTTAACTTGTCTTTTAAATACTTTAGCTTTAAACATTTGTCATTAAATTTATTAATACAGTATTACATCATACTCATCATCATTTTAATATCTTCTCAAGATCTAACACAATTCACATATCAAATACTCATAGATTGCCTTAATTAAACTTATGCAGTAACATTACCACAAAGCAAAGTCAACATCACATT